>CM040932.1:25431415-25871415 GCA_023029165.1 Gobiocypris rarus
TTTACAGACAGTAGAAGAATAGAAAGTTTGAGTTTGGCCAACTCAACCATGTGTGTGGAATAATGCCAAAAGACATCTTAGACCATCTAAAACTGGAGTATAGCATGATATAATTATTTGATGATATAATGAAGCCAACAGGTAGCATAAGCAAAGCAGTTACCTTCCCTGTTCTATAAGTGTTGAAGCCCAAGCTTGTGTACATTCCAACCAGTAGTTTAGCATTACCCTGTTAATCCGCTTGTGAATTGTTTGTGAAATTATTTTAAGCCTGAAGTAATGGTACACTGTAAAAAAAAATAAAAAAAAAATAAAAATAAAAGTTGAGAAATAAATAAAAGTTTTTTTTTTTTTAGTTTAAGGCAACCAGCTGCAGAACATTTTTGAGTTATCTCAACTTTTTTTCAGGTTAAATAGTTGAATAAACTTTAAAAGCTGAATTTGTCATACAAAACACAAGTTGGATTTTTTACAGTGTACTAACCATTGGCATCGATGGTTTCTATAGGTTTATACAATGCTTTTGGGAAAAGCAGCCCTGGTCATATTATGTTGGAAAAGACGGTAAAAGATGAAAAAATATTGGAAGAAATTATACTGCAGCTATAGTAATGTAAATCCTAAACAGTGATTTATACTAGGACATATGCAGTGTTGTAATTGCTTACTTAAACTAATAACAGTATTTTTTGTCAATTCAAAAACATCTGAAATAAAATCTTACTTGAAAAAAAAACTAAATTAGAAAAGTTACTTTGGGAGTTAAAATGCTAAAACAAAAATAAAATGTAAACAGAAAATTATGAAAAAAAAAAAAAAAGAATCTCAAAATATTAATAAATACTTTAATAGTGTATACATTATACTAAAATAACACTGAATATATGAAGTTAAACATAATATATGGGGTTATGTCCAGTTAATACAGTATTAACTGGACTAGCCTGAATTTTAAAAATACCCTAAAGAAGCTAAAGGACTGTTCACACCAAGGACTATAACTATAACGATAATAAAGATATACACTATATTGACAAAAGTATAGTTTTTTTAGGCCAAAGTAGTATAAAATCAAGCTCCTAGGCATGCAGACTGCTTCCACACACATTTGTGAAAGATTTGGTCGCTCTCAGGAGCTCAGTGACTTCAAATGCGCTTCTAGAAGAATGGTCAAAATTCCCATAAATGCACTCTTAAACCTTGTGGAAAGTCTTCCCAGAAGAGTTGAAGCTGTTATAGCTGCAAAGGGTGGGCTGCTTGAAATAGCATAAAACAACAGGAGAAAAACATAGTTAATGACTAAAAATAATCATTTCATGACTCTATACATTACTCTGTGAAGACAGTGGCATAATACAGTGACACATTACGTTTTTTAACCATGGCAAAACGTATGTAAAAAGTAATCAACTGCATGGGTAAATTTTACCTGTTGGCAGTTTTAGGTATACAGCGACTCCTGATGCTTCTAGCGTTAATCCTCTTTTTTTTTACAGAAAGACTGGGTGCTACAGCATAGTATGTCGGCGGTCAATGTGGCAGCTTTTTAAAGGCCACTGTGACATGGTTGAATGAGGTGATCATACGTTCTGATCAGCGAACCTCTTCTCTGGCCGGCGTGTGAGCATGTCAACGGTCCGCTCTGCTCTTAGCTTCCCCTTGGGCCTGTACTTTGTTACGGAGGAAGTGGGGACGGAGGAGAAAGAAATAGAGAGATGGCACTCCTTTAAGGGAGAGGAATAGCACTCAGCAGATCGATCGATACATAGGCCTGTGGCCTCAGACAGGGCCAGATGCTCTCTAGAGAGAGAGAGAGAGAGAGAGAGAGAGAGAGAGAGAGAGAGAACATACGCAAGTAGGTGTGGTCACATACCCTTACAAAAATAAGTATGCATATATATTTTAGCTATAATTTATGCAGTAAGTATAATGATATCAATGTACTAGTAGTATAATAGCCTACATTATTCTGCAAGTACTAAGTTTTCTATCACTTTCTAAGTTCTATAACTTATCATATTTATAATGTACTATTTATATATCATTTTTTCACTTAAAATGTACTACTGTGTTCATATTTAGGTATTCATTTTAATTTTAATTTTCATGGCCCCCAGAATATTTAGTTGTATGAATATTTGAACTTGTGATATATCAAAAGAAAGATTGTGCTCTGCTTTTAAAAAAACAAAACACAATTATTCTGTATACTTTTTAATTTTTTTTATCAACACTTGGATGTGGGTAAATTTCATAAAAAAAAGCAACATTTTGAACAAAAAGCTGATATAGACTATATCCGGATCAGATTCAGAATAATGTGGCCACGATTTTCACTGCTTGTCTTTAGTAAATCTTGACAGTAGTTTTTTAACGCCAAGAGAGAGTTTGTGCTAATGCGAGCTGTTAGTAAATCTGGCCCTTAGACTTTTCTGTCAGTATAAGTCAAGTATACTTAGCTGTAATTTAAAGTATATTTCTGAGACATACATTCATACATACAAAAAAAAATAAAAAATAAAATGCTTTAAAGAAAAATACCAATGGCACACTTGAATCAACTTTTCTGGATGCTTTGTCCGTGACCTCTGCTTTAGATTCTGTGGTAAAACTTGAGGGGCCACTTAAAAAATATATGTATATAAATATGCTGATGACATCATGGTATATCATTACAATCACTCACTCTCTAAAAGGTCCTGATTGTGTGAAATAAGTGAGCTTTAAATCCTGCTAGAGTCCCCAAAGCATAACCAGGCCACATGCTGTTCTGTTACCCATGGTCAATGCCACTTAAATCTACTGGAATAGCATTCTGTTCAATTGTTATCAACTGTCATAAGAGTTAAAAGGCTTCTCTGAGATTCCAGAGTAAATGCTTCTCATGTCGAATCAGCTGTAGCTGTAAGCTATGAAACTAGCTCGGGCAGCCTGCCCATTTCTACACCCTTGGTATATTTCAGCATGAAACAAATCCTAATGATAATAATTTGACAGATGAAAGCTTCCCCAAAGTGTGAAATCCTGGCCTGCAGAAATTAAAAGATGCTTGTTAGTGAGCGAAAGTCTCTTGATAAACTTGAAGACTCTTTGTGGATAAATGGCAAGAATGTTGCATGGTTTCCTGCAGAGAAGATGACAAGAAAAAGATCTCTAAAAAGTGCACAAAAGGTAGAGATATTGCACATGCTTCATGTAATTGCATTCCTTGGCAGGAGGAGGTCCATTAAAATGTTTGAGTTTGTAAATGTACAGTGTACACACACACACACACACACACACACACACACATTTTTATATATATATATATATATATATATATATATATATATATATATATATATATATATATATATATATATATATATATATATATATATATATATATATATATATATATATATATATATATATATATATATATATATATATATATATATATATATATATATAAATGTTTAAAAATTTTTTTTTTTGGACTGCTAATCTGAATATTCGACCGGCAGGCCCCCTTCAGTGTCTATGGTCGTCACGGCTCTCCATTCTGTGCCTAATCTTTCCTTTGTCCCCTCTCCTCTCCTTTCCCCTCCTTTTTAACAGGTTGTGCTTTGCTCAATTAATTTTGTGGTTGGTGGATTGATCCTTGCGGCGTGTGGCTGTTTATAGCACCGTTAAGGTTATTTTACGAGACAAAAGGGCTGTGAAAACTTCTCCAGCAAAAATCCATCCTTCATCACAACCCTGAGTTCTCTCCACATATGAATGCCCCACTAAACTGCCATGTTAGCGATAGAGCGGCGCACCCCTGCTAGGCAAAAAGCTGTGTTTTGTTTTGTAGTTATGGAAAAAGGCCAGAACCGAAAGACAGTCTGGAGTAAACCCAGACTTCAACAGAAAAAATGAGTCATAAATGTGAGAGCGGGAGCGAGGGAAAGAGATCAATCCGGTACACTGTAAGGTCTTGAGGAATGAGGCAAACTGTGAAACCACATCAGTTCCTGTTGCTTTTGTTTATTTTTCTCTCTGTATTTGTAATGTATTCATATTCATCCCCAGACACTTAGCTGTACAACCATTTCTTTACCAGGCCTCTTCTGCTATGTGCACATACTGAGACTCCATCAGTAAGGATCTTCGGCTCTTCCAAAACACACAAACACACACACACACACACACAAATGCACATTTGGGCCTTCAGAGAGGATATCTTTCGTCTATTACGCACAGGGGATTCCTTCTGTCTGACACAAATCAAAATAATAGCAGGCTTTACTTGATTTCTTTCAACATTTGCACTAGGAAAATGTGTAAATATGTCAACAGCTTTGTCCAATGGTGCATAAAATTACAAAAGAGAGAAAACAAGTGAAGCCCAAAAGAGGTGAGACACAGGGCGGCTTGGAAGCATAACAGAACAATTTATATGTTTAAGACCACACAGAAGACCCTGTTTTTGTATACAGTGCACAGTTCCCGTGGCAGTCTGGTAGGGAGCTATTCATAAACACTACTCTAAACACACTCCACCGGGTCAATTGCACTTGGCTGAGGGCTGATACCCTACACATGGTACCTGAGAGGGACATTTGTGTGTTAGCTATACTTTAGGGACGAATTTGGCTCCAGAAGTTAGCCAAATCTTACAGAACTTCCCTTTGCAAAATTCAAATAAGACCTGAAACAAAACAAAGCAAACAAACAAACAAAACTAAAAACTAAAAACAAAGAGCACAAAATGAGGGCTGAAGTTGGTGTAACTTTTTTGGGGGGGGTGGAGCAGTCCTTTTATGAAGCAAAGCCACATGTGACACAGTGTCATCAAGTTAGATAAATATAACTTTTTAACATGTTTAAATTGAAATAACTTATATAAAAAATATATGCATGTGCATGAGTATGTAAAGAAGTATGTTTGATTGTTTAACATGTTTTTGTGTTTGCTGCCTCAGGGACACACTGTGCAGTTTGACCACTTTTGTTCAGGCAGTATCATAGGGTTATCATAGGGTTCTCAGAAAACTAAAAGAATGTCCATTTATGTGTGTTTTTTATGTTTCATTATTATTATTATTAACACCGATCAGGCATAACATTATGTCACCTCCCAAATATTGTGTCGGTCCCCATTTTGCTGCCAAAACAGCCCTGACCCCTTCGAGGAACAAACTCCACTAGACCCCTGTGCTGTGGCGTGAGTCAGTGAGACCTGGCCGCCCATGACCCTGTCGCTGGTTCACCACTGTTCCTTCATTGGTCCACTTTTGATAGAAACTGACCACTGCAGACCGGGAACACCCCACAAGAGCTGTAGTTTAGGAGATGCTCTGACCCAGTTGTCCAGCCATCACATTTTGGCCCTTGTCAAACTCGCTCAAATCCTTAAACTTGCCCATTTTTCCTGCTTCTAACACATCATCTTTGAGGACAAAATGTTCACTTGCTGCCTAATATATCCCACCCACTATCAGGTGCCGTGATGATGAGATAATCAGTGTTATTCACTTCACCTGTCAGTGGTCATAATGTTATTGGTATATCATGGTATATTATCAGGGTGGATATATTGTCAGGGACCCCCAAGCTCCCCCAAAAAAAGGGTGAAATATTTTTTTCCCCAAAAACAGAAATCCATGCCATAGAGGATAGCTATACATAATATCAAAAGAAGTCTATGGCACATATCTATTTAGTTAAGTAAATGTGTGTGTTTGAAGATGAATAACCATTTAAAAGTCATTAAAGGAGTAATGGACAGAAAGAAATTGAGGTTTAAAAATTATGTATTAATCGCCTATAGATGATTCATTGTCAGTCCAGCTAGGTAGGATGTTTAATGGGGGTTTAGGAATGATGGCCCTGTGTAATGATGTGTGTTGGTGTGTATATATGTGTGCAGATTGGTGGTCCATTAAGGGTGACAGGGTGCAGATTCAGTTCTCTGACACAATGTAGAAACAAAGTGAGTGGTAATGTGGCAGTTTACAGCTGCCTACTTCAATCTTCAGCATCACTGATGCCATATAAGGACGTAGAGAAAGACATGGCCTTTAGAAATACCACACAAATGTAGTACATTCACAAGTTGGGTGTGCGTACGGATGGTTTTTATGAGGTGACACCGCAGGCGTGAGCACAGGAGAATTACACCCTTTAACCCAGTAAGAACAGAGAGAGAGAGAGAGAGAGAGAGAGAGAGAGAGAGAGAGAGAGAGAGAGAGAGAGAGAGAGAGAGAGAGAGAGAGAGAGAGAGAGAGAGAGAGAGAGAGAGAGAGAGAGAGAGAGAGAGAGAGAGAGAGAAAGAAAGAAAGAAAGAAAGAAAGAAAGAAAGAAAGAAAGAAAGAAAGAAAGAAAGAAAAAGAGCGTTGACCCTGAGCTTCAGACATTCTCTTCACAGGCTATAACCATGATGGATGGCTCCACTGCATGACCAGATTGCTTACCCAGACATGAAGGAAAATGAGGAATAAAACCGCCTGATTCTCTCAACCTCTTTCCTCTTTTTCTTCCATCTTTCCTCCCTCACTCTTTTCTCCTTTCACCATCTTTTTAAAGCCATCTCTTTCTTTTCTGCATTAATATGGAGAAAGTAGGTTATCAGTGAATAACATGTCTGATTAAACCATGAATAAATTTGCTTAGAGCTGATTTCATCTCTTCGAATTTATATCACAGCGGTTGTGCCTTCACATGTCCACATCTCACACATAACCCCACCTGTCAATCACCTAACATCATTAAGCATTTTTCCACTCACCTCCAGCTGTTATTCAACAGTATATGTGAGGAAGAGAGAGAGAGAGAGAGAGAGAGAGAGAGAGAGAGAGAGAGAGAGAGAGAGAGAGAGAGAGAGAGAGAGAGAGAGAGAGAGTATATCTCAGTATGTCTCAGTAACAATACTCAGTAGCCATTAAACGTTTATTTGTCATATGGCAGAATCTCAACTTATAATAGAGGCAGAGGAGGTTGTGGGGTTTAATTGAAAATCAGTTTAAATTCAGTTAGAGAATACATGACGTAGGAGACTTACATTATTTGGTTCTTGAGGTCGTGGCTCCACCAACTTAGAAGCAGCTGACCACCTGGGATTTTCACACAGTCTGGAGTTAATAGGGAATAGTCTGATTGGGAAAGTTCTCTCACTTCTACAAACATTTGTGAAAGAATGGGTCGCTCTCAGGAGAACAGTAAATTCAAGCATGGTATCGTTATAAGTTGCCACCTGTGCAATAGGTCAATTTGTGAAATTTCCTCACTACTAAATGGTCCATGGTCAACTGTTAGTGATATTATAACAAAATGGAAGCAATTGGGAACAAAGGCAACTCCGCCACGAAGGCCACATAACATACCAGGGTTGGGTCAGCGCATGCTGAGTCGCACAGTACGCAGAAGCCGTAAACTTTCTGCAGAGTCAATAGCTACAGACCTTCAAGCTTTGTGTGGCCTTTCATATTAGCTCAAGAACAGTGCATAGAGAGCTTAATGGAATGGGTTTCCATGGCCGAGCAGTGCAGTGGAAAGTGCCGGATGCAGTGGTGTAAAGCATGCCACCACTGGCACGAGTCTGGGTTTAGCAGTTTTCAGGAGAACGGTACTTGACATACTGCATTGTGCCAAGTGTAAAGTTTGGTGGAGGGTGGGTTATGGTGTGAGGTTATTTTTCAGAGGTTGGGCTTGGCCTCTTAGTTCCAGTAAAATGAACTCTTAATGCTTCCGCATACCAATACATTTTGGACAATTTTATGCTCCCAATTTTGTGGGAACAGTTTGAGGATGGCCCTTTCCAACATAACTGCACACCAGTGCACAAAGCAAGGTCCATAAAGACATGGATGAGCGAGTTTCAGGTATGGAGGATCTTGACTGGCCTGCACCCCAACAGAACACCTTTGGGATTAATTTGAGTGGAGACTCAGAGCCAGGTCTGCTTGTCCAACATCAGTGCATGACCTCACAAATGTGCTTCGAGAATGTCAAAAATTCCCATTAACACTCTCCTAAACCTTGTGGAAAGCCTTCCCAGAGTTGAAGTTGTTACAGCTGCAAAGTGCCAACCCAATTTATGGGAGTAGAGAGAGAGAGAGAGAGAGAGAGAGAGAGAGAGAGAGAGAGAGAGAGAGAGAGAGAGAGAGAGAGAGAGGGTTAGGTTATATGTATAAATGTTTATAAGTATTACAATGCTATTCAAATATTTGTACTATACCATGGTCTGTCTGAATACTAAATTTGGATTGGCTCGGAGGTGTGCAGTAAAACCATTTAATGCATAGGTAGCTCTACCAGAAAGACTCGGGAGGCCAGATGAAGTACGATAAAATAGCAAGTTTATTAGCAGACCAGCAAGTATTATATCTGGAGGTTCTTTGGTGTAGGCCCCGTCCATAGCTCTCATCTCGAAGGTAACAGACTCTGTATTTCCTGCCTGAAGATGAAGGCAGAGGTGGAGCCGACCCCCTGGGAGGTGTAGACAGGGGTCATCCTGGTGGTGGTGGGGAGGATGGCGCGGTAAATGTTGGCGTCAGCATCTGAAAACTCAGACATGTGTATGTATCGATATTTTATACTCTGAGAATTAGGACATGATTGGTTAGGTCTGGATGTGATACGTGACTGTTCTATATTAATACGCTGTTTTCATTGAAGCGCACACATACATGACTCTGAGATTGCGCTCTAAACAAACAGAAAAAATAGTTTTGCCACTAATTCGCTACACTATATATCCTAGCTTCAAAGGGGTTACATCTCTACTTTGATGTAATTAAACTCCCAGCTTTGTTGTTAATAGAGAGAGAGAGAGAGAGAGAGAGAGAGAGAGAGAGAGAGAGAGAGAGAGAGAGAGATGCTGAAAAGATACAGGCACGAATCTTTGGTAATTAATTTAAATAAATGCTATAATTTATTCATTTAAATAAATGTAATCTTACACACTATTTATCTCTGTGTCTGATTTAAAGTGGGCAGAATACTGGATCTAATAATCTGTAACTGACAAAAATAACCATCAGTTTTACAGCTTTAAGATGTCAATGTTCGCAAATGACCATGGTATAAGAGGGATAATCCACGGCTAGCTGTACATTAACCGGTCGGGTGTTTTTTTGCCTCCTCCTTTGTGCATTAAAAACTCTTAAACAGCCAGTTTAGTATTCCTTACATATACTTGGGATAACAGATGGGCAGCTGAAAGTTATGTAAGGACCATTCTTGTCAATTATGAACAGGTTTTCCAAGACTGAACATTGGAAGAATTTTGTTGATCTGACAAATCTGCAGCGTACAGATGGTAGAATCACAATTTGACCCAAAAATCCAACCCCTTGATTTTGCAGGCTTGGAGATAGTGTGTAATGGTGTGGGGAACAGTTTCATGATGCACATTAAGGGCCTTTATACCAACTAAGCACAATTTGAATACCACAGCATACTTAAGCATTGTTGCCGTTATGTGCATCCCTTTATGGCCACAGTCCATCGGTTTTCAAATGGATTGCTCCGGCAGGATAGTGCAAAATGTCATAAAGCTCGATTCATCTTCAGTTCCAAGAACATGCCATGGGTCTCCATTTCCCGCTAGCAGCCTGCACAGTTGCCTGATCTTAAACAAGAGTTGCTGTAGCGTGGCCAAAATAGATTAATAGATTCTGCAGCCAAAATATCAGTACAAAAAGCCTAATGTTATTGAGATAACAAGGACCAAATTCCCTTAGAAAAGTCTCCAGCACCTTGAATAAACTGTTGCAAAGAATGCTTTTTGTTCTAGCTAAATACCTGTCACTACATATATGGACCTAAAGTGGACTGAATATATAGAAATACCATCCTTACAGAAAATCCCTCAATTTCAAACATTTGCTTTCCCCCCTCTCTCTTTTTGCAATAGTATCACAATGCTCCTGCTGCGTTGTGTATTGGACGGTAGGGATCACTCACTCCAATCTAGCTTCTTGCTGTTAGACCCCACACCTACTGCTGACCCCATCTCAAATCAAAGGACCACCGATGGTCAGATTACACATACACCTGTATACACACACACAAGCACAAACTGCTCTTTTCACTTTTAATCCAACCAGCTCCATGCTATTTTCCACGTTCGGTCTGGTTCAGAATTGGAAAGCCTGCATTATAGGACCATAGCAGGTGGGAACAAATCCTGAAATTACCCTCTCTCAAGGTCAAAACTAATCCAAAAACACACACACACACACACACACACACACACACACACACACACACACACACACACACACACACACACACACACACACACATGTTGTGTTTCCATGTTTTATGGGGATATTCCATAGGCGTAATGCATTTTATACTGTACAAACCATATTTTCTATCCCCCTACACTACCCCTGCCCCTAAACCTACCCATCACAGGAGACATGCTGCATTTTTACATTTTCAAAAACATCACTTAGTGTGATTTATAAGATGTTTTCCTCATGGGGACCAAAAATGTCCCCACAAGGACAAGGATTTTGGATATTGCAATCTTTGTGGGGACATTTTGTCCCCATAACGTAGGGATTACACACACACACACACACACACACACAATAAAATGTAAACCGACATCTCTATCTCACCTAATTATGTATACTGCATAATGAATATGATTAATTTATCTGCAAAAACTATATCATCAGAAACGGTGACTTTGCTCTCATTATTATTCTTTAAGCATCCTACATTATAGCACCTGCTTTGAAGTTAACTACAGCTGTTCCATTAAGCACAGTGATAATACTTCATTTCACATACTAGCTCTGTTGTAATACCATAAGATGTTTTTTTTTTTTTTTTTGTGCAGATGCATCTTTCATTAGCTTTTAAACAGGTGGTTGGACTTTATATTGAGATTGCTCCAAGGCTTGAAGCACTGAAATTGAAGTTGGCAGTGAAATCCAGGTTTGTGTGTGAGCTCATTTTTTCTACTAGACATACAAGGTCAGATGTGGGTCCATGGTTAGGCAGGAAAAGAGACAAATCTATATGAGGTTTTATTACACAGTGGCATCCAGCATGACAACCGATCCTTGGACCGGGTCACTATGGTCTACTGCAACAAGAGGAATTATAAAAACGCAAACCAAGATTTGTAATCCACACCCCGGACCGTCGTCAAGGGAGGGGAGGCAACCGGGAATGCTGCCTATGGGGGTGAGAGGGCAACAAAAAGTGTATTCCCGGGTCCCGGGCCCTTTTCATGAATTTCAAAGACCTGCAAATGCAGGCAAATCCATTTTCTCTGTTAAATTTAAACAATTAAAAACTATAATTATGTTTATTTTAATTAAGAATTCACTGCTTTGGCCTAACAAACAAGTGTTTTTATTTGTAATAAGTAAGTACCAATATGGGGCATCCATCTGGATGTGACGGCAGCCAGTCTGGGCTAGTGCTTTCACCATGAATCGGACACCACAGCGATGCGATGATGAAGAGGAGACTCATATGAGTCCATAAGCAGATGGAATGAAAATGTTCTAAGTGGGGGTTTTGGCAGTGGTACCATACTGATATGGTTCCCAAGTTGTTTTGCTAATTTACTTGTATGAAAAAAAACAAGAAAAAAAAAACATGTAGAAGTGCATCATCCAAAATTAACTGCACATTCCAAAATTCTCCTTGGACATGTAAGGATTATATTAAAGTAAAAAAATACGATAAAAACCAGACCGCCACCTTGCTACATTAATGGGTTTAGTAGTGGGGGAAAAAGTAATAGTAATGATAGTCATTTTATATATATATATATATATATATATATATATATATATATATATATATATATATATATATATATATATATATATATATATATATATATATATATATATATATATATATATATATATATTATTGTGTATTTTATTGTGAGCTTGTGTTTTGTGAGCTCTGGTAAATATAACATACAATTCATTATTTTGCATTATGTTCATGACAAAGCTTTTTTACTCATAGTTACCATAGAGTCAGAATGGACTAGTCACACACACTTACACTTTAACCTTTCTGTTGTGCTGTGAGTCAGACTGACCTATTTTAGAGCTTATCATCACTGCTGTTATATACATTTTTGCAGGATGAGCCTTCATTTTATCCTCAAGGTAGTGTTTCAAAAATGAATATTAAAAAGGGAAAAATTACTCTTATAAATAGGTGATAACCTGCTGCAGATTGTAGCAAAAGAACTGAAGGCTCGAGCTGTTCTTGTAGACGGTGAATGATGTCTCTAGTTCACAGTGTTAGCTTTGATAGGCGAGACATAAGACTGTCTAAACCTGAGAGTTTTGTGGGATAAGTGCATAAAGCGAAGTGAATTAAATGCTTTTTCCTTCTTATTCTTTTTGATATAATGTCACAGAAGTCGACAAATATGGAATAACATAACAGGTGACAAGCAATGTCCATTTCAGTTGGAACATGGACAGGAAAACACTTGTTAGAGGCACCAGAAAAGAACCATTAAATATAAATGGGGCTGGGTGTGACCCAGTTTTGGGGTCACTGAGGAAGTCTATAAAATATCATGGGATATTTTATAGAAAAGTCATCTCTTAGCATTCACATTCATCTCAACGGTCAGGTGCAAGACCCTGCAGATTTGAAATCTGCCATCTTTGCTCATGGGCAATAGATGTTTTGAGCCGAACCTCCTGAATTGAAATGCCAGCTGACTATGACTCTGGAAAATAACAAGCGACAATCCTGAGCAGCAGCGGAAAACTATAAGCCCATTTCATGCTTTTAAGATAAATAAATATTGGGCAATGTAAAACATAGACTATATTGAATGTGTGATTTATATGTTGCATCCACAATCAATCAATCAATCAATCAATCAATCAATCAATCAATCAATCAATCAATCAATCAATCAATCAATCAATCAATCAATCAATCAATCAATCAATCAATCAATTAAGAAATAACCCACAGATGATAATAATAATAATAATAACAGCAACAATAATAATAATGATAGAATAATCATAATTTATGTTCTTTTAACAGAAGTTTGTGATGTATGCAGCAGTGCGTGTCTGTGTTTTTACTCTGAATGGTGACAACTGATGCATTGTCCTTCTCTGGGGAAATGGATTCCTAAAGTACTGTACACATTTTAATACTGGAGGAATTTATCACCATTAGCAGCATGACTGACACAATGCCAACCATTCTTGTTTAGATGACAACCAGGTCTCTTGAGATATTTGTGTGTGTAATTGTTAGCAAAAAAGAGAAATATTCAAATCTATTGTAAGTTTGCCAACATAGGTCTTCAGCATACAGGCTGTGGCCCTTTTTTTCCGGTTAGAGGCTAAATCCCAATGTGTATGTATACCAAAAACAAACAGCTATAACCACAATTACAGTTAATCTGTCAATGTGACATTCAAACCTGCCATTATACCTCTGATCTTCCTCCATTCATTTTTCTTCATTGCAGAGCTCAATGGCTGCATTCACACAGCAGAATACAGTTGTCAACCCTGTTTTAAAGATCTAAATACAATTATTTTCATTTCTCATTTTAGTCAAAGAGAGTGACAACCGCATTCTATACAAATAACATGTCCTTCAATTAGGTTAGAATGTGCTGTATGAATGGAGCTGCAATCAGCAACTAGTTTTCTGTTGAGTTTTTGGTATAGCCAACATATGTGATGTGATCTACGAAAACCCATCACATGGTGAAATTTTACCTTTTTTATATAATATGAAAGCTGGGGTCAATTTCTTTTCAAATTTCATTTATTTCATGGCTTGTCTGAAACAAAAGGTATGGTTATCTAAATTTGGCTGATCGCTATGATTTTTAAGAACGGAATTTTAAGAAAAACAGGTTTTAAAAACTGTCACCCCCTTTTTTCAGATAGACATGAAAATGCACTATCCAAACTTAAATGGCTGTAACTCAAGAATGCTTTGGAGTATAGAACTATGGTTGGTCTTGTTTTAAAGAAGACACTTTGCAGATTATTGTAGAAGTAAAACAAAAATATGAAAGTAAAATAGAAAAAAATTATAAAAGTTTAAGTTTATGAAAATGTTAAAATATATATTTTATAATATTTTATATATTATTTTATAATCATGTCTATTTTACAAAACAAGCTTTACTCTAAAACTACAGCACAATTAAAGCCAGAAACATGAACAAGTTGTGTTCCAAGTTTTAGGTATATATGTATATATATATGAGCTTTCAGTAAGATTTTGTTTGGGTGCAGTAACTTTTTCACTAGATAGCACCCAGGCTCCATTACTGACCATAAAGAGCGCCTCCATTTCCATATGTTTTGAGTGATCTTCTGAACCATATATTTCCACAATTGTAATACATTTTATGAAGTAGGCTAGACATCCTATTCGAAAGTAGGCAGTTGGCAGTATTTGATTTGAATTCAACCTCTATTAAATATAAAAAGAATGTGCATTATAGCTCATTGCTGCATCACAAATGGCAAATCTGTATTTTTCCCCATTACATTTAAAACATTTCCAGAATTTTGTATCTCAAAAATTTACTGGATGTTATATTTTGAACTCTTGGCATGAAAACAAATTGGTTATCTACGAATCTGTAATTTGTTTCTGTGTTTGTTGCTTTTTCAAAATAAAGGTCTGAACTGAATATAAAAATATGAAAACGCCTCGGTTACGTATGTAACCCTCGTTCCCTGAAGGAGGGAACGGAGACGTACGTCGGAACTGACCGACGAATTGGGATCTGCCTTCAGAGACCTATCTGCTTCGAGTGTTTCTAAACGAGCCAATTGACATTGGCATGCGGTTCACGCTCCGCCCGCAACGCCGGTATAAATCTGAAGTGAAACACCGCATACTCGCTTTCTGCTGAGGAGCCAAACTAGTGGCAGGTCCTTCAGCGGAAGCACAGCACCTGGCGACGGGACGTACGTCTCCGTTCCCTCCTTCAGGGAACGAGGGTTACATACGTAACCGAGACGTTCCCTTTCAGTCGGTCACGTTCGACGTACGTCGGAACTGACCGACGAATTGGGATCCCTACCAACACGCCAGGGATGCTGGCCCTTCCAGCGCCCTGCCTGAGCTCGCTGGACCACTCCTATGTTGGAGTGGGAGTCAGGGCTCCCGGCAGGGAAGGACAGTCACTGCTGTTCCTGCAAGACCCACTCAGCGTGACTATTGGATAACGCTGGGAAAGCATACCCGTCTCGGGGAGATGGCATACTGCGGAGCCACGTCCTTCAATGGAAGGAGAGGTGGTGAATACACATACGGACTAACCTAGCAGGGAGTGCAGCATATGGCAGTCCCTGGGGTGATTCCAGCCTGGTCCCAGGGGAAGAGCACCTCCAGGAACGACAGAGGAGTTCTGTCGAGGGAAGACACGGGCTAGCCAATTAGGGTAGCTGATACCGTGGAGAATACACATATGGGGTAGCCGTGAGGGGACCGCTACATATGGATACCCAGCCTACACACACGTTCCACAAGCATACGGGTGCAGGCCTGGCGTCAGACGGCCGCCACGCCTGACACCGAAGGGGTGACGGAGGAACTCACAGGGTTAGCCGTTTCCGGGAACACAACTGGAGCAAAATAGACGCGACGTATCCGGCCCAGAGGGCGGAGTGGCGCATGCAAGCCGACACTAGAACAGGCACTTAGCGCTACTGGCCACTGGGGCGAGTACACGGAAGATACCGCTCTACACGGAGGCTATAGAATCTAGCGAGCGTGTTAGGTGTCGCCCAGCCCGCAGCTCTACATATATCTGTCAGCGGCCTTGAGCCAACGCCCAGGAGGAGGCAACACTCCTTGTTGAGTAAGCTCGCAACCCAAACGGGCAAGGCACGCCTTGGGACTCCAAGACGATAGCATCCACTATCCAGTGGGCTAACCTCTGCTTGGAGACAGCCTTTCCTTCTGCTGGCCTCCGTAACAGATGAAGAGCTGCTGTGAGGATCTGAAGCTCTGTGTCCGGTCAATGGCGCGCAGAGCGCGGACGGGACATAACAAAGCTAGGGCTGGGTCTGCCTCCTCCGAAGGCAGCGCTTGCAGGTTCACCACCTGGTCCCGACGGGAGTGGTAGGAACCTTGGGCACGTATCCAGACCGGGTCTCAGGACCACGTGAGAGTTGGCCGGCCCGAACTCTAGGCAGGCACGATTCGCCGACCGAAAGTGCATGCAGGTCCCCTACCCTCTTGATTGAAGCCAATGCAATCAGGAGAACTGTCTTCATGGACAGAATATTTAGCTCCACGGACTGCAAAGGCTCGAATGGAGGACCCTGAAGTGCTCTGAGCACCAGGGCTAAGTCCCAAGAGGGTATCGAGGTAGGACGAGGAGGATTTAGTCTCCTCGCACCTCTGAGGAACCTGACGATTAAGTCGTGCTTACCTAAGGACTTACCATCTACTGCATCGTGATACGCCGCTATTGCTGCGACGTATACTTTGAGGGTGGAAGGAGACAGCCTTCGATCCAACCCATCCTGCAGGAAGGAAAGCACAACGTTAACCGAACACCTTCGGGGTCTTCCCGGCGGGAAGAACACCACTGACGAACAGGTTCCACTTCAGAGAGTAGAGGCGCCTCGTAGAGGGGGCTCTAGCTGAAGCGATGGTGTCTACCACTGCTTGTGGTAGGCCACCTAGAACCTCCGCGTCCCGTCCAGGGACCAGACATGGAGTTTCCAGCGGTCTGGACGTGGGTGCCATAGAGTGCCCCGCCCCTGAGAAAGAAGGTCCCTCCTCAGGGGAATCGGCCAAGGAGGGGCTGTCGCGAGGAGTGAGAGTTCTGGGAACCAGGTCCGGTTGGGCCAGTAGAACTAACAAGACCTGCTCCTCATCCTCCTGTCCTTGCACAGTGTCTGTGCGAGAAGGCTCACTGGGGGAACGACACTATGTAGGTCCCGGGCCAGCTGTGCGCCAGTGCATCTATGCCAAGGTACCTGCTCAGGAGTGTACCCTGGCAATGGTCGAACCGGGGGAGGCAAACAGGACTACCTGTGCCTCCCTGAAGTGGTCCCATATCAGCTGGACACCAGGAGTCGCCATTCGCCCCGAGGTGTCGACTGGCGAGAGAGCTCTGCCGGCTGTCTGGTTCAGCGACCTGGGATGTACTGGTAACGGCGACCTCAAACTTCTGACTCCACAGGGAGGAGATGGCGGGCGAGCCGAGCATGCAACGGAAGCGTAGACCACCCCGTCGGTTGGTGTACGCAACGTCGCAGTGCTGTCCGAACGGACCAGCACGCGGTTGCCCCGCCGCTTCTCGAACCGGGCCAGGGCGACAGCACTGCCAGTAACTCTAGGTACCATATGCCAACGCGCAGTTGGGGCCCCCCGCCCAGACCCAAAACTGCGTGTTCAGACGGGTTCTCCACCTCGCGGACGCAGGCCACGGTTGAAGGTTTGGCGGCAGCACGGGTGATCACGGGACCCGTACTGCCGCTCTGCCACGCCTATCTCGACTCTCGCCATGGCTGCGCTGAAGCGGTTCCATATGTAAGTAATCTGAGCGGGCGTTACCGCTGCCGCAGATGCCATATGCCCAGAGCCTCTGAAAATTTTTCAGCGGGACCGCCGCCCCGCCCTTGAACGTATTCAAGAGTTCAGCACAGCCTGACTTGCCTTCTGTGAGGCTGGTAGTCCGCGACCAACAGGGCAGGGACTTGTACTGATATGCCTTCCTTGCTCGGAGAATGGAACATGAAAGTACATGTCCTTCAGGTCGATCGCTGCGAACCAGTCTTGGGGACGGATGCACTCGAGGATGCGCTTTTGCGCCCACATCCTGAATGGGGCTCGTGTAGGGCCCGATTCAGAACACGCAGGTCCAAGACTGGTCCTAACCCACCACCTTTCTTGGGCACAATGAAGTAAGGGCTGTAAAACCCTGACCTCATATCGCTGGAGGAACCGGCTCGACCGCGCCCTTCGCCAGTAGGACATCGATCGCTGACCGCAAGACATGGGCATCGCTGCTCCACACGGTGGTGAAGAGGATGCCCTGTACTTGGGAGGCCGGTGAGTGAACTGAATCACGTGGCCGAGTCTGATGGTGCGGATGAGCCAGCGAGACGCCCTGGGAGACCTAGCCAGGCCCCAGGGACCGAACAAGCGGGATCAACGGCAACACAGACATACCCGGGGTGGGGCAGCGGGAGTGCTCGGCCCGACTCGGGAGGCCCGAGGCGGCCCGGAGTGTTGCCAGAGCACTCCTGGTTTGGACAGAGGGTGGGTGGGAAGGCCTGGTGGCGCCCCAGTGCCCACTCTGCTGCCCACTGCTCGGAAGCAGAGAGAGGTGGAATATTCAGCCCCGACTCGGGAGGCCCGTGGGCGGCCCGGAGTGTTGACCGAATATTCCAGGGTGGGGCAGACCATGGGTGAGAAGGCCTGTTGGCGTCCTCGGTGCCCACGGTGCTGCCCCTGGCGAAAGAGGGGAGGAAAGGAGTGGCAAGGCCCGGGCGCCGTGACACTGCCAACCTGGCCCTCTTGGAGCCCAGCGAGGGAGGAAGCTGCTCTGAGAATGTGGGTACCGCTGGACTCCGGAGAGCCAGCGGCAGGACCGAAACCGAAAAATATTCTCCCCCCGGTCCTCCCCCGGGGGAGGGAGGGGTGCGGACACCGTCCCCCCGAGCAGTTCCCATCTCGCTGGGCTACCCGTTCCAGGGCCGCTTGTCCTTGGGCTTGCTAGTGGACTTGCGGGACCCTGGGCGGGTTGGGCGCATCCCCTGCGCCCGGCCACCTGCTGTCCGGGTGGAGGCTGCTGCTTGGCTTAGCAGGGGCGGAGGCGGACGCAGGGGGCACCTCGGCGACAAGCAGACAGAGGCACTGCAGCCGGCGACAGGGTGGAGGCAGCAGCTAGTCGCCGGGGCAGGACGCTTTGCCTCCATCTGCTACCGGGCCACCGAGAACTGCTGGGCGAGTTCTCGACAGCGTCGCCGAAGAGGCTAGCCTGACAGACAGGGGCGTTGAGGAACCAAACTGTGTCGGGCTCACGCATATCTGCCAAGTTAACCTCAGGTTCCTGGACCACTAATGTGGACATCGCCTGACCCAGGGCGCGCAGCGCTTCCTCACTCATAGAGCAAGGTCTATCACCACACGCAGTTCCTGCATAACCCCTGAGTCGGGACTACCCCCGTGCATGCAGGACAGAGGGCAGTGAGAGAGGGAAAAACTTATACAGATTATGGCCCCTTTGGCGTTCCATATTTTGGCACCAAATAGTTCCACACTGCTAAATTTTACCGATGCACATCCCGGCAGCCACCCGGGAAAGCATGGCTGTCAACCCTGAATCTGATTCAGCACGAGCACCCACTATTATAGTGGGGAAACTCAGCATGATCATCTCCAGCGCATAACAGCCCTCTCTCCGATGCAGCGGTTGACATCAGTCCTCTGCCAGAGCCACAAATGAGACATTAGGTCCCTCTTTTTCAAAAAGGACCAGCAGTCCCATCTGAGCTGCCAGCAGGCATGAGAGAGTGGGCGTGGCGCCAGACTCGACGGCACACGGCGCGCTGAACGTTAAAACCCCTTTTTCACAAGGGGCATGACGAACAACGCTACCGACGTGGCCATGTTCTCATGAGAGCACATGAACCACCCACGAACAAAGTCTCAGCATGCCCATGATGCGATAGAGGAGTGGGGGCCCGAGGGGATGTACCCGGCGGGGATGCCCCACTGTAATCCTCAGGTCACCCAGGCTTATTAGCCAAAGTAGCCCCTTTCTGGTGCACCAGAAAAGAAACTAGATCGGGGAATAAGCAAAGGGACTCAACCCCGTTTGAGGTTTCATAGTCTAGACCGCGCATCTAGAGTGCCGACTGACGCGCTGGGTTGCCGTGACAACCCCGGTGTCAGCCGGCGCCGACGGCACACGGCGCGCTGAACGCTCGAGCCCTTACGAAAGGTGAGACGAACAACGCGCCGACGCGATCATGCTCTCCTGAGAGCATGAATCACCCACAAGCAATCTCACCTGTTTGCATGTGAGAGAGATCGTGGCCGCCAAATGAGGACAGGAAACAACCGCATCCAGAATCACACGGTTTGAATGACATCTTGAAAAAGACGCAGGGTCAAACCGTGTAGCTCTTTTAAGAGAAGGAAAACGCTCTTTACGTGCCGAGGCACACAGGGGATATGGCCGCTGCTCACAGTGGTTTAGAGGGTGCAAGCCCACTGCGAGCACACAGCGCCCAGCGAGCTGTCAGAACAGCTGTTTTTCTGCTTCACAGACTCGCGACCGCCGCTGCAATGTGCCGTAACTCCAGCCGGAAAGAGCTTCTCTGTAGACTCGTAGTCGCCGTAACACTCGCAGGAACACTGGATAAACTCAATGTTTGGCTCCGGTAGAAAGCGAGTATGCGGTGTTTCACTTCCGTATTTATACCAGCGTTGCGGGCGGAGCGTGAACCGCATGCCAATGTCAATTGGCTCGCTTAGAAACACTCGAGCAGATAGGTCTCTGAAGGCAGATCCCAATTCGTCGGTCAGTTCACGCACGCCGAACGTGACCGACTGAAAGGGAACTAGAATTTAAGCTGCATACTACACAAGGGGACTAGCTAACATTACTCTGAAGAGAACAGCAACCGTAAGTAGTGGAATAGGTTTTCCATTGTTTATAATGGGCAGTCTCTGAACTTTGATCACCCATTGTACGCGTTTAGATCGCACTAGTATACCTACAAGAATAGCAAGCACAGCGCACCTGCAGCATAGCTAAACTGACTCCTCTTCAGTAACTTCTCCATCATCCGATCATTCATCTCTGGATGTGAAATAATCCATTATATGATCGTTTAGGGCACTGACTTAACCAGGATTAAGCTGATTGAGGCGAAGAGATGGTTGTACTCAATGTCAATCTTGAGTATTTATAGAGTATTGCGTCATTCATATCTCCGAAAGTCTTTAGTTTTATTATATTTATAAAATAAAGATATGCTGTTCTGAGTCTTTCCGAATAAAACCGAGCGGATGGAGGCGTATCCTGTGGGCGGAGCTAAAGAATCATGAGCACGAGCATCTGGAAGCTGTGACATCTGTAAACATGGAAAAGAAAAGTTATCCTAAATAAACCATGGTTATCAATCAGATTCAACTATACATCTATACATATATGATCCAGAATCAGACCCGGAGGCTGAAAATGAACAGGAGCAGCAGCAACAGCAGGACATCTCTATGTGGTATGTGCTGTAACTGTATTTGCTTAGCAGCTTGTCAACATGTGTGTGTGTGTGTGTTTACTCATGGTTTATGAGGACACAATTTGGTTTATGGACCATTGTATGTGACTAAACATTAGCAGTAGCAAACAGAACGGTTTTGCACGTCAGACTAGTGCATTTACATTAAAAAAAACAATGGAATAACAGTGCATTAGAACAAAGAAAAGCGCTTTGTGTGAACGCACCTATGCTTAATATTAAATAATTAATTTAGTTCAACACCTATAGTGGTAAGCTAAACAAATGTGTTTAAACACACACCATACATTGCATGCTCCATTGAAAAATTAACTATACCCGACGATAGCCAACAACACACAGACATCTGGCGCAGTTTTACTCACCGCATGCTTCCAATGCCCGACCGTGAACCTTTATCGTTGGGACCACTCCATCAAAAACACACTTCTTTTGTGACATTGTTGATTTCGTGAAGTCCTTTGACTGCAATCCAGCCGACCTTCCAAAAGCCGAGCAAAGCGCGTTTATGGGCGTGCATTTGCTTTCGCTCTGGTCGTGCATGCGCACTCTTCCGGGAGAAGAGCCCATAAGGCCTGTACAAGGAAATTTGCCCCATTTGACATCACACAGACCCATACTTGTGAGAAACCGGAAAAGTATTTTTGATACAAAATACTCCATCAAATGTCCAACTTATTTTTTTAAACTTTGTCCATGTTTATCATGGGAGTCCAAGTCTTAAACAGTGAAAAAAATTCAGTATGCATGAAACAGCATTTCACCCCCCACCTTTGAACAAAAACTTTGCGTGCCGTAGTTTCCATAGCACTATGGAAATTTGCTTTGATACACCTTTATTCTACATGTAATGGGGTTTATTTTGATGGGTGAACTGTCTTTGTGGTTTTAAAGGAGTGAAAACTATGGCTTTTTTTTTTTCGCACTGTTCTAAAACATTGGAGAAAGACGCAGTCTTTCCCACTTGCTGCAACAAATTGCTATTTTTTGCACTAAATAAAGTGATTTTGCCTATATATTTTTCGAAATGATAGACAAGATGTTATAGAATAATAATTTGAATACCCATTTTTGACAAAAAATGAACTTTCAACCTATTCTTCGACCTAGCTGAAAACGTTCCAGCGCGACATCCGACGGGTTTTCCCAGATCGCATCACATATAAGACCTACAGACCTGCCCACAGTGTCCAAAATGTACCTTTTGCCACATCTACCAAAACATAAATAATGCAATTAAATATATTTATTTATTTTTTATAGAAGAAAACTCTGTTGCTATGACAACATAATTCTTTTGCTTTACAGTTTGTTTAGTGAAAAAAAAAAGGATGTTTTTGGATACATAAACTTCAGTCATCCTAGATAAACTGGATAAAACTTTATAGTCATCACAGACTATTTTATAAACAGTTTGGATGTCTAATTTGACAAGAGTCAGATTATTATCATTTAATTTCCAAATCGAATGTTACCAGCCAACTTTGTATAACCCTGACATCTTATTTACTCACTAAAACCAATTTTGACTTGCATTTGGTGCTTTTGAAAGTTCTAATTTTGGACCCTGCCAAAAAGGTTCTCCTAATTTAGACACCCCAAAAGTGTATTAGTTAAAAAAAAGAGCAGCCTCTTACTCACATACGCACTTTCTCTTTCTCCCTTGAGTACAGTTGGAGGAACTCTGTATAGTTACCAGCCTTGTTGTAAATTGGAATTGAATCCCATTAATAAAAGCAATTGGATTTAAGGTGAGCCACTTGAGTGGACGGATCGTGATTTAGACACTAATTAATCAGAGAAATAAGTTTGAAGATTATGCAGGAAGATAAGACCATTAATTCTGGAACGTGAGACTTGTGGGTGAAGTCTGCAAAGGTCACACATGACAGCGTTTTAAGGCTCTGACTTTAATGAGAGAGAAATGGATGAGAGACTGTGTGGACACAGCATTTACTAATACAATGGGAACAAGGCCAGAGCTTTATTACAGCTCCGTGTTTGTGCGCGAGAATCAAAGTGCGTATGTGTGAGCGTTCATTACGTCAAGCACAAGCGTGTGTGTGTGTGTGAGTGTGAATAAAATGAACAGGAGTTTGCGTGGGTGAGAGAGAGAAAGTCGCAACTGTGGACACGAAACTTCAGCTTGTGACCTTTACGTTTCCCCGTCCGTGATCCATGCTTCATTTGAGAGGGGGTAGAATGGGCTGTTACTCTTACTGACACTAATATTTCTCTCCCTCTGTCGCTCTCGAGTGGTTCATCTAAAGCAACTGGTTCGTCTTGTGCACCCTGCGGCTGGGGATGAGCACTTATCACTCATGGCACGTTTCCCGAATCACAGCCACATGTGAAACATGAAATATATTACGGTATGTTACCTCTGCAGCCTGAGAGAAAGAAAAAGAGAGGGCTTGTGTCAAAAAGAACAGCAGACGGTGAGTCTACGTTCCATCACACCTGTCTGCTATGAAAGAGAGAAAGTCAAGACATCATGCTTTCTTCCCCTTAAACATCTGTGCTGTAAACTGAGGCACAGAAACACTGGGGTTTAAAGTACACATCGGCTAACAGTCTAACAAGATACATACTCATGACAGTGTAAAACAACTTAAAATACTCCTTACGTCATTTTTGGCCTCACAGACATGAAAGATATGTCTTTACAAAACTTAAAGTGTCTGCTTGTATTTGTGTATACTCAAAATAAAAACAAAATCTTGTGCTTTTAAATAATGAAAGCAAACAGGATGCACGTTCTCCTTGTCTGGCTATCACCAGACCAAGCTCAATTTAAGATTGAACATTGGTCTGGGGTGTCTGCTATGTATTTTCTACTGCACAAGAGGCGTGATAAACGAGCATTATTTAAATGACTCTGTGCAATCGGATAGTCCTTCAAACAATCAGACCACAAGAGGCATGATCAACAGGCAATGACCCATTCTCTCTATCCATCATCATGTTAAACCCGCCAATAGTGCGCCAGGTGGATAAGCCAGTCTGTGATTGGTTCCTGCAAAAGTGTAACAGAAGCAGTAGAAATTAATGTACGGGTTTCCAGACTGAGTTGCAGGGTGAAATCAAATCGCTGACAGATAAGGCTGGGAAAGAATTCTTTACCCAGTTTACGTTCTCCGTCTCTCTCTGTGAAGTCCACCCTGAAATGTGTCTGAAAATGAACTGTGAATGAACTATAACTCGAATACTTGCCACACAGACATGACAGATATCTCTTTATAATGCCTGAAATGACTACTTTTAAATTGAGCAATTTATATATATATATATATATATATATATATATATATATATATATATATATATATATATATATATATATATATATATACCCCCACCCCCTCATCACCTCAAAACAAAGAATCAGCTTAATCATTCTTCTGCTTTTTTTATCGAGTTTGGTAGACATGTGAGCTTACCATGGATTTACCTCAGAATAAGAACTGCTTTTTTATTTGTCGTATGTTACAGTTTGATTCATTTTCTTTCATTTTCTTGTGCTTTGATATAATTCTACAACTGTACAGTTGTTGTAAGCTGTTGTAATTTATGTCCTGTATATATAAAGGAGGGATAGAAGCACCGGCTGGCATAAATTACCGAGTCAGTATAACATAACATCACTGCGATCTAGACCTGAATTGTCTCATTAAAATAAAAAAGTGTCTGAAAAATATACAATTTAGGTATAGTTTAGTATTTTAATTAATTTAGACTTAAAGGTAGGGTAGTAAGAATTGGTTAAAAAACTTTTTTTCCAAATTTGTTTAAACTTTTTTATATATCAATACATAAATAAAATGTAAGTACTCTGAAAAAGAAAGTATACAAATTGAGTGTCTGTAGACCTCACGACTGTTTTAAAGACAGCTCATTATTTCCATTCACTCCACCTTCTCCCTTCTGGGCTCTTTCCAAAGCCACGCCCCCAGAACACATGAACGCGCTCCGCCGACCGCTCATCTGGAAGACGCATTATTTACCTGAGACGAGTGGAGAAGAAGGAGCGCAATCACATGTCAGAATCACATGTAATAAAAAATCTAACTTTATCAGTATGAATATAAACAAATAAGATGTATTTTAGTACTCACTATCAAGCTAGAATACCGATACTGGTAAAGTTTAAAATATATTTTTGTTTGATTCGGTAACGAGCTAGTTATATTTATAAGGCAAAGCTAAAACGGGTAGCATTGATACATGTTTTTCCAATAGCATCAGTTATACTGTGATGAAGATGAATTTTGTGTAAGATTCATAACATAGGTATACAGTGTTTTGCATGTAAGAGTTTCCATGATGAAAGCATTGCAGGACTACACTCCGGAGACAAGTAGCCTACCGCATCGTCGGCTCGAGGACAAGGCCGGGTCGAGGCGAAGCAGAAGAGGTCGTGCAAGAGGGCGGGCAACAGGTTCCGAGGAAGCAGAGGTGCGCGAATGTGGGCAGATCCTTTAGCAAAAGGGGTGGTAGCCATGGTAGCGAGAGAGAGTGACAGTCGCACAAGCCAATCACTTGATTCGTCCCAAACGAAAATAATGAGCGGCGTTTATTGCAGATTAAAAAGTCTAGAGTCACTCGATTTTCATACTCTCTTTTTCAGATTACTTACATTTTAATTAT
This sequence comes from Gobiocypris rarus, assembly GCA_023029165.1. NCBI lineage: Eukaryota > Metazoa > Chordata > Actinopteri > Cypriniformes > Gobionidae > Gobiocypris > Gobiocypris rarus. The sequence continues at coordinate 25,457,302 of CM040932.1, forward strand.
GTATTGAAATAAAAAGAAATTTTAAACAAATTTGGACAAAAGTGTTCTAGATAATTCTTACCTACCCTACCTTTAAATTATGATAAGGCATAGTTCACTCAAAAAAGAAAATGCTGTCATCATTTCCTTACGTCGTTCCAAACCTTTGAGACTTTTGTTAATTTTCAGAACACAAATATTATTATTATTTTTATTAATTGTTTTATGAAATCTGAGAGAACCACCACTTTTATGCTTCAGTTAGTTAATAAAGAGATTGTAAAACTAATTCATATAAATTGAGCGGTTTAGTCAGAATTTTCTGACGAGACTCTTAATATGATGAATATATTTCATTTAGGCTTTTATTCACATTTAAACATTGATCAGCGGACATAAACAGGAGCTCAACCAACCTGTTTGACGACAAGAACAAACCTAATTGGTTCTTGCAGCTCAAAGCGTGCTGCGTGACACAAGAGAAGAACCTCGTTGGTTCTTGCAGCTCAAACGTGCGTGACACAAGAGAATGAACCTCATTGGTTCTTGCAGCTCAAACGTGCTGCGTGACACAAGAATGAACCTCATTGGTTCTTGCAGCTCAAAGCGTGCTGCGTGACACAAGAGAATGAACCTCATTGGTTCTTGCAGCTCAAAGCGTGCTGCGTGACACAAGAGAATGAACCTCATTGGTTCTTGCAGCTCAAACGTGCTGCGTGACACAAGAGAATGAACCTCATTGGTTCTTGCAGCTCAAACGTGCTGCGTGACACAAGAGAATGAACCTCATTGGTTCTTGCAGCTCAAACGTGCTGCGTGACACAAGAGAATGAACCTCGTTGGTTCTTGCAGCTCAAACGTGCTGCGTGACACAAGAGAATGAACCTCATTGGTTCTTGCAGCTCAAACGTGCTGCGTGACACAAGAGAATGAACCTCATTGGTTCTTGCATGCCTAGTGAACATGCTTGGCGTCCGTTTACCACAGCAATGTGTGAGTTGATGAAGTTTTTATCAAAACAAAAGCCTGAATTCAGTGTGTTCATCATATAACAATCAACGTCTCTGAAACTTTGGACTAAACCCTCCAATTCACCCATGGATCAGTTTACCTCTATTTATAGACTTTTGAATCGTCAAAGGGGCAATTTAAGTAGCTGATACTGGAGGGACAGAAAGCTCCAGATTTCAGATTTATTAAAATGTCTTAATCTGTTCCAAGATGAACCAAGATCTTACGGGTTTGTAATGACATGGTGAGTAGTGTGGCTTAATTAACATTTTTGGTGAACTATTTGTGAATTACTTGTAAATTACTTGAAAATACACTTAAACAAGTAAAGGATCTGAACAATATAAGCTTGACATTGTAGCCAGAGCTACTTCTCTCTGTTTATGTCTATGAGAACCAGTCTAAAATAGTCCAATAAACACCTATTATGCGTGTACCATAGTGATTCAGGATAAGACAAATACATGGGTTGAAAAATTGATTCCTGATGTATTCATTATGTAAATGTTGTAAATTTTAAACACAAAAAAGTTACGAACAGCAGCTTTAAATAATCATAATAGTCATTCTTTGCTTTCTTGACCTTTTGTACTTTGTAAGTCTGAGAATGTGTGGCGTCTTCCTGAAGGCTGTATATCGTACGCACTAAGGAGGCAAAAGTGTACCACATTGGATTGACATTGATGTAATAATGAAGGGGTTTACTAAGGTGAATTGCCACGCGTTTGATCGACAGTGACCTGCAACTGTCTGTGTGTATGAGCTTTTGCATATATTTGTGTTCTGAATATGGAGTCAAATACCCAAAGGATTTATTTGCTCAAAAAACATCACATTTTCTCAGCAGGACATGTATTATATTTAATACAGTGACCTGATGCATTTGCACTGTCAAAATTATTAGGTCAAATTACAATATAACCTACTTTAGGGCTATCTTATGAATATTCAATAATGTTTTATGTTGTCAGAATACACAATGAGAGCGTACATAATAGGACTGATGCTTGACTTTATGTACAAAGACAATTTTGGGCCCTACAGTCTTTGCATTTGTGTTGGGCTGTCTCTCTCTCTCTCTCTCTCTCTCTCTCTCTCTCTCTCTCTCTCTCTCTCTCTCTCTCTCTCTCTCTCTCTCTCTCTCTCTCTCTCTCTCTCTCTCTCTCTCTCTCTCTCTCTCTCTCTCTCTCTCTCTCTCTCTCTCTCTCTCTCATGCATACACTGTCTTAAAACAACTGGTCTCATCCATCATTACATACCATACTGACAAACTAATAAAATAAATAATATACCTAAAAATATGTTAGACAAATTACACCTAAACAAACAAATAAAGCAGGCCAAGATCTCAGAGAAGAATTTCCTTGTATTGTATCAGCAACACAAGCTCATAGAAAGTGTAAGTATACAAACTAGCTGACTTTAATTTAAATTTAAAAAATCATCATGCTTAACTTCTTTTGTTCAAGCTAGGCTGCATACAATGCTGGTGTAAGTAATTATGGCTGTCAAGTGCAATTTGTTCCTCTATTATTTTAGCAGAGAACATAGTGTGTGATATGATGGCCTAGATGAGATGTTTTGCTTTAATAAAGCTTGGAAATTCCAAAGGGACAGGGTTTCATGGAAGGGACTTGTGATGCTTTAGCTGTCTTATACCCATTTCATAAGATTACCCTCCGGAGCTACCGTTTCAGAGAGCATGATTTCCACATGGTCTCTATTTGCTGGATTTATCTTCCTTCTCTGATGTGGCTTGAAGTTTGACACCTTAGATAACTTTATTTCTACTTTTCATGCTAGGAAAGCAGAGGACACATTCTCCTTGAAATCTTGTTTGATATTTAACACAATATTTTATATATATGAGGGCAAGGTGGGTAATATCTAATGTAAAATCATCAGTTTTAAAATACATTCTACTATCCCAGTTTAATGTGCAGAAATGTGAATAAACTGTTTATATGATGATTTGCACATTAAAGTGTAAATACCATGTCTGAGCATCATGACTAGCCCGACACAACAATATTGGGGAAGCCACACACAACTGAGATTCACCATGCATCTCTTATAATCAAATCACTTATTCATAGCTGAAAATAAATCTTTTGTGTGTGTGTGTGTGTGTGTGTGTGTGTGTGTGTGTGTGTGTGTGTGTGTGTGTGTGTGTGTGTGTGTGTGTGTGTGTGTGTGACTGGTAATCCTTACGTTATGGGGACAAAATGTCCCCACAAAGATGGCAATATCCAAAATCCTTGTCCTTGTGGGGACATTTTTAATATGCGTGCGTGCGTGAGAGCGTGCGTGCGTGCGTGCGTGCATGTGTGTGTGCTTTATTTCAGGATAGAAACCCATTCTTTTACAAATGTAGAAGCAGTCTGCATACCTAGGTGCTTGATTGTATACACCTGTGGCAATGAAAGTGATTGTAACACCTGAATTCACTGATTTGGAGGGGAGTCCCAATACTTTTGGAAATATAGTGTAGATACGTGCATTCAGAAAAGTATTCACAGCGCTTCCACATTTTGTTATGTTACAGCCTTATTCCAAAATGGATTCAATTAATTATGTTTGACCCATAATGACAATGTGAAAGAAGTTTGTTTGCAAATGTATTAAAAAATAAACAATGAAAAAAATCACATGTACATAAGTATTCACAGCCTTTGCTCAATACTCTGTTGAAGCAACTTTGGCACAATTACAGCCTTTTTGAGTATGATGATACAAGCTTTGGAACACCTATTTTTGGGCAGTTTCTCCCATTCTTTTTTGCAGGATCTCTCAAGCTCCATCAGGTTGGATGGGGAGTGTCGGTGCATAGCCATTTTCAGATCTCTTCAGAGATGTTAAATTGGTTCTGGCTGGGCCACTTAAGGCATAGAGTTGTTCCATAGCCACTACTTTGTTTTCTTGGCTGTGCACTTTGTGTTGTTGTCCTGTTGGAAGATGAACCTTCTCCCCAGTCTGAGGTCCAGAGTGCTCCAGAGCAGGTTTTCATCTAGCATGTCTCTGTACGTTGCTGCATTCATATTTCCCTCAATCCTGACTAGTCTCCCAGTTCCTATTGACGAAAAACACCCCCGCAGCATGATGCTGCCACCACCATGCTTCACTGTAGGGATGGTATTGACCAGATGATGAGCGGTGCCTGGTTTCCTTCAGACATGATGCTTGCCATTTAGGCCAAAGAGTTCAATCAGACCAGAGAATTTTGTTTATCATGGTCTGAGAGTCATTCAGGTGCCTTTACTGAGGAGTGGCTTTGGCCCTTTGGCCACTCTATCATACATAATGCACCTGAGCTCACCTGAGTGTCATGGCAAAGGCTGTGAATACTTATGTACATGTTTTGTTTGTTTGTTTGTTTGTTTCTTTTACATTTGCAAAGATTTCGATCCAGGCCGATCCAGGTTTTTTATATTTATTTTGTCGCAGCAGAACCTACGTCATTCGTCAGCTTCACGTGTGTTGCATGCTAGAAGCAACATGGAGCGAGCAGTCGGCTGCAGGGTTGCCAACTCTCACACATTCTCACGCATTTCTGTCATGCTCTCACTCTGCCTAACTTAATCTCACTGCAAATTGCAAAACCTGCTTTTGATATTAAACAAAGCTTAGCTTTTACAAACAATAAGTAGCGTTTTGGCGCTAATGTGGCATGATGTTAAAGCCAGAGGCATTGAAAAACGGAGTTGCGACATGCTCACGTGGTTCATGGAGCGCTCAATACTTCTAGCGCTGTGTCAATGTATTTGAATGGCTTAATGATACACAACAGTTTCACTATACATATGTTCGCAGCAAGTTTTGGTAGACAGTACAGCATAATGTGCATTGATTATTAAGTCAACCACATTTACATGATCGTTTTATTAAGGAGAGTGGTAGAGATACAATGTTATTCTTGTATTTAGCCCTCAGGTATTCCTTACTAATTGCTCACACTCATACTCACTGATGGTCAAATGTGACCATACACCTGTTTTTCAATCAAATAAATGTTCTATATTTTAGTTCAATAATATTTATTGAATATTTTGAGGAGATCTTTTGGTACTAAATACTATGTGTGCAATAATTGTCAATTAATGACCACTTAAAATATATTTCTTCTAATATTTTTGTTATTTATAGTGTAGTAATTAGTGTAGTAATTAATGTTAAAATAGAGAATTCCAATTCAAAGAGGAAAATTAGAGTCATTTTGCTAAAAAATAATAATGTTCATTTGTAATACCATTACCCAGGTGCCTTTATGGCTCTTAAATAAAGATACATGTATCTAATCTAGTTGCTCAAAAAGGTATTGCAGTTTTGCATTTTAATACATATTTAGATATGATCAACACTAGATTTCTTTAATATAAGGTGGAAAGTATTCAGTTTATAATTAATTCAACAATAGTATGGATCGGTGGTGCTCGAGCAGATGATGCACAAAGCCCAGGCATCGGTGTCGGGACTGAAAAAGTTGGATCGGTGCACCTATATTTACAACCCTTTCTAGCAATTGTCCTCAAAAATTAAAATGGTCTGGCTTTTTGCTCATTTGGAAGCGGTCATGAATATTACCGCGTTCTGAATCATATTAAAATCGAGTTCGCCCCACTGATATTTTAAATAAGTAAGAATTCAACACTTTACATACAATTGTTATTTTACACATCTACGTTATACTGTCTGTCATGAGACAGAGAGAGATTATGCATCCAACCTTATGTTTTATTGTTATTATTTATACTAATTGCTCCTGAAGACACAGTAAAATGACATCATCAAAGTGACACATTTCACTAGCATTCATTTGCTAGCTATGGTATGGTGGAGAAATTACATACTGTAACTTTGACTTCTAACACAAAAAATGTGGATCTAGTAAACATTAACTTTTACTGGAAGGAATGCATTATGTGGCGCAAGAGAGAGTATTTTGTGTTGTAAATCAGCAATTTAAATTCATTGTGGTTCTTAATCGGTTCCTCTCGATCTTGAAAATAAAAACTTAAAGCATATGGACAGATGTTGACGCACGTTTCCACCCCCTCCTCAGACCGGGTGCGATGTTGCTGGCAGGACGAGGTGGAGGTAGACACTCATTCCATTAGTGCTGCCTCTGCAAATTCCAGCTAATTTCATACACATCAATACACATTAGCATACCACTCTGGCACCGGCATTCAGGAAAACACTGCACTCAAGAAAGAGACCATGAGGAATGGGAAGGTGTAATGGGGAAACAGAGAGAGAGGCAGGATAATATAAACTGATGATGCTTTACAGTCTCTTTCATTAAATGCGTAAATAGACTGAAAACACATGATTGTAAATAACACACCGGTAAAGAGACAGATAATTAAGAGAGACGGCAATGAGGATGGAGAACAGGGAAGGAAGGGAGGCTTATAAAACAGCTCGATTATCTTCACACATATCAAAGTGAACAGCTCATCTACTTTGTTTATCTCCATCAACATACATGCAAATACACAGCATTAATTTAAGAACTTGCATTTGCAGGCATACAAACTTTATATATACTAAATGAATGCAACCTTAAAGTAACCTTACATTCATACTCTTTTGCAGTCTCTATAGAGAATTACTTTGAGAGGAAAGTTATCAAAACATCATTTGCATGCTTTACTGATGGTTTTGCAGAACAGAAGGGTGGCAGCTTCTGTGTCACACTTATGTCATGTCCACCATCTCAGTGGGAACTCTACAGTGTTATTAGCAGTTTATCAGTTTATCTAACCAGCATCCATCATAATCAAGCTGACATAAAGTTTCAAAGCAACTGTTGAAAAGAAGGTTGAATTTACACAGAAGGAGTTCTGCTTTAGTGCAGCTTTGTTTGCTGTTGATCAACCTATCATAATTCTCCAATATAATAAAGAAAAAAAAATAGTTTAAATTAAATTATCAATAAATAGTATGACATTGGAAAATTGTACTTTTATTCTAGCAATAAGTAGTTACTATTATATTTTGCAGTGCCAAAATTGTTTAGGCAAACTGAAAATAGACAACTGCAATAAACAGCTATTAAAATGTACAGCTAAACTATGTCTTCTGAGGCAGCGGCAGAAAAATAAGCTGCATGTGCGGCTTAATTTCCGCATTGTTGTCTCCACCGGTCTCAAAATTCAACATGTCTCCATTATATTGTCATTTTCTGCTCGATCGGCACTTTGCAACAAAACAAACAACCTTGTTTCTGTAGCGAATTTTAGCATGCTTCCTATAACAACATCTGACGTGTTTACGTTTTACGTGGCGTGAGACAGTGACGTGAGATCTGATTACTGGGTCAAACTGAAGCAGAGTTCCAGAAATACAATTTGAATAGGATTTCAAACCACATATGAATTGTAAAATATTGCATTTGATGTGATTTGCTGTTCACATCACACTTTGCTAAATATGATCAGATTCCAATCGGATATGCAACAAATCTGATTTAGACAGTCTGAACTAAATGTTCCAAAGTGTTTCGTCAGTATCATGCAATCAAAAATGTGTGTATAATTGATAACCAGGAAGAATTGTACTAGAATTAAACACATTTATTTATTTATTTATTTATTTATTTATTTATTTATTTATTTTTACTTCAACCAATGGCAGTGTTTTATTTTAGTTACAAAAATCCAACCATGATAAGCAGTGTTGGGAAGGTTACTTTGGAAATGTAATAGGTTACAGATTACAAGTTACTTCATTTAAAATGTAATAAGTAGTGAAACTATTTTAATTACTTTATTAAAGTGATGAAACTGATTACATTGGATTACTTTACTAATTTCCAGCACTGGAATGCATTTTATCACACGCCATTGTGGCAACTCTTAGACAGATTGTAGCCTAAAGCTATCATCGGGAATGTGGATTGATGTTGAATTGGTGTTGAAGAGAGCCAATCAAAAGCATCAGAATAGCATCGCTTTACTAAACGGCCTTTAAATGGCCGGAGGCATTGTGCACATCACAAACAGGCAAGGCAACAATTTATTATTATTATATATCTTAGCTTTTTACAGAACATATTCAGATGTAACCCCCTTTAATTGTTAACATTTTCATGAGAACCTGTAATTTAATTACATTTTCAGTGGCTGTAACTCATTACATTTGTAATTAAATTACATAATTGAGTTACATGTAACTAGTTAATCCCCAACACTAATGATACGTCATCCATGGTTATAACTGTGTTTGTTTATTTTTAATTTTTTTTTACTAATACCACAGCTGAAGAATAGTTACTTTCCTAAAACTATGATAAATGTATGTAAGGGCAAGCAAAGTAGAAAGTGCGTTGACACAGCAGTTGTAATTATGGCAAGCTAATGTTAAATTGAGCTCCTGCCATCGACCTGACAAACTGTACAACAGGTCAAGAACGGTGGTGCTGAGCAGGTGCTCTAGTGACAAAACGACTGATCTGCCATTATTCCACCTTGCCATGATGGAACTCTAGAACTTTCCACTAACAATCATGCTCCTGAGCAGCTACAGAAGGCCAGCTAGTGATTTGCCTAAGTGATATTGTCAGTATATTAGCTTGGATGAAAAGGCAGACGGGAAATCGTTGAAGAGTGTGACGTGCGGGGCGATGGATGGCCAACGTAAGTTTGCGCGCTCCTTACTTTGCTGCTTTAAATTACAGCCACCCCTTAAAACAAGCCAGCCAGAACACATATCCATTAGCATAACAGCTTTGCACAAGTCAACACCTGGCAAGGTTTAAATATTCAGACTGTATGATGAATTTCAAGCGTGAAGGCTGCTTGCATGCTATTTCAGTATATCATTACCATAAGTGATAGCATTGTAAGGGAAAAATCCATATCACTAACAGTTAAGGTGATGGAAACAGGCAGGCATGAAGATAGGCAGCTTCAAGCGTTTTGACAGGAAGTGGTGCCTAAAACACAGAAACCTTCTGACTGCACAAATTTTACAATACTCCTCGAGTCATTTTACCATATGCTGTGGATTATGTTAGAGCACACTCTAAAATAACTGGCTTTTTTTAAACGAAAAAAAGGAACTACAGAAGTGAGTATTTGAGCGCATTTGTACACATGCTACTGTGATCGACCAATGGTTATTTAACAAAACAAAACAAAATCACAGGTAGGATTGCTGACTTTGTTTTTTTGTTAAAGTTGAAGTGGAATGGAAGTAGCAACAGATCTCTTTTTTTTTTTTTTCATATGTGACGCACATCTGAGGATTATCTGAAATGGGACTTGGGTCTATGCTTCATTTGTTGCTTGGATTTTGAGATGTGGACATTTCACTGGAAGGTCAAGTTAATTAGATATTACAAGAATATGTTATTTTATATATTTTTTTAATTCATGGCAACTTTCAAGTATAATTCTCAACACACACCCGATATGGGTACACACTCAATTTGGCTATAGTCACTTTTTTTTTCTTTCTTTTTTTTTCTTTTTTGTACAATAATTTATATCTTTTTTGTTGTATAGTTCCAGTCATAATGACCACCAACCCATCAAATAAAAAACTCCATAGTAAAGTATTTCAGTATGTACATACCAAGTGAATGACCAATAGTCTTACGTCTTGAAGGCAAAGGATACTCTACAAAAGTTAAAGGCTAAGGCTTATAATCATTTCACTGCATTCACCGATTGACTTTTCTTTATGAAAAAACACATTTCAAACAGAATCACCCTGTTCCCCTCATAATGTGCGGTTAATGGAAGAGAACGTTTGCACAATCCAAACAGACTTCGAGGTCCAAACAGACAAGAGAGCTCTTGGGAATCAGCACTTCAAATTGCGGCTTGCCGCAAATGGAAAAAATCTCATTGACGGACACTTTGAAACAGGCAAAGCACTCTCTGAGCTCCATGTTTACAATGTGAAATGCCTGGAGAGACAGAATGCTGCAGGAAGATAGACTTTTATTCTACAATGCACCGTTTCCCATGAGATAGCCATCCACACATTCAAAAGAGTGAGAAGGAGAGCAAAAGAGAGTGAGAGCTTTTAACACATTGTGTTCAAATGTGTGGGAGAGCCCACTAGCGAGCCAGTGTAGAAAAAAAATTCAAATGATTGATTTAAATATGAGGACACTTTCTTCTAAATGGAACTGCTGATATTGTGACATGTGTCAATGCCATGCATGAGGATGTGCAAGACATAAATTAGCAAGGCAAGCGAGAAACACTCATGTGCACGTGAGGCGGAGCCAAGATTAGCAGGCAACCGTTAAGTTTAATTATAAAGCAGCTTCATTTGTTTCCTGCTTTGCATTCCACTCATTAGCCAGGTAGATGAAGGCAAATTAACGGAACGATAAACAGGCGCAAACGTGCCAGTAAACACCCCTAGCCTGAGCATATTTTAATGGAGTCCCAAGAAGAGTAAAGCAGACAGGAGAACTGCCATTGGAAGCCCTCCAAACAGTTTAGTCACCATGGTGATTCTGTAAAGCGCTCTGATCGAGGAGTGTGAATTTTTAAATGAGACGGCGGATGGTCACAGTCAAAAGCAGAGTTTTGTGCCACTCATCACCATAGCACTGGGCTAAAATGGGTTTACCTGACACATCTGTTCAAAATAAACCTGGCAGGGTTGTCTTCCTGAAACAGATGCAATAGTACTCTTCCAGAGTTAATTGTAGACTAAGAGGATTGGGTGTATTGAACACAGAGAAAAACGTGTGCATGCTGAGAAAGTTGAGGTACGGCTGTTGAATACTATTCATTTAATTATAAGAACAACTTTAGCATGGTGAGTTTTGTTTTGTCACATGCAAAACCCATTGGTAAACGCATTACTACATACATATTTCCAAAACTCCAAAACTGTAGGGGAGCACAACCTAACACTTTTGACTGTCTCAGTTTGTGTAAATCTACTTGGGGTTCATATATATATGCCTGATGAGTTTGGAGAACACCTGACAAGAGATCACAGAACATTCCTCCATACAAAATCTCTCCAGATCCTTCAAATTCACAGATCCATATTGGTGCCTCTTCTTCAGTTCAGCCCACTCATTCTCTATAGGGTTCAGGTCAGGGACTAGGACAACCATGGCAGAAGCTTCATTTTGTGTTCAGTGACACATTTGTGTGTTGATTTTGATGTTTGTTTTGGATCTCTGTCCTGATGGAAGATCCAACCACGGTCCATTATACAATTTCTAGCAGGGTCCAGGTTTTGATTTTTTATCTGTTTGTATTTGCTAGACTCCATGATACCATGTGTCTGAACAAGATGTCCAGGACCTCCTGCAAAAAAATAGTCCCTCAACATTAAAGATCCAGCTGTATATTTAGTCGTGGGCATGGGGTACTTTTTATCCCTGTTTGCACCAAACCCTTCTGGTGGATTTGATGCCAAAAGCACTTTTATAGTTTCATCTGACCACAGAACCAGGTCCAGTCTGAAGTTCCAGTTGTGTCTGACCACTGAATATGCTGGAGTTTGTTTCTGGATGAGCGAGGAGGATTTTTCTTGACTCTCTCCCAAACAACATGTGGTGATGTAGGGGTTTGTTTGATTTTTTTTTTAGGCTTTCTGACCCCTGACAAGAGATCTAATTTGTTTCATAATGTGATTTATCCCTCATTTTCAATTCTTTTACTTTAATGAAAGGTTAGAATTTTGTGAATTTTTTAAATGAAAGATCAAAAGGATAAACAATGCAAATGTATTTCTTACAGCCATATTTGATCATATTTACCAGGTATGCCAACAATTTTATATTATTTATTTATTTATATACGACTATATATATATACATTACATTACATTGAATACATTTTACATTTTCACATTAATTTCACACATGTCTAGTACAATGTTTTTTAGTGAAATCAGATAACTCCTGTCAATTTTCTTTTCTTTTTTTTGTTGATAAAAGCAGATAACTTCACATGTCATGTTCCAAGTAATTGCTTTGTAATTGAATTTGAAAGTGCAATATTTAACATTCTTTAACTTAAAACAAGTATAACTAGCCCATTAATTAGCAATATTAAACATTATATAGTTTAAATAATTCAGCAATCCAGAATTTATAACAAGACGTCACACTGTAAACAATTCACAAAGCATTACAAAATTAAAACTTAACACGCATGTTAAACACTCGGTTAATCTTTGCTATCTCCTCAGCTGACAATGTAGACACCTGACAAACTGTGTTGCGATTGCATGCAATACAGGGAGCTTTTCATTCACCACTTTTAGTCAGCTTTTTCCTCTCAGCTAGCACCTGACTGGAATACTGTGCGTTGATTCGCTAAAACTGACTTATTTGGGAAGCACAGGCGAAGCACTGCTACTTGGCACAGAGATATCACGCAACACATGAAATCCCACAACTTCCATCAACATACATTTTATGTGTTGCATGACATCTCTGCGCCCAAGTAGCAGTGCTTCGCCTGTGCTTCACCCTAATATAGTCCCAAATTAATATCTGCCTAGGAAATCACCTAGTCTTAATCGGCATCGATATTTGTATTCGTAGAATACGCAGGCCACAAGAAGTAATTAGTAATCTAACCTTTGGCTGTGAAAGGTCTCTGTTTACATTTAAGTTATTTTGCCAAGTTTTCAACTTTTAATAAAAAACAAATAAAAAAACTGACTTAAAAACGATTATCAGTTAATTTGGTGGATCCAACACATTAAGTCTATGCCATAGCATGGAGGCGGCCAGGTTGTTTGAAACCAAGACTCTACCCCTGTAGGATAGTGCAGGTAAAAGCCCTTTCCATTTAGACAACTTAGCTGACACCTTCTCCAGCATACCCTCCCAGTTGTTTTGTCTATAACTTTCTTTGCCCAGAAACACTCCAGTAATTTGTATTCCCTCTGTACCCCATTGCAATCCCCCTGGAAGCTGGGGTGGCCCACCATTTTCCCAGGGACAATAAAATCCCTTACTCCTCCCCCAATTCACTTTAGCAGAAGGGGCTTTTTCATATAAAGCTAAACTTCCACACAGTATCTGAGTATTCCCCTGTCCAGTAAAAACACAGTTATATTATCAGCGTAAGCTGAACCAGAGACACTTGTCCCATTGAAATACCCTGGTATATTAAAACCTTTTAAATAATTGTTTTAGCTTAATTAGTAAGGGCTCAATAGCCAACTGTAGAGTTGTCCAGAAAATGGACAACCCTGCCTAATTCCCCTCTTAACATGTATTGGGCAACTCAGTCCCCTCCTACCTTGAGCATTACTGAAGCCCTCTATACAGTTACTTTATCCATGAAATCAAACCTAAATGCTTTTAAAACATTTAAAAGGTAATCATGACACTAGCAAATGTGTTTTCTTGATTAGTCAAAAGGAAACCAATATTAAAAGGATTACTCATTGAAAGGTCAATTACATCTTGTATTAGAAATAAATTATCCATTATTGTATGCCCAACACAATATGTTTGCTAATTTTGCACAACAATACTTATATTATACTTTACAATACTTTATTTTATATTTATTCTATTTACTAAACACATTATTTTGTAATTTTGACACATCAAAGACACTGGATGCCAATTTTTCAATAACCCTAAATCACCAGTTTTAGGCAAAACAATAATACTGCCCTTTGACAGCTGATGGGTAACATACCTTTTTCAAAACATTCAGCAATCATATTATAAAAGTCATTCCCTAAAACATTCCAAAATGATTTATAAAACTCAGCAGGCAAACCGCCTACTCCCGGGGCATGTCCTGTGGACAACTGTCACTGGCCCACCGTGGGCCCATTTGCCACTGCATGTTTAAAACAATTATATCCTATATTCATCCAGATTTAATGTTGACAAACTATATATCATTTGAAAGCTTATGAACTCGAGATTCATCCTGTGAACTCCGCTTTGAAATAAGACCTTGCATTACTATGGAAACGGTACTCTAAATTCTTATAGCGGCTCCTCCCGAGTGGGGTTGTCATGTTTCATTTAACAACATTTATTTAAACTATTTTATAATAAAAACTTTTTTAATCTTGACAAAACACATATCGTTGGAAATGTCTGAGTCTTACGGTTGTATATCTGCCAACTGTTTTGTGATATTTGGACAAAAATAGATTTGTTACATGAAATTGCATAAAAAAATCAATGGAATTTCAATGACACCCAGTGGCTATTTGTGGTACAGCGCCTACACAAAATCATGGGAACTTCAATTTTTGTGATATCAACTTAAATTTGGAACACAAATTGGTTAGACATATGGCTTTAATTTGATGCTAATTTTACACAGAATTTTGTAACATATATATTTTATATAAAAATATTAAATATTTAGTACAGTAAATTTGATGTTAAATTTAAACTTCCATAACTTTTCATACTTTTATTTTATTCTTCTTTCAAATGAGACCAAACTTATGTGAGAGTAGGCAGGCCCAAACTCCAGGCACGCTCACAACCGAAATGCCTACAGGTCCCCTACCCTCTTGATGGAGGCCGATGCGGTCAGGAGCGCTGTCTTCATAGACAAGAACTTAAGATCGATTGACCACAAAGGCTCAAGGGGAGGCCTCTACAGAGCAACTAAGTCTACTGAGAGGTCCCAATAGGGTGCGAAGGGAGAGCGAGGAGGATTTAGTCTCTCGCTCCCCTCAGGAACCTGATGACCAGGTCGTGCTGACTTACCTTTTTGTTCCCCAAGAGGTCATGGTGGGCAGATATTGTGGCCACATATACTTTAACGGTGGAAGGAGACAGCCTTCTGCTCTAACCTCTTTGTTCCAAACAAGAGCACGGACCCGATTGGGCATTTCCAGGCATTTCTTGGCGAGAAGAACATCAGGTGATAAGAGGTTACACTTCAACGACAGGCGTGTCGTAGACTCTGCCCAAGCGGAAGTGATGGTAGCTACCACCAGAGGTGGTAGGGTACTCAAACCTGCCGCGCCCCATCCAGAAGCAACACATGGCGGCTCCAAGACCGGGATGTGGGAGCCATAGTGCCCCATCTCTGAGGAGGTCCTCAGAGGAATAGGTCAGTGAGGGGCTGTCGCAAGGAGTAAGAGTTTGGGGAGCCAGGACCTGCTCCTTGTCCTCCTGATCCTGCACAATCGCTGTGCGAAGGCTCACTGGGGGATGCATATTTGTGTAGACCCCACGGCCAGCTGTGCGACAGTGCATCTGTGCCGAGCGTGCCTCGGTCAGGGAAACAAACAGGCTGCAGTGGAAGAGTCGGGAGGCAACAGATCTTCTGCGCCGCCGAACTGTTCCCAAATCAGCTGGACCGACTGGGAATGGAGTCGCCATTCTCCAGGATGTGGCTGAACGTGAGACCTCAGAGGCTGCACGGTCCAGTTCTCCCAGGATATGGACAGCACAAAGGACCTCAGATACTTCTGACTCTATAGAACGAGATGGCGGGTGAGTTGAGACATACGGTCTGAGCATTGACCAGCCTGGTTGTTGATGTATGCTACTGACCATGTAGTCTGACCGACTAGTACCTGTTGACCCTTCAGCAACGCTTTGAAGAACCGAACCGCACTGCCAGCCACTGAGGCAATTGACATGCAGGAGGCGCAGGGGTCCTGTCCAGGAGCCTGCGACTGCACGTCTATTGCACATGGTGCCCCAGCCCGTAGTAGAGGTATCTGTTGATACAAAAACATGCCTGGAAACTCGTTCTAAGGGCCACCGGCCCATAGAATTGAGGTTCGACCATGGGGTGAGGGACTGTAGGCAGGTCCCGAGTCACTGGGACCCGGAGCGTGCCCGAATGCCATGCCCATCTTGGGACTTGATCGCGAAGCCAGTGCTGAAGTGGTCTCATATGAAAAATCCGAGCGGCGTTACCGTGGCTGCAGATGCCATATGCCCCAGGAGCCTCTGAAACAACTTCAGTGGAACCGCACTCTTGCTTTCGATTTAACGGAAGCAAGTCAGCATTGACTGCACGCGCTCGCTGGTAAGCTCCAAGAACATGGCGACCGAGAAAACCATACAGAGAAAAGAGATCCTCTGCACGGAGCAGAGCTGCTCTTCTCCCAGTTGACCTGAAGGCCCATGCGGGCTAAGTGCTGGAGCACTGGAACTGGTGTTCACACCCTGTTCTCGAGAGTGACTCAGTCTGAGCCAATCGCCGAGGCAGTTCAGGATTCGAACCCCATGCTGCCTGAGCGGTCCAAGGGCTGCCTCGACAGACTTTGTGAAGTCACGAGGGGACAGAGCTAGCCCGAATGGGAGGAACGCACTGAAATGCCCATCCTCGAAGCAGACCTGTAGGAATGGTCTGCGTCAAGGTTGGAGACTAGGAAGGAGGCGTCCTTCAGGTTAATCGCTGCAACCAATCTACTGGACGAACGCATTCGAGCAGGCGTTCACTGCCAACATCCTGAACGGAAGCCTGTGAAGGGATTGGCTCAGGACGGGCAGATCCAAGATTGGCCGTAACCCACCAGTTTTCATCCCCAAAGGACTCTAACCCACCTTGAGATGCGGCAATCTAAATCTTGCTATTATCTGGAGTGTGAACTGAACGAACGAGGCGTCAGAGACGGGCCGCTGTTTCAGTCCAGCACTCGTGGGAAGCGATAAAGTAGAGGGGGCGTGGCACAAGGAATAGTCGTTGGGGGTCTTAATACCACAGCACAGCCCTCAGGTCACCCTGGCCACCAGCCAAAGAACCACCTCTCTCTTGGAGACGGTAGATTGGGGTGTGGCAGAGGGGACTCTCTCTCCTCACGGAGATCACTGAGTCTAGACCACAACATCGCAATGGTCACATTCCCACAGTGGGAACATGACACATACACAAACACTGCCTGAAGCCCCAAACACATCGAGCAGTAAAAGTGCCCATAGGCAGCAACGGATGGCGATCGACCCGGAAGTGCGCGATGAACCGCCTTGAAAAAGATGTGCCACGCGCAAGCTCTTTTGTGCGAGGAAAGCTCTGCAGAGTGCCAAGCGCCCAGGGAAACACACACAGCTGTTAACGTGAGATCGCTGGAACGCGCTGTCACACCAACACCCTGAGAACCGCCATCTCAAGACTGAAGAGAGGACTTCAGAAGTCAGGCTTGCAGGAGTGAAGAGATGCTCTTGGCTCGAAGCAGTAACATAATGCGATGTTGCCAGCGTACTGCCTTTTATACCCACATGGTGAGGTGGAGTTACGCATGCAAATTCTGCATGCCCATGGCATTCCACTGCCATTGGGAGTTTCCTTAGATCTCGAAGATTATTGGCTTCTAAGCAAAACCCCCATTCACAGTCACTGAAGTTACTCAGAGTGACTGAACGAAAGGGAACTCTTTTTCTTTAAATCATTAGTTACACCCAAAACATTCAAATCACGTACATTTTCCATTTCATTAATATCTTTCTCCAAACTTTCAATATTTCTCTTAACAATCACAGTGTTATTATAATGAAATTGCTGACAAAAAAAAAAAATAAAATAAAAATATATATATATATATATATATATATATATATATATATATATATATATATAGATTTGGACTTTTCTTACCTCCCACCATTGAATTATATTGAGAGTTTCTTATTTTAAGAAAGGATCACTGAAAGATTTGGGGCAACCAAAAATCATTCTTCTACGGCATTGCTGTGAAAACGCCCTTTTGAATTTTTTTTTTTTTTTAGAATGTACTGGATCTTTACACTGCCTCTCTATTGTGTCAATCAGTGTGCACCATGTATTTGTTTCGCTGTACAAGTAAATCAATAATCAACATTGACCATGTGATACATTGTTTCCTGCTTCTGTAATTCCTGTGCAAATTAATTTATTGCAGCTGTAAACCCACAATATATTTGATGCAGCTTCTATGTAGAGTAAAATAGCTCCAAGTTTGCAAATCTAACCATAATTAGACCAAAACACATTGAGGGGGGCCCTATGCACCACAGGGACCCTGAACACCAGTAGAGTATGTTTTTAAGGGATTCGGGCCTGTCTAATTCAGCGATTAAGTCTAGTGGAAGTTGGCAAAATGGCTAATGCTTTTAATTGCTTGTATTATGATAAACTGAAGGTTAAAGAAGCTACATCATGTTGAATATCTATGAATGTGAAGAAAGCTGTGATTTTAGACTTCGGATATCTATACAGTCAGAGTTCCAATCTCTTGTATCTCTCAGCCATATCCTTTTAGTCCAGCTATCTATACAACTTTCAAGAGCTGCATTTTTTTTGCACTACCTGTTTCTCCCTCCTTCATTATTAGTATGAAAGGAGTAAACGGCTTGTAGGCGGTAGCACTCCAGGCTAGCATCTGCTCATGATGAAAAAAAAACAACAAAAAAAAACAGCACGTGTGAAGATTGATGTGCTCCTTACAGGTCCCTGGTTTCAAAATGCTGACAGCAATTTATGCGACTAATACATGCAAAGGGAAAAACATCATTAGAAACAAAGTCATATACTGGAGTATGTCGACTTTTTCCACCACAAAATATGCCATTGTTGTTGAAGAGATGTCCTTCAGATGCATGTATATTACCACAACAGTGAACAAACACAAATATTTGATAAAGAAATAAAAATAAAATAAAAATCACAATTAAAGCCTGCTTAATTGGTGGAGAGGAGTATATATATACTTTTTTTATTTTTTTATTATTATTATTTTTTTACTTATTTTATTAGCTTTACCTCATCTGGTATAAACAACACAAGTTATTCATTTGGTATAAACAACACACTTGGCACAAACAAAACTTAATTTCTGTTGATATCAAGCTATTCACAGCTGTGTTCAGACTCCCTGTTGTCACCCTATAGCACTGCTGGAGGACATGCTAGTCATGCATCAATAAGACGATACTGATCATTTGGCCACAAATTATTCCTATGTTATCACTTATATTTATGTCCAAAGTGATGCACATGAGGATGCAACTACTTTCTTTCAAAAACCAGATTGCTCTAATAAAAAGAGAACCAAAGGAGACCTAAACATTTTTAGAGTAATTGTGGGACATACACTTTTATTTGAAATATAATGCACCCTTGATGGATAGTTCTCCCAAAACAAAAATGTCACAAATGAGAACACAAAAGTAAAACATTTTGAAGCCCTGTTATGCAGATCACAAAATGACAACACTACATACTACATTATCATACTAGTGGACAAATAAGCGTTTTAAGGCTTATTCAAAAGATCGCCTGTAACTGCCCGAAATTCAAACATGTTTAATATATTATGGTATTTTAACTAATGAAGAACTTTTAGAACTTTTAGAAGATATAGCTGCAACATCTTCCACAATAATTAACCCACATTAGTCAAAATAACTACATAAATAATACATGTAAAATGAAACAAAAAAAAAAAATTCTCCTTTTTTTCCTTTCATACCATCATTCAAAGTGAAAAAGATCTCTCAGTTTATATATATATCCATTCATTCTTTATATATATATATATATATATATATATATATATATATATATAGATATATATATATATACCATCATTCAGTGAAAAAAAGATTCCTGTTTATATATATCCACCATTCCTTTTATATATATATATATATATATATCCACTCATTTCCTAAAAGTATATATATATATATATATATATATATATATATATATATATATATATATATATATATATATATATATATATATATATATATATATATATATATATATATATATATATATATATATATATATATATATATATATATATATATATATATATATATATATATATATATATATATATATATATATATATATATATATATATATATATATATATGGCCAGTGGAGGCAGTGTGATGCTTTGGGCAATGTTCTGCTGGGAAACCCTGCCATCCATGTGGATGTTACTTACTTACTATATATACTCACCTAAAGGATTATTAGGAACACCATACTAATACTGTGTTTGACCCCCTTTCGACTTCAGAACTGCTTTAATTCTACGTGGCATTGATTAAACAAGGTGCTGAAAGCATTCTTTAGAAATGTTGGCCCATATTGATAGGATAGCATCTTGCAGTTAATGGAGTTTTGTGGGATGCACATCCAGGGCACGAAGCTCCCGTTCCACCACATCCCAAAGATGATCTATTGGGTTGAGATCTGGTGACTGTGAGGTCCATTTTAGTACAGTGAACTCATTGTCATGTTCAAGAAACCAATATTAAATTGTTTCAAGCTTTATGACATAAGAATTAAGGCAGAATTACCAGCAGCCATATCACCCTGTAGCCCAAGACTGGTTTCCCACTGAAGCTAAGCAGGGCTGAACCTGGTTAGTACCTGGATGGAAGACCAAAAACTAGGTAGCTGCTGGTAGAGGTGTTAGTAAGGCCAGCAGGGGTGCTCACCCTGTGGTCTGTGTGGGTCCTAACGCCGCAGTATAGTGATGGGGACACAATACTGTCAAAGAGCACCGTCCTTCGGATGAGATGTTAAACTGAGGTCCTGACTCTCTGTGGTCATTAAAAATCCCAGGATGTCCTTCGGAAAAAGAGTAGGGGTGTAACCCCGGCATCCTGGCCAATTTTGCTCATTGGCCCCTGTCCATCATGGCCTCCTAACCATCCCCATATAGGATACCGATTGGCTTCATCACTCTGTCTCCTCTCCACCAATCAGCTGGTGTGTGGTGGGCGTTCTGGTGCAATTATGGCTGCCGTCGCATCATCCAGGTGGATGCTGCACATTGGTGGTGGTTGAGGAGAATCCCGCTTTGAGTGCCAAGAAAAGTGCTATAAAAATGTAATGAATTACTATTATTATGGTGCATTATCCTGCTGGAAGTAGCCATCATAGGATGGGTACCTGGTGGTCAAAAAGGGATGGACATGGTCAGAAACAATGCTCAGGTAGGCCGTGGCATATAAACGCATCGTTTTGGCACTAAGGGGCCTAAAGTGTGCCAAGAAAACATCCCCCACACCATTACACCACCACCAGCAGCCTGCACAGTGGTAACAAGGCATGATGGATCCATGTTCTCATTCTGTTTATGCCAAATTCTGACCCTACCATCTGAATGTCTCAACAGAAATCGAGAATCATCAGACCAGGCAACATTTTTCCACTCTTCAACTGTCCAATTTTGGTGAGCTTGTGCAAATTGTAGCCTCTTTTTCCTATTTGCAGTGGAGATGAGTGGTGCATGTTGTGGCTTCACAAATGCTTTGCTGCAATCAGTCGGCCCATTCTCCTCTGACCTCTAGCATCAACAAGGCATTTTTGCCCACAGGACTGCCGCATACTGGATGTTTTTCCCTTTTCACACCATTCTTTGTAAACCCTAGAAATGGTTGTGCGTGAAAATCCGAACCCTAGTGTGCACCCTAGTGTTACTTAGTAAGTATGCTAAGTATACTTGCAGCCAGACTAATTTTCAGTATACTTGAAGTGTGTTAATGAATAGTTAACTTGAAGTGTGCTATTTTGAAACAAATAATTTTGTACTAAGTATATTTTAGTTGCAATTAAGTTGTGTTAAAGCATAGCTTTAAGTGTATTTAGTGTACTTTTATGTGCTAAATTGGAACAACTTTAAGTATACTTAGTACACTTTAAGTATAGGGCATAATTACATGCTTGATTAGTGATATTAAATGTGCTTTATTTGTATTATAAGTATATTTTATTTGTATTAAGTATATTTTATTTGCATTATAAGTGTACTTTATTTGTATTATAAGTGTACTTTATTTGTGTTATAGTATACTTTATTTGTATTACTTTATTTGTAATATTATACTTTATTTGTTGTTGTAAGTACATTACAAATTAATTACCAGTATCTTCAGAACACACAAGCAATATATATATATATATATATATATATATATATATATATATATATATATATATATATATATATATATATATATATATATATAATCTAACAAACATAACTAATGAAGAGACATTTCATTAACAAGCCCAACGTTTTTATTAATGGTTTCACATGGTTTCAGCAAAAAAAAAATAACTGTTTTTCATTAAATGAACACTGGAAGATGTTGGAAAATATATTATTGAACTAATTCCACCTACCGTCTCTATACATAAATATAAATTACAATATGCCATTTTCTGATGAGCTGCTGTTAAAAGTTGTCACACTTTGTGCAAATATGATGCTAATATACTTTGTATATATTTAGAGATGGTACACTTTTTTTTTGTATATCTCCAATATACTATTGGAAAAGAGAATATATTTGAAATACAATAAAGTATACTTTTTCACGAGGCAGTAACTGAGCAGATTGTGAAATACTCAGACCGCCCGCCTGGCACCAACAACCATGCCACGCTCAAAATTGCTTAAATCACCTATATATATATATATATATATATATATATATATATATATATATATATATATATATATATATATATATATATATATATATATATATATATATATATATATATATATATATATATATATATATATATATATATATATATATATTAATTACATTACATTGAATACACAATTAACACATTAATTACCTTGTGGTATATAATAGAACGTAAACAAATAAAAACAACAATTTTAATATTTAAAAATATCACAAAAGTTCTCAGAAAAACCATGGTTCAAGACTAACAATTACCTGAGTCAATGAGTGTGTTTTGTTTGATTACTCGCAAGTAAACTTTTTTTTTTTTTTTTTTTGCTGTTCTGAATCTGAATCATGTTCAAAGAAAATCTGCTGTGCCACAATTGATGTCCCTTTAGAGATGTGCAATATATTTTGTATACTCTGGCAGGTCCACAAAGGCAACACAGCCTAATCTTAAATATTCCAGCTTGCTGTAGCCTGTGCTTTGCTTAACCGTCAGCCTCCATAACAGTTTCCATACATCAAAAGTGCCCATTGGACATGTTTACTTACGCAGTTTATGCTAATTTAATCTTTCATTCCACAGAAAACCAAAACTATAGCCCTATCTTATAACCTTAAAAAAAACAGTCACAATTTATGGCTTGGATCAGCTGGAAAAGCCGCCCATGCTACGGAAAGCAAACCATCAAATGCAACAATAGCTATTATGGCCTTATGCGTGTGCATGATTTTGTTTGCAATATACCAGTTTTGTTTTGTTTTTTTTGCTTCTGTTATGATGGTGATCTGCTGTTCTGCAGTTAGACATTTTAATCTAAGTTCTAGTATTTCTTAAATTAGTATTTAGAACGGGGATGTGATTGATTAAAAAAACAAAAAACGGTCAAGAGCATATCTGACAGGGTCACTGCACAAAGATAGTGAGATGCATTGATGAACTGAGATTCAGATATTATTTATTAATTTCTTTAACATGCCAACTATTGCCCCGAGGTGATAATGTTGCAATATGTGAACTCTGAGGGAGTTTGATGCCGAGTGTCTAGGCGTCAATAGTATTGCTGTGTGTGTTTGTTTGCATGCAGAAGCAGTCGGACGTTGGCTTGCTGTTTGTCTCTCACTTCGGATGTCTCTGCAATTCATCAGCCTCTCGCATCTGCTCTCTGTCACCTAGCCATTCATCACAAAAACACATACACACACAGACTCACAAAAGCCTCCTATCAAAACGTTCTTACACACAATTTAATTGCATATACATACATCCATTGCATAGCCTTCTATTGTATGATAAATTCGAGGATGGTTGAATTTTCTAGCGTATCATTGAAGTGAGTTGTTTATATATATTTTTTCATACATTTTATACAGAATTTGTTTTTAACTGTATTTGTACAAAATACTTTTTTTAACGTGATTAAATATATATTTCTTATACAGTTTAAAACAAATTCTGTATAAAATGTATGAAAAAAATATATACAAATTATATATATATATGTATATAGAATAGAAGGAAAAAAAATTATATACACTCACAGTGGGTACGGAAAGTATTCAGACCCCCTTAGATATTTCACTCTTTGTTATATTGCAGCCATTTGCTAAAACCATTTACAGCACCCCATATTGACAGAAAAACACAGAATTGTTGACATTTGTGCAAATTTATTAAAAAAGAAAAACTGGAAATATCACATGGTCCTAAGTATTCAGACCCTTTGCTTAGTGTTTAGTAGAAGCACCCTTTTGATCTAATACGGCCATGAGTCTTTTTGGGAAAGATGCAACAAGTTTTTCACACCTGGATTTGGGGATCCTCTGCCATTCCTCCTTGCAGATCCTCTCCAGTTCTGTCAGGTTGGATGGTAAACGTTGGTGGACAGCCATTTTCAGGTCTCTCCAGAGATGCTGAATTGGGTTTAAATCAGGGCTCTGGCTGGTCCATTCAAGAACAATCACTGAGTTGTTCTGAAGCCACTCCTTTGCTACTTTAGCTGTGTGCTTAGGGTCATTGTCTTGTTGGAAGGTGAACCTTCGGCCCAGTCTGAGGTCTTGAGAACTCTGGAGAAGGTTTTTGTCCAGGATATCCCTGTACTTGGCCACATTCATCTTTCCCTTGATTGCACCCAGTTGTCCAGTCCCTGCAACTGAAAAACACCCCCACAGCATGATGCTGCCACCACCATGCTTCATTGTTGGGACTGTATTGGACAGGTGATGAGCAGTGCCTGGTTTTCTCCACACATACCGCTTAGAATTAAGGCCAAAAAGTTCTATCTTGGTCTCATCAGACCAGATAATCTTATTTCTCACCATCTTGGAGTCATTCTGGTGTTTTTTTAGCAAACTCCATACAAGCTTTCATGTGTATTGCACTGAGGAGAGGCTTCCTTCAGGCCACTCAGCCATAAAGCCGCAACTGGTGGAGAGCTGCAGTGATGGTTGACTTTCTACAACTTTCTCCCATATCCTGACTACATATCTGGAGCTCAGCCACAAGTGATCTTTTGGGTTCTTCTTTACCTCTCTCACTAAGGCTCTTCTCCACCGATAGCTCAGTTTGGCCGGACGGCCAGCTCTAGGAAGGGTTCTGGTCGTCCCAAACGTCTTCCATTTAAGTATTATTGAGGCCACTGTGCTCTTAGGAACCTTAAGTGCAGCAGAAATGTTTGTAACCTTGGCAAGATCTGTGCCTAGCCACAATTCTGTCTCTGAGCTCTTCAGGCAGTTCCTTTGACATCATGATTAAAATTTGCTCTGACATGCACTGTGAGCTGTAAGGTCTTATATAGGCAGGTGTGTGGCTTTACTAATTAAGTCCAATCAGTATAATCAAACACAGCTGGACTCAAATGAAGGTGTAGAACCATCTCAAGGAGGATCACAAGAAATGGGCAGCAAGTGTCACAGCAAAGGGTCTGAAGTCTGAGTACTTTCACATATATATATATATATATATATATATATATATATATATATATATATATATATATATATATATATATATACACACTCACCTTAAGGATTATTAGGAACACCATACTAATACTGTGTTTGACTCCCTTTCGCCTTCAGAACTGCCTTAATTCTACGTGGCATTGATTCAACAAGGTTCTGAAAGCATTCTTTAGAAAAATTGGCCCATATTGATAGGATAACATCTTGCAGTTGATGGAGATTTGTGGGATGCACATCCAGGGCACAAAGCTCCTATTGGGTAAAGATGCTCTATTGGGTTAAGATCTGGTGACTGTTGGGGCCATTTTAGTACATTGAACTCATTGTTATGTTCAAGAAACCAATTTAAAATGATTAGAGCTTTGTGATTCGACCAGGATAATGGTGCATTATCATGCTTGAAGTAGCCATCAGAGGATGGGTACATGGTGGCCATATAGGGATGGACATGGTCAGAAACAATGCTCAGGTAGGCCGTGGCATATAAACGATGCCCAATTGGCACTAAGGGGCCTAAAGTGTGCCAAGAAAACATCCCCCACACCATTACACCACCACCAGCCTGCGAAGTAGTAACAAGGCATGATGGATCCATGTTCTCATTCTGTTTATGCCAAATTCTGACTCTACCATCTGAATGTCTGAAAAACAGAAATCGAGACTCATCAGACCAGGCAACATTTTTCCAGTCTTCAACTGTCCAATTTTGGTGAGCTCCTGCAAATTGTAGCCTCTTTTTCCTATTTGTAGTGGAGATGAGTGGTACCCGGTGGGGTTTTCTGCTGTTGTAGCCCATCCGCCTCAAGGTTGTGCGTGTAAACCCTAGAAATGGTTGTGTGTGAAAATCCCAGTAACTGAGCAGATTGTGAAATACTCAGACCGGCCCGTCTGGCACCAACAACCATGCCACGCTCAAAATTGCTTAAATCACCTTTCTTTCCCATTCTGACATTCAGTTTGGAGTTCAGGAGATTGTCTTGACCAGGACCACACCCCTAAATGCATTGAAGCAACTGCCATGTGATTGGTTGTTTAGATAATTGCATTAATGAGAAATTGAACAGGTGTTCCTAATAATCCTTTGGGTGAGTGTGTACATATATATATATATATATATATATATATATGTATATATATATATATATATATATATATATATATATATATATATATATATATATATATATATATATATATATATATATATATATATATATATATATATATATATATATATATATATATATATATAAAACTGTATATATATATATAAAACTGTCCACCACAGCAAAGTACTGATACACACTATCGGTGTCTTCTCAGGCATTAAGATGGATCATTCCATACAGCTAACATTTTAGTAGTCAGCTGAAACTGTTTGTCTACTGTCATTGACTCTACTACCATGTTTTAATGAGATGGATGTTTTGAGACCCCCCACTCGTTACCCCCTTTATTTAATTGAATTAGCTTATAGATATAGATGAATGGCAATTCTCATGGGTCTCAAGCATCATGGGAAACTGGACTGGAAAACAAGTGAGGTCACAAAAAGGTTATGCCTCTCAAAGGATATGATGAACCAAAGCAGCAGTGCATGCAGTGCAACCCTCTGCCCAATATAAAATATGAGTCACTGAATCTTGCTCCACACACAAAGTGATTTGATGTTTATCTTGCCTGGCCTTCGGATGCAGTTGACATGGGGCATCTGTGCTCCGAATGTACAATGGCAAAATAGTTTCTTAGCTGAACTATAATAGATGGTCACCTTGGACTGCAAAAAAGAAAAGAAAAAAAAAGTTTTATAGTAATAGTATTTATTTATTTATTTATTTATTTATTTATTTAAATTATTTTTTTTATTTATTTTGTTAAGGGTTAACAGTTTAGACCCAGAGACCAGTAGTGAAGAATGAAGACAAAGAGTCAGGATTGCGAATTAAATTAAATAAAAAATTTGCAGTTTCATCAGCAGAAGCCAGCTTCAAGTCTCACAAGGAGTTTGAAGGCCGCACTCCCTCTCTTGATTCTTTAGTGTTTCAGTAAAATTAAATATAAAATATAATAAAAATGAAAGACAAATCCATATTTAATCTCTGGAAGCCGGGCTAAGTGAGCAACACTTCCAGCATGTGTGATACCTCCAAAATCCAAACACAGGAGCTATCAAGTGTTTAGT
This sequence comes from Gobiocypris rarus, assembly GCA_023029165.1. NCBI lineage: Eukaryota > Metazoa > Chordata > Actinopteri > Cypriniformes > Gobionidae > Gobiocypris > Gobiocypris rarus. The sequence continues at coordinate 25,484,805 of CM040932.1, forward strand.
GATACATCACACATCCCTAGGCCAGACCCTCGGTCACCACTCAAAGACCAAATACAAACTTTAGAAAACATAAAATAAGGACAAACAATCAGTGGTACTATTGATTAAGTAAAATCTTATCTGGAATGAATCATTATAAATCATCATAAAAGTACAGGAGGATAAATATTAATTAAGGCGTTGATTATAAATTGAATTAGGATATTTACAGGTATATTGAAGCGGCAGTGGATTCCAGAATCCACCCTTTCAATGTATGTGTTTGTTTCTATTAGTAGTAGTACATTTTTAAAGACACTAATATCATTTTATTTTGTGTTAATATTGTTGTCCAAATCTAAAACTAATCTTAAAATGAGTAGATATTTAGATAATAAATTTAAGCTGAACAGAAAAAACTAAAACAGAAAAAAATGTATATACAGTAGTTATAGAAGTTATATAGAATATAAGTTAAATAGAAATGTATTAAATTACGAAAACACATAAAATTAAAGTCATTAGTAAAAAAAAAAAAAAATACTGTCTGTCTTTAATTCAGTATGCTTCACCTTCACTGAAAATCGATACAATGCTGGCACCAAGGATTGGAGCAAACAGAGATGCCCTTTAAATCTGAAGTCTGGGAATGAAGAAGACGCTGTATGTATGAGCTGATAAGTTATTTATGAATGCTTTGAGAGACTGCCATAATTATTAGCAAACCACAGATCACTTTAAATTAAAGTGAGACAACTGATCACAAACCAGTTTTGTCTTTTCTCTCCAACAATTCCGACCTGAATTGTACTAGACAAAGTTGATCTTGTAACAAAGCATTAATGTACTTCAAAGAGAAAGAGAGCATGTGTTCATTTTATTTTATTTTTAATTTTTTGCTTCTTTATCAAAGCCTAGCTCCAAGGTGCAACCCTATTAAGAGTGTTAAATCATCTATTAAGTTATAATGAGGTGTGAATTGAGCTTATTTTCTAAGGGGGTTACTCCCTGTGGGACAACCTTATAGCTCAGTGATTGACAGGTGGGGTGAGTGACAGCTTGAATGTCTTAATTAGTGTGCAGGTGCGGGCAGGCACAGGTGCACCTGTCTCACACTGCTAGAGCAGATATCATGGCTGTATTCAGGGGCTGTATTCACTTCAGGGGCTGTATTCACAAAACATCTTAAGGTAAAGCTAAAAGTAGTTCTTAGCTTGCCGATTTAGGAGACACTCTTAAAAAAATGGGTGTGTAAGTCCTAATTTTACTAGAACTAACAAGCCCCACCCAGTTTCAGTTAATGCAACACAAATCATTCATGTAATCTCAACGCAAATGGATTAAGTAAACACTAATATTTAAGTGGATTAAACACAATCAAATTAAGTTAGGACAAAATGTATAGCAATTGTGTTGCTTTAGCTCATTTTATTTTTTTCCAGTTAGTGAAACTGATATAAAATCATTTTACAAAACATTCAACAGAAGTTTGTTTGGAGTTCATTTTGGGAGTTAGAAACAGCTTGCCAAAGCAAACTTTCCAGGATGGTAAACTAAATGACCTAATAGTTAGGTCTGCGCGGACGCATGGACATCTTTTCTAGTTCATTCGGCCTGTTCAGTTGGTTAAAGTCAGCTGTTCACGAGTGAAAACATGAACACACTGGAGACCTGCTTTATAATAGAAAGTTAAGTTGTACTTCTGATGAAACGAGACACTGACAAAAAACAGTTTTTCTCTTTTTTACTGTAAAGCTGCGTGATTTTAAGTGATCTGCGTGATCTATTGTATAAAGCGATATATAAGTAAATGTGACGTGACACACTGGAGTGCTGTAGAGTGCTGTATACATATCCATGTTGCTATGATCAGATGCTTTTCTAATGCTTTATTAAAATGCTTGCCGTTTTCACAATTTTGTTGTGGGGTTTTGTTATTGAGAGGAAAGCACACAGCACATATTTACAAATCTAACCTTCACTCTCAGCAGTGTGGACGGCGTCAGATGTTTCAATAACAGTATGCCACTACGCACATATTTCGAACTCTGTTTTACCCCTAAACAAAGAATGAAAAATAATTTTGCCGTGATTATATCTGGGCCTTAAAACATTGCAGTCAAGTCCAAGTCATGGGCGCCGATTTATGTTTTCCTCCGTGGGTGCTCATGGGTGCACGCACCCTTTAAAAAAAGTAGTAAAAAAAGTAGTCAAACAGTTTTTGCATTTCAGAACCTTAGGAAATGGACAGCGGCTGACACGAACACACACACACACACACACACACACCTATTTACTTGATAATAAAGCCGTCAAGTAGCATATCTTTCAAATCAGGACAGCGCCACTTCTCACAAATACAGACATGATTGGAGATGAAAAGTTTTAGTGAGACGTAACCGCGATCAGCTTTGTGGGAAATTAAGAATCAATGTCACACAAGTCCACACAGTAAAAAGTTAGATTTGTAGACTCACCATTGTGGTTAATTCTTCAGGAGGAACGTGTATCTGCGTACAGCAGTGCACTTGATGAAATTCTTGATGCTTCACTGTAGCTCCTTGCTTCGCTGGTCCTAGCTTCGTTGTAGCTCCTAGCCTCACTACTGGTACTGCTAGGTTCACTGTAGCTCCTAGCTTTGCTGTCATGTGCTTCTGACAGGGCACTTGTGGTGGATGACGATACACTTGCATCATTATTAGGTTTTGCTTTTTAATAAGAAATCTGTCCATTTTAGTCTCACTCTGAATCTGATTACGGAAAGCACATACACCAAAAATTGTATAGTCGGGGATGGAGGCATGGAGCGGGGTCACTAAAGAGGCGTTTTCATCAGAGAAACGCTGTGATTGGTGGATAGGATATTGGAGCAGGCGACTGACAGCGTCACATAGCACCAACTTCAATGTTTAATTTTAAATTAATGTAGCCTACTGGCAGTCTGGCACACGTGGGTGCTCGGTATTTTCCGTGGGTACTCGAGGCCCGGAGCACCCGCGTATCGGCGCCTATGGTCCAAGTCAACCTTGTGGGCAGCTCGGGTAATCCGAGTTTGACTTCCGCTAAAAGTGAAATGATTGGTACTGTGACATACTTTTAGTCGATGTATCTAGCTACGTATAGTGTGATATATGAGTTACTTTATACACTGCACATTGTGTTTTTATGCACCGAAAAAATTATAAAAAGATGAAAATGTTGGTTCATGATGACCTGCAAATAATGTACAAGGTAATTTGGAAGCCTAAATGAAAACAGAAGCCTAAATAAAAATTAAGGAGAAATAAAATTATCCGGAGTCATTTTTGCCTTGGAAATTAGTGTTTGCACTCTTAATCTACATGTTCTATGGTACTCCAGTAAAATAGAATTACAAATTCTCTAAATTAAACCTTAGCTCAGTAACGACAAACAGTTATTCAAGCTTTACACTCTTGCATTCTAGACTATCAGGCAGATTTCAACAGTGTCTCAAAGACTACCATACATTTACACTGTCAGCCCAAACTCGATTATTTGTGTATTCGATCTGATCTAAATGATTGACAGTCCACACTGTGTATCGTAAACTTTCAGATCCGATTTGTGTGTCCTGTAGCACACTTTAGTTTTACGGAATATCTGCATTTGATTCTATTGCAACAAAGTTGCGTTGGTATGCATGCTTATGCTAAAAAAACAGCAAAAGAGTTTGCAATACAGACATTGACTTACAACATAATGTAGCCATTGCACTGCCTATTACTTTTTCTGAGGCAGCAGCAGAAACGTAAGAAGCTGGAATTCGCTGCTTTATTCTGTGCTGCCATCAAAAGTGTCTAGACCAGCTGTATATTAAAATGTTTTGCTAAACTCACACTTCGCAACAACCTTTATCTACAAAAAAATAAAAAATAAAAATAATAATAATAATTTGATTTGGACTGGCAGTCTGAACAAGGTCAAGATACAATAAAAAAATCTGAAAAATTGAAGACCAAATTATCTTAGCAATGATATCCACATTCATTAACTACATAGCCTACATGTCAACAAATGTCTCATCTGAGACAAATGAAATGAAATAATCTCCATTAAGTCTCCCAGGCTACAAAAGAGAAACCTCAGAACAACAATAATGTGCTTGCATAGTTGTTTAAAAGATTTAAGTGATGCTAAGGACTGCTTTGTACATGACATGCATGTTGAGATTACCTTTCTGGGGCTGCTTGTTTACTTGAGTGCCACATTCAGCTTGCTCATTTTTTTTTTTCTCTGTATGTGATCATTCATGCTTGTGTAGTTATGCTCCATATGGGATGCTCGATTTGTGCTCTCTTTGTTCAAGCTCACAATTGAACAGCAGTAATCTGACTATGCCGGCATCTGCTAAAGCCACCACTTACTGCCCCTACTCACCTGCGGATGTGTGCGTACGATTCTCTTTGTGCGCATGTGTGTGTTGTCAGATGCATTAACATTTGAAAGAGCTTCGATGTTATCATCCATGCGGAGTGTCAAGGAAATTGGCCATCATCAGTGTGCCTTGTTGCTCTCACAAGGATGGATTGAGCATGTCTACACACATACACACAATGTATACAAAGACAGGCATCTCTGGGTAATTTCTTCTAAATCAATGGGATATCAGTTCAGTTCCTTTCATCATGTGCTATTAATTAACATCTCTCCACAACAGGCCAAACAGATCCACACAATTGATCCTGTCTTCAAATATCTATCGACAGAGCAGTATAAAAGGAAATAAAGGTCCTTCTCAAAAAATTAGCATATTGTGATAAAAGTTCATTATTTTCCATAATGTAATTATAAAATTTAAATTTCATATATTTAAGATTCACTGCACACCAACTGAAATAATTCAGGTCTTTTATTTTTTTAATACTGATAATTTTGGCATTAGCTCATGAAAACCCAAAATTCCTATCTAAAAAAAATAGCATATTTCATCCAATAAAAAAGAAAGGTGTTTTTAATACAAAAAAAGTCAACCTTCAAATAATTATGTTCAGTTATGCACTCAATACTTGGTCGGGAATCCTTTTGCAGAAATGACTGCTTCAATGCGGCGTGGCATGGAGGCAATCAGCCTGTGGCACTGCTGAGGTGTTATGGAGGCCCAGGATGCTTCGATAGCGGCCTTAAGCTCATCCAGAGTGTTGGGTCTTGCATCTCTCAACTTTCTCTTCACAATATCCCACAGATTCTCCATGGGGTTCAGGTCAGGAGAGTTGGCAGGCCAATTGAGCACAGTAAAACCATGGTCAGTAAACAATTTACCAGTGGTTTTGGCACTGTTAGCAGGTGCCAGGTCGTGCTGAAAAACGAGATCTTCATCTCCATAAAGCTTTTCAGCAGATGGAAGCATGAAGTGCTCCAAAATCTCCTGATAGCTAGCTGCATTGACCCTGCCCTTGATAAAACACAGTGGACCAACACCAGCAGCTGACATGGCACCCCAAACCATCACTGACTGTGGGTACTTGACACAGGCATTTTGGCATTTCCTTCTCCCCAGTCTTCCTCCAGGCTCTGGCACTTTGATTTCCGAATGACATGCTAAATTTGAGCAACAGTCTAGCGCTGCTTCTCTGTAGCCCTGGTCAGGCGTTTCTACCGCTGTTTCTGGTTCAAAAGTGGCTTGACCTGGGGAATGCGGCACCTGTAGCCCATTTCCTGCACATGCCTGTGCACGGTGGCTATGGATGTTTCTACTCCAGACTCAATCCACTGCTTCCGCAGGTCACCCAAGGTCTGGAATCGGTCCTTCTCCACAATCTTCCTCAGGGTCCGGTCACCTCTTCTCGTTGTGCAGCGTTTTTTGCCACACTTTTTCCTTCCCACAGGCTTCCTACTGAGGTGCCTTGATACAGCACTCTGGGAACAGCCTATTTGTTCAGAAATTTATTTCTGTGTCTTACCCTCTCGCTTGAGAGTGTCAATGATGGCCTTCTGGACAGCAGTCAGGTCGGCAGTCTTACCCATTATTGCGGTTTTGAGTAATGAACCAGGCTGGGAGTTTTTAAAAGCCTCAGGGAATCTTTTGCAGGTGTTTAGAGTTAATTAGTTGATTCAGATGATTAGGTTAATAGCTCGTTTAGAGAACCTTTTCATGGTATGCAAATTTTTTGAGACAGGAATTTTGGGTTTTCATGAGCTGTATGCCAAAATCATCAGTATTAAAACAATAAAAGACCTGAAATATTTCAGTTGGTGTGCAATGAATCAAAAATATATGAAAGTTTAGTTGTATCATTACATTATGGAAAATAATGAACTTTTATCACAATATGCAAATTTTTTTAGAAGGACCTGTATTTGTTGTAACAATAGCTCATATTACTCTTAGGAAGTAGGCTACCTTTAAAACTCTTTTTTTCCCCCTTGTAATTAATGCAGATGTTTCTCACCTTATAATTGAAGTAGTACTTTAAAAAGATGTTTAATCAAGCTTTGACATATTGTCAACACAAAGAGCAGAATGTAAGTAAAGGCTGAAGTTCACTGAGGAACTGACAATTAATGCACATAAACATGTCAGCTTTTGATATTATGCGAATTTCTGTATTTTTATCAAACAAATGAGTTAAACCAACTAATACCACAAAATACAAACTAATATCACAGGAATAATACAAACAATTGCTAATACATCCGGATGTTTGTGCTGTTTTCCTTTCAAAATGATGTCACTTCCTAAAAGATGATGTCATCAAGGACCTTTGGCTTTAATTATTTAAAGGGATATAGGCCTATAAATTGACTACCAAGTACAACAATCAAAAATAATACAAAAGCATGTACATATAGAGTATATTGCCAAAAGTATTGGGCCAACCCTCTAAATCATCAAATTCATGCATTCCAATCACTTCCATTGCCACTGGTGTATAAAACTAAGCACATGCATGCAGAATTCTTCTACAAACATTTGTGAAAGAATGGGTTGCTCTCAGGAGCTCAGTGAATTCAAGCATGGTACCGTGATAGGTTACCACATGTGCAATAAGTCCATTCATGAAATCGCATCACTACTAAATATTCCACAGTCAACCATTAGTGATATTATAACTAAATTGAAGCAGTTGGGAACAACAGCAACTCCGCCACGAAGTGGTGGGCCGTGTAAAATTGCAAAGCGCAGAAGTCATAAACATTTCTGCAGTCAATAGCAGACCTACAAATTTTGTGTGGCCTTCAGATTAGTAAGGAAGAGTATGGAAGAGACATTCATGTTATAGGTTTCCGTGGCTGAGCAGCTGCTTCCAAGCCTTACATCACCAAGTGCAATGCAAAGCATTGGATGCAGTGGTGTTAAGCATGTGATGAATCACGCTTTGCTGTCTCGAAATCTGATGGACGAGTCTGGGATTTGCAGTTGCCAGGAAAACAATACTTGCCTGACTGCATTATGCCAAGTGTAAAGTTTGGTGGAGGGGAGATCATGGTGTGGGGTTGTTTTCCTTAGTTCCAGTTAAAGGAAAACTTAGACATTTTCGGACAATGTCAAGCTCCTAAGTTTGTGGGAACAGTTTGGGAATGGCCCCTTCCTGTTCCAATATGACTGTGCACCAGTGCACAAATCAAGGATGAGCAAGTTTGGTGTTGGAGGAACTTGACTGGCCACTGGACACCTTTGAACACCTTTGGGGTGAATTATGCTGTGAGCCAGACCTTCTTGTCCAAAATGCCTGACCTCACAAATGCACTTCCAGAAGAATGGTAAAATCCCATAAACACACTCCTAAACATTTGGAAAGCCTTCCCAGAAGAGTTGAAGTTGTTAAAGATGCAAATGGTAGATCGACTCCATATTAAACCTCTACGGATTAAGAATGGGATGTCATTAAATTTCATGATCATTTAAAGGCAGACGTCCTAAAACTTTTGGCAATATAATGTATAATACTCATTTAATGTTTATAAACAATATTATATCACATTAACATTAAACCTTAAACCTTCAACATCACCCCAAGCACAGCTTTTATGTAACAATGAAAAAATAAATTATGAACAAAATAAAAATAAATATGGATGTATTATAGCAACATATATGTTTATGTGCACAATAAAGATGTTCAGTTTTATTGGTTCTGCCCAGAATGATTACTACAAAAATTTTTTTGGGATATTGCAGGCTATAATGGTCTTTTATTTTGGATTTACAATCTAGTCATGTCTTCTATTTCTTCTAGATATGTTTGTTTCTTTATTATTGTTTCCACTTTACCAGTTGGTGTATATGACATTCCTCTTTCAGATGAATAAAATCGAAGTTATATTTAAAAAATCCTGGCTAATCCAAGCTTTATAATGGCTGGGATTGTGGCTCTGTTTTTGAAGTCCATAAAGCTGCATCTATATCCATCATAACTGCTCAATAACTGCTCAGGGGGGTTAAAAAAGGGCTTCTGAAGCGAATCTTGGGAAGTGTATAGCCCCTTCCGCGGTTCAAAATGCTACGTCTGATGAGTGTAACTAAGAATTTAGAACCGCGGGAGGCACTACACTTTTTTCGTATTTTTAATGGGATAAATTGAGTAAATCATAGGCTAATTTTCATTTTTGGGTGAACTAACCCTTTAAAAAAAATGTGCATTTTACAAAAAACAAATACTCAAAAAATTTTTAACCATTATATTTATATCAGTAAGTCTCAAGCGGTATGGCAGTAAATATGTTAATGAATGTGTAATATACATTTTGGTAGGGCAGGCTTTCATTTGTTTTACGGCGATGTGGTAATTAGCCATTCTTTAAATTTTTTTTCTCTTGTAAGAAAATAGCAGTGGCTAGGACAGACTTTAAGTATCACCTCTGCTTAAAAAGAATCTAATCCTTTTTACAGGAAGCCTGATCCAAAGCAAGTTTGAGCTTATGGAACTGTTGCTATGATGAAAAAAACGTGATATTGGGTTTATCAAGACTGGTGTTGTTGTTTGTGGCATTACCAATCTGTTAAACAGAGAAGAAAAAATAAAGCAACTTTGATGCTGATCATAAATTTTATAATTTCATACTTGAGTGCTAAGCATATGTACTGTAGACACACAAACAGAGACATTAATTAGACCCAAGAACCAAAGGAGCAAGATGTTATTTTTTAATGCTAAAATAGCTTGGAACATTTTTCAAACAGGCAGTCAGACAAGCCAACGAAAGTATGATTTGAAGTATGCTTATAGCACACCTTAATGCTTGCATTGCTTTGTTTTCACCTCTCCTTATTCAGAACTGAGAGTGTGAATGTGTCCACTGTGCCTGTGTAAGGCTGAGAATGAATTACATGTTAAGAAGCACATTTCCTGTAAAGCTGTTGTAATGTATTCACATTAAATAGACACATTCAGAATTTCTTAACCATTTCTGAGAGCTGGGGAGAGCATTCATGATGCAGAAATACATATACCACCCTTTCCCCTTACCATTCGAAGTGTATGGACAGCCTTGGACAGACTGATAAATCACAGCCTTTGATGAGAAACTTTTGATGGATTCCTCCCAGCCATAGTGATCAGATATAAAACATTGAGCTTTTCCGATAGCCAATACATATATATTTAATTCATGTTAGACTTGTAGTTTAAGACATTTTAGAAATGTAGATACAAATTATCGGTGGAAAACAATTGTGAGATAAACTGAACATGCCTAGATTCATTAGTTTCCATAATAACAATAATTATGGTCCCACCTTATATTAGGTGGCCTTAACTACTATAAACTGACATCCCAAAAATAAGTGCAATGTACATATTGTGTTCAAATTGTATAGCAAAACACTTTTGCTTATATTCAGCTGGGACACGGGTAAAGTTAGAGACCGGTGTGGTGGTATGGGCAAGTTTAAGGGTAGGTTTAGGTGTAAGGGAAGTGTCAATAGGGTAATCATAAATGTACGAATTTAATTACAGATGTAATTACAAGAGAAAGAGTGAAGTGGAAATCGGAGGAGTAGAGATAGATTGGATCTGGATTGTTGTGAATAATCGGAAATAGTAATTCTATCTGGCTTTGGTGAGTGAAATTTCAGATATTATGTACAGTTTCAGGGATTATTCGTTCTGAGCAGAGTTGAGTAAGTTACTCCATGTGCACACACAGCGTGAGCTAAACTAATCAGCACACGGGCTAAACGCCTTGTCTTTTGCAAGGCTGGGTCATTTCCACTTGTTCTTTCTTTCTGTGTAATCTCCTCCCAGAGTCCTCTGGAGAGGAATCGTCTGTGTTGGACGCGATTAAAAGGAGAGACTATTTTTTGTTTATTTATTTAACATGAACTGTTCAAAAGAGAGTTAAACAACTCTTTGAACTGAATCATTTGATTTGCGAACCAGTTCGCTAGTTCGTTCAAATGTGTCGATTCATTCATGGACTTTGTTCAACCGAGTCAATTCAATTGTTTCTGTATTTCCAATTCATATTGTTACATGTGCTGTTTTGGAGTTTTTAATTATATTCTATGTTTTGTCAAAACAAATATTTAAAGCTCCTCCACAGCAGTTCCTACCAGTCCTCTCTGAAATAGTCCCAATATAAACACTTATTATAATAAGTGTACCATAATGAATCAGGGTAAGACAAGAACAAGGTTTGGAAAATGGATTCATGTTGTACATTTTCATTGTATAATTTTTGTAAATCTTGAAGTTACTGACAGCAGCTTTAATTACTTTCATTTAATTTTACATTTTTATTTTTAATATATATATTATTAAATATTGAATATTATATTTAGTTTGAAGGTTTGTGGTAAATTACTTTTGTCAAATTGAAAGACAGAAACAGCTTTGTGTGTGTGTTGAGAATCTACTTTACACATTGTGTGAAGTGTGAAACCCCATCAAATTAAATTGAGAGCTGTTAAGATGTTGAAATCTTGTCCTAGAAAAAGCAACAGAAGAATTGACAAATGTTTTAATTTATGACCCCATGAATTGATTTTTCAAACCTGTGATTTTATTTGATTGAAACAAATGAAAAGAGAACATTTTCTATTAATGCTAATATAATCTTCAATCTGAATCAGAACAAAATAGTTGACTCTTCACTCACCTGTGGCTTCTTTACCCGTTCCTTACTTCTGATTTAATTGGCCCATACTGAACATCATTAACAATTCTTATTATTGATTAGTCTGGTCTGCTCTCTATACGCAAAGCATCTGTGTCCTCAGCGCAAAACGGTAATTGTACAGGTTATATCCACTAATCTACATGGAGAACAGTAGTTATATCTAGGGGTGCACCGATCCAACTTTTTCAGTCCCGATACCGATGCCTGGGCTTTGTGTATCTGTCGATACCCGATACCGATCCGATACTATTGTTGAATTAATTATAAACTGAATACTTTCCACCTTATACCTTCAATGAAGAGACTAAAGGCACCAGACTTTACTAACTAAACATAACTAAGACAAAATAACAGATGTATGTTGAATTAAAATGTTGAATTCTTACTTATTTAAAATATCAGTGGGACGATATCGATTTCGGTCTTGTTTCAGAATCAATTCATATTTATATATAGCCTACTGTACGTCTTAGCACTATTTTAAACATTTATTGGATCAAATTAGGTGCTCGCATTCATTAATATTGACTTGTATTATTAACATTTAAAAATTTCACATGAAAGAAATCTAGTGTTTGATCATATCTAAATATTTATTAAAATGCAAAACTGCAATACATTTTTGAGCAACTAGATTAGATACATGTATATTTATTAAAGAGCCATAAAGGCACCTGGGTAATGGTATTACAAATGAACATTATTATTTTTTTGCCACAAAATGTCTCTAATTTTCCTCTTTGAATTGGAATTCTCTATTTTAACATTAATTACTTCACTGATTGTAATATAAATAATAAAAATATTAGAAGAAAAGTATTTTAAGTGGTCATTAATTGACAATTATTGCACAAATAGTATTTAGTACCAAAAGATCTCCTCAAAATATTCAATAAATATTATTGAACTAAAATATAGAACATTTATTTGATTGAAAAACAGGTGTATGGTCACATTTGACCATCAGTGAGTATGAGTGTGAGCAATTAGTAAGGAATACCTGAGGGCTAAATACAAGAATAACATTGTATCTCTACCACTCTCCTTATAATAAAATGTGGTTGACTTAATAATCAATGCACATTATGCTGTACTGTCTACCAAAACTTGCTGCGAACATATGTATAGTGAAACTGTTGTGTATCCGCTTAAGCCATTCAAATACATTGACACAGCGCTAGAAGTATTGAGCGCTCCATGAACCACGTGACAGTGCGCGCCGCCGGGAGTTGAGAGCATGTCGCAACTCCGTTTTTCAACGCCTCTGGCTTTAACATCATGCCACATTAGCGCCAAAACGCTACTTATTGTTTGTAAAAGCTAAGCTTTGTTTAATATCAAAAGCAGGTTTGGCAATTTGCAGTGAGATTAAGTTAGGCAGAGTGAGAGCATGACAGAAATGTGTGAGAATGTGTGAGAGTTGGCAACCCTGCAGCCGACTGCTCGCTCCATGTTGCTTCTAGCATGCAACACACGTGAAGCTGACGAATGACGTAGGTTCTGCTGCGACAAAATAAGTATAAAAAACCTGGATCGGCCTGTGGATCTGTTAATTTTTCCGATCCCCGTTCCAGCTAATTTGTCAGTATCACGGCCGATATCCGATCCTAATATCGGATCGGTGCACCCCTAGTTATATCTTCATCTGTAAATGCAACTAATTCACACAAGTAGTTCCATTTTGCATGAAAGCAAGTCTGCGTTAAACTTCACTGAACGAGCAGGAGAGCAAAAATCTAATTAGCTGAAATATCTGCTGTTTGATGCAAAATTTTGTTTTAAATGTCAACATTCAAGTATTTTATGAGAGTAGTAACTGTAAAGGGATAACAGCATGTAATTTGAATATAAATGCAAAACGTTTCTACAGGATAAAAAAATACAGTAACAGAGCAAGTGTGTGTTACAAAAAAATATGGACGTAGTGTCCGTGACGTCACCCATAGGTTTCTGAAGCCTAAAGTATGGCCGAGCTGGCGGTTGCCATCTTAGAAGCGCATCACTCCCGGATAACAGAAAATGGGCAAAGAGGCGGGACGTGTGCGGAGCTGAGGTGACACGTGACTAACAAACAACAGATAAATGGCTACCCACCTGCCACTCAAAGTGGCCACGCCCTTAATTATGCAGAACTTTAAGGCTTAATATAATGTAAACAAATGCGCTATAAAAGTATTCACCCCCCTCAGAGTTGTCATGAAGGGCAAAACTAGCCGTTTAGACCAAAACTAGAATTTGTACCAGGCTGTAAACATGTTTTATTCTGCTGTAAAGTTGGGCATTTTAACATGGGAGCTCTTCTGGAGCCTGTCCCTAGTGGCCAGTCGATAAACTGCAGTTTAATCCACTTCCGTATTGGCTTCAAGAGAGACCGTGGGAGGTTGCCGCTTGGTGTAAGCACGTTTAATAGACTTAAGATGGAAAATGTACTTTGAAACCAAAAACAAACACTTTATTTAAGAATGAAAGGGAGCCAATTACTGATCCTCTACTGCCACCTGCTGCTTAAAACAGTCATTTTGTCATACTACTCACTAATTATGTTCTATAAGTCACATTTAGAATTTATAAAGTCACCCTTATAACATTTGTCAGTTCATCACTTCATTTCACCTGAGCTCTCAATTTTAATTATTTACTGTTTAAAGGCCTTAATTGCTTGAACCCCGATAAATGCTTCTTGCAGCTTTAATTATTATTATTATTGATAATATTTGTTAAAATAGGTTTCCAATGCACTTTTTTTTCCTGGGAATATATGCTCTGAGAAGACAACACTAAAAGCAAAATGTGATTGCATTCCTTGGAAACCATTGCTTATCCGCACAGCTCTCGGTGTCTCTCCATCTTGTTCTGTCTCTCCCACTCACACAAATGTATTTATTTGCTCTGCAGCAAAGATAAAGGACTGAACCGAGGCTGAACCACTAAACCGCACTCATTTGCTGTGTAATTTAATGACAACTTAAAGTTCATAGAAAACAATATATGCCTCCCAAACATTTTCAATTTCTTCCTAATTAAAAATAGATTATCTTGGAGTCTGACATTTATTATAATCATCGTCACTGACTTAAATAAATAAATGTAAAAATCCATAATCCTTTATGACACAACAGTGATTTGTTTATGGGCAAGTGTATGAGCTGGAGGCTGGCTGATCAATAACAGAGAATCAGAGCAAGAAGGTTATTACGTTTAATATGCTTTCCCCTCTCCTTTTCATCCTATAGTAAACTAGCAAAACCAGACTAATCAGACAAAAAAAAAAAAAAAAACTTACTAGTAATCCAGTAAAAAGTAATAATGCCTTCTTTTATTGCAACTTTTACAGTACAGTATGTTCTAAATCTTTAAAAATTGCAAGCAAGTGCGTCTTTCACAAAAAAAAAAAAAAAAAAATTGTCTATTTGTTTTTCTCTTGTTCTTGTTTTGTGGTGCATTATTAAAGTTTGATTCTCATTTTTTAAAATGTAGCTATACAACAGCCTGAACATGATAAATAAATATTATTTAGGAGAAGTGTCTTAATGCCTTATTGATGGGCGTCACTTCACAGACACAATCTCTAACAGGAGAGATTTATGCTGCATAGTTTTGATTTACATTGTATATGTGTGTTTGGACCCATACAGAGCGTCTCAGGCTTTGCCCGGAAAACCTCATTAAGCTTTAATTCATCTGCGTATCCTATTTCTAAAATAGAGGATTGATTTTTACTTAGTGCGGCAGACCATAAATAATTCTATTTCAAATCTCTTTTTTTTTTTGTGAGTGAGTGAGTGAGAGAAAGACTCTTTGTCTGTGTGTACAACTTTTGCTAAGCATAAAACCTGGAAACACTATATTTTGAAATATATTTTCAAAGACTTTGTCATTGTGCGCTACATATCCTTGAACACAGCAAGAGCCTGCAAGTTTGTCTTCTACTTGTCTGGCTGTGAACAGCTGTCAATCATCTGTGCTTGAACGAACGGCAGATCTCAGAGATGGGACAGTGGGGTCAAGGTTAACTGTCTTACTGTAATGGTTTTGTTTAAAGTGAGGCTGAAGAGAATTTCCCCCATTTTACCGACATTCTGTAAATCTACCCTGGCTCCTTGGTTCTCGTCTCTTTGCTCTCATTAATTTCTTATGAGTTGAAGTTGGAATAGCGTATGTGTGTGTGTGTGTGTGTGTGTGTGTGTGTGTGTGTGTGTGTGTGTGTGTGTGTGTGTGTGTGTGTGTGTGTGTGTGCAGGCATATGTGGTTTA
The DNA here is from genome assembly GCA_023029165.1 of Gobiocypris rarus. Lineage (NCBI taxonomy): Eukaryota > Metazoa > Chordata > Actinopteri > Cypriniformes > Gobionidae > Gobiocypris > Gobiocypris rarus. Next base: position 25,500,116 of record CM040932.1, read on the forward strand.
TGAGACCAATTTTCAGGTTTACATACCAGCATTACAAGACTATTCGGTTTATGAGACCATTTTAGTGGTCTCAGAATTCGGGAAATTTGAATTGATATAATTATTGACTAATAATAATTAAAAAAATTATTATTAGTTGTATGTTTACTATATTACTACTTTAATTAATTAATGTTGTTATTTTACTGTTATGACACTCCCTGCCTTTTATACAACGTTGATGAACATGGACCTCTTAAACCATGATGTGTATGTGTGAACACGGAATAGTGCCTCTGTAGGTGGGAATTGGTATTGCAAAGTATACACATTGGCGCCAAATAACACACATATTCCCGCCATATGCATTGACGGGAAATAGCACGCAACGTGTTCCGCTAAGAAGATTTGCAGCGCTTGCCTTAAGTGAACAACGCAGCAGCTGAAGATATGGTGAAACAAGTAAGTACTTTATATCTTTTACCTTTTATATATATTAAATGTGTTAGTTTCAGTTGTCAAATGTTAATTTGATGTCATTTAAACACTTGAAACTGTATTAATGGAGCGTGAGAGGAGCCCTTCTTGTAGAATCAGCTCTGAGACGCAAAGATTCATTAAGAAATACAATTTAAATTAAACATTGTAAAATAAATTGGCCTTGGGCAGAGCACAGTGCGAATAGGCCGTTGTGTCTAAAAAGAAAACACTTCTGCAATATATTTTTTACATCTGATTATTTTTCAAAGCTCAAATAATACAGTAAATCGAATCTGAATAAGCACAATCTCCTTCAATGTCGCTGCCTGTGCGGTCGCGGAGGTGCACGCGGTCTGAGCGGGAGAGCTCGCAGGTTTGGCCGCCTGAGGTGCACTGTAACGCGGGGCGCTTGTCACTCGCTCCCCTGGCCACGGCCTTGAGACTGGGACGTGCAATTTTCTCACCATCTCACGATTTCTCAATTTAATTCTATTAAATATAATAATAATGATAATAATAAAAACCTTGATTGCATATTTTGTCCTTGTAGAGATAAAAATCCCCATTAAAAGAATAATTACACTGTTTTTAAGGCTGCATTATATGTTAAACCCGTTAAAAATCATAATACAATCATAACATCAAAGTTTATTTTTGTTGTGTTATTTTTAGTTTTAGATTTAAAATGTTATATATATATATATATATATATATATATATATATATATATATATATATATATATATATATATATATATATATATATGTATATATATATATATATATATATATATATATATATATATATATATATATATATATATATATATATATATATATATATATATATATATGTATGTATGTATGTATGTGTATATATTTGTATATAGAGAGTTTAAAGAGTCTCTCTCTCATTCATATATATATATATATATATATATATATATATATATATATATATATATATATATATATGAATGAGAGAGAGACTCTTTAAACTCTTTAAAAGCAGTCATTTTCAAACAAAAACATTATCCAATTCTCTCAACTTTATTAATATTATACTGTTTATCTGTAAAGATTGACTTGACCTGATATTTTTTAGTAGTTCTGAGTCATCGGATCAGAGGACCAAATCCTCTAAAAGATGCAGATATCCATGCAAAGCTGGGGAAGGACAAAGTCATAATAACCAGGAGGTATATTAAGGTAAGTTTTTTGTTTGTGTATGTGTGTTTGTTTGTTTCCCATCAACCTTATCTCTTAATTAGTAAAGTTCTATTATACTAGATGGTTCACCAGAAATACAGTCTGTGATGTGTACATTGTAACATGCATGCCTTGCATAAACAAATAAATACATTTTTAAAACATACCAAAGTGTTAGATCTAACAACAATAATGATGAGACCTAGTATGGAGGACCAAACTACTCAAAATGAAATAATTCAATAAACAATGAATTCAATAAAACAACAATTAAATGTACCAGTTAATTCTGAAATAATTAAATAATTAACTAACTAACTAATTAATTTAATTAAATAATTAATGAAATAAATGTGTTTATTTTGTAAAATTACATGAAAACACAACATTTATTGTTTAATATATTTTACAATTACCTCTTCCATACACACTATTGTTACAGTGGGGAAAATAAGTATTTGAACACCCTGCTATTTTGCAAGTTCTCCCACTTGGAAATCATGGAGGGTCTGAAATTGTCACCGTAGGTGCATGTCCACTGTGAGAGACCTAATCTAAATTTTAAAAAAATCCAGAAATCACAATGTATGATTTTTTAACTATTTATTTGTATGATACAGCTGCAAATAGGGCTGGGCGATATCCCCAAAAAATCTCGATATTGTCCAAATTTTTACGAATTTCGATATATTTCTCGATATGTTTGCAATTGCTTTTAAATAAAAAAAAAATATATATATTTTGCCCCCATTAAAAACAAAAACTATTTAGATAGAATCAAGTTAAATACAAAATGTTTACGTTTACTGAACAGGTTGGGATGACCAAAATCTTAAATCATAATATGAGTAATTTAATATTTTTTAAATGTACTTTTATAATTACAATATAGATTTTTATTTGATCTTTAAAAAAAAACATAAGCAAAAATGCAAATGACAAACAATATGACAAAACAGTGCTTTATTTTCAGCTACAGCTGGTCTATTTAACAGTATCAAGTCAAGAAATAAATAAAAATCTAATAAATATATATATATATATATATATATATATATATATATATATATATATATATATATATATAAAACTGCTTAGTCTTCACTCTATAAATTATCTATAGGCTACAATGATTCTCAATAAATATATTAAAGTTGTTTAGCCAAGCATGGGGTGGTTTTCCATTTTTCATAGTTGTTTGATGAACATTAAATCACACAGAATATGAGCTGCCCTTTAAGAGCTGCACGGACCCAATACACCAACACATGATTTCTCACTCGACTCTGTGTGCGTGCTCACTAAAGACACACACTACTGTGTTTAATACTCGCCAGGACGTGCATTCTTACATTTGTTTGACCATTGAAACCCAATAATCCATGAAGGAACTGAATCCAGATCGTATGTTGTCTGAAAGCGGTGCACGCGCTTCAGGTCAGAGTCCGGCTATTATTTCTCTCATGCGCGCATGTTTCTGTTGCTTTGTCGCACTGCGCGTATATATTTAACTCTTCAGCTTCTAGTCTTTAGTGAATGGTGGAAGCACAGTTCTGAGTTATCTGGTAATGTTAATTTGAAAAATTCGATATTCACAATATTTTCAAATTTTACATCGTCGTTAAAATTATTGCGATATTATCGCTAATATTCGATATATCGCCCAGCCCTAGCTGCAAATAAGGCCATCCTTAAAAATATTCTTGTTTGTCAGAATCTGACCGAATTCTGTCAATTTAGGACCGACTCAATCATTTTTTTTCTTTTAGTCCGACCGACTTGCCGGTTGTAAATTTGTAAAGACCAACAAATTCCTTTTTTACTCTTCAAACAACTAATACAAAAGCAATAAAATAATATGAATTATATTTTAGTAAGTATTGTGTATATATATATAAATTGCCTAGGCCTACATACAAACGTAAGGCTACGTTCTTTCTTTTAAATAAAACCCACAATGTCCAAACGTTTTTTTTCTTTTTTTTCTTGATAAGTCATTCAAAAAATTATTCCGGTAAGTTGGTAGGTTTATGTATATCCCAGCCACCGCAATAGCCATTATTTGTAAAGGAAGGAGACATAGGCGTGTTATTCAAGCATTAATTAAAATTAAAAGAGCTAAATGTTTGAATTTACATGCTGGTAACTCAAGTTGTTTTTTTTTTTCTTGTTATTTTGGCTTGAAATTTCGTTTGTTGAAAATATAAACTGAATTTAGAAATGCTTTTTAAATGAAAAACGCTATGCTTAATAAACAAAATACATTATTGACGGCGCTTGGACAAAATAATGCTACCTTAATCCGCGCCTTGTTATTGTGAGTCTAGGCCTACACAAATAAAAGCAGACAGTTTATAGTTTATAATTATGTCTTGCACTTATATCTGTATGGCTAAAAATGAGGAGTACTGGGAGAGGTTTCCGCTGTCATAAAGGAAAATATCCTATCCATGAGAACGCTGCCGGCCGGTGCTTTCACAGACAGTGGGTTATAGAAAACTTAGCCTATAGGGTATTGTTTCGTAGTTAGGCTATGTTTAACTATTAGCCTATAATATTATTATTTTTAAATTTTATATGTTGATTATGAAACGTGAACACCATATCGTAATTCTTTTTTTGTTTTGTTTAGTTGCCAGACTGATATAGGCTACTTTATATTATAGGCCTACTTTTATACTAATATATCTATAGCAACATGGAAGTGTGACAAAGGCACATAGTAGGCTATAAGATATATAAATTCTCTAATGTGGATAAAGGCCTATTTTGTACACATCACTATACAACATATGTCCTTATTATGAGAAAATATGTTGTTCCCTTTCAGTCGGTCACGTCGACGACGCCGGACGCATTTAATTGGGATCACTTTAGGGAGCCCCTATCAGCTTCGAGATAAAGAGAACTGGCCAATGGCCATTGGCGTGCGTGTTTTGCATATCGCACCCCGCCGCGCGCGGTATAAAGCGGATGCAATCGCCACGCACCATTGTCATTCACTTCGGAGCCGAACAGCGTTCAGGTCGAAGACTAAGACTGCCAATTCAGCAAGAGAGAGAGAGAGAGAGAGAGAAGACGCTCGTGTTGGCGTTACAGCACACAACAGCGCGACCGCGGGCTCACAGCTGCAGCAAACAACTGCTGTTCTCACAGCACTTTTCAGTGAGTGCAGCACACAGGCTGCACTATTTCCTGTGTGCTGCCGGTTTTCCCTGGGTGCTTCAGCACATTAAGAGAGCCTCACAAAAGAGCAACACGGTGTGACAGCGCGTCTTTTCAAGATGTCATTCCACCCGTGCGCTTTCTGGATGCGGTCGTTCCTCTCGCCCGCTGACGGTCACAATCGCTGTCTCACGTGTTTGGGCTGCTCAGCACACTGAGGCAGCGCCAGGATAGTTCATGTTCTCACCGCGGAACATGACTATCGCGGAGCTTAGATCGAGACTCGCCTACCTTCGGAAGGTGGGGTCCTCCGCATACCTCGATCTAGTGCTATTCCTGCCCAACAGCAGGATAGACCTACTTCGACGGATGCCCGGGTGATCTGAGGATTACGCTCAGGCAAACCCGCCGAGTGAGCCTCCGCGGGCCCCTGATCCTCACAAGCTCCGCAGCCGGTGGTGCTTCCGAGAGAAACTGCTGGCCCCTCCCTTGGGCGCCCAGTGGTGACTTTCGGGCACCCGGATGAGCAGATGTCGATCGCTGCATCGGAGGGGGAGTTTCAGTCCTCGGAGGATGAAGACTCAGCTGTACTGCCTCCTCTGGGAGAGTGGCAACGGTTGAGTCGGACCCGAGTTGACGGCTATGCTTTCCGGCCGCCGAGAATGTCGGGCTTGAGTGGAACCTCCACCACGCCCCGAACCTTCGAGGTTGGATGATTGGTTTCTCGGGCGGGCTCGCGCTGGTTCTCAGCGCCCCGCCCGGTGCCTTTCTTCCCGGAGGTGCATGACGAGCTGACTAGGTCGTGGCGGCGCTTTAGCGCCAGAAACAGACCTAGCAGCTCCTCCTCCTCACTACCCTCGACGCGGACAGGCCAAGGGTTACGTGGATCCCGCCGGTTGAGCGGGCCGCCGCGATGCAACTGTGTCCGGCGATCCGCCCAACTGGCGTGGTGACCCGCCTCCCGCCCAAGGCCTGTAAGTTCTCTTCCAACCTGGTTGCGAAGGCTTACAGGTCCTGTGGACAGGCTGCGCCCGCCTCTGCACGCCATGAGTTTGCTCCAGGTGCACCAGGCCCAGGCGCCATGGATCTGCACGAGGGTAGGCCTGACCAAGAGCTCCTCCGGGAGCTCCGGACGGCGACGGACCTTGCCCTCAGGGCGACGAAAGTCACCGCTCGCTCCATTGGTCAGGCGATGTCCACCTTAGTGGTCCAGGAACGGCATCTCTGGCTCAACCTGGCCGACATGAGGGAGACCGACAAGTATCGGTTCCTGGACTCCCCCATTTCACCGCCGGTTGTTCGGGCGACGCGTCGAGAGCTTCGCCAACAGTTCTCGGCCGCCCAGAAGCAGACGGAGGCTATCAGACACATCCTGCCCCGGCGACCAGCGGCTGCTCCCGCTCCACCGCCGGCCGCAGCACCTCCGCCTGCCCGTCGCCGAGGACGTCCACCTGCCGCCGCCTCCGCTCCGCCCGGCCCAGCAGCAGTCTACATCGCGCCGTGGGCGTGGAGCCGGCCGCGGAAGGACGCCCAGCCCGCCAGGCCGCTGCTGCCAGGTGGCAAGCGCCGCCGTAAGAGACCCTGAGACGGGCCGCCCAGAGATGGAGGAAACTGCTCTTCAGGAGATGGCTGCAGCACCACTCCTTTCCCCGGAGGAGGGCCGGGGGAGAATTTTTTGTTCTGTATTTTCTGTTCCGCCGCTGGTCCCAGCGCCAGCGGTACCCAAATTGTCCAGAAAAGAGCAGTTTCCAATATCTCTGGGTGCCAAGAAGAGCGCTGCCTGTCGGTGGGCGACGCCCCATGCCTTGTCACCCTCGGACGCCTCTCTGTTCGCCAGCAGGGGATGCCGGCTGCCGGGACGCACTCAAGAGGCCTTCCTGCACTCGCACATCCCCTCAGCGGAAGCAGGTGAGTGTTGCACAGCACACACAGGTCCCACTGCGAGCCGCCACCAGGCCGTTCCAGTCGGATCCCTGCATGCCGCCTCGCTGCCCCGCTGCGGGTACGTCAGTGGTGCCGATGGTCCCGCTTGCACGGTCCCTGGGAGCCTGGCTAGCGCTTCCCAGGCCGTCTCGCTGGCTCATCCGCACCATCAGACTCGGCTATGCGATTCAGTTCGCCCGGCGCCCCCAAGTTCAGGGGCATCCACTTCACCTCCGTGTCGGCGAGGATGCTCCTGTGCTCCAGGGGAGATCGCGTCCTACTGGCGAAGGACGCGATAGAGCCGGTCCTCTAGCCGATATGAAGACTGGCTTCTACAGCCCGCATTTCATTGTACCCAAGAAAGGCGGCGGGTTACGGCCAATCTTGAATCTGCGCGCTTGAACCGGTCCTTCACAGGCTGCCGCTCAAAATGCTCACGCAGAAACGCATCTTCAGGTGCGTCCGCCCCAAGATTGGTTTGCAGCGATCGACCTGAAGGACGCCAGACTTTCATGTCTCGATTCTCCTCGACACAGGCCATTTCTTCGCTTATGCTCGACGGACGAGCATATCAGTACAAGGTCTCCTTCGGCTAGCCCTGTCGCCCGCGCCTTCACGAAGGTGGCGGAGGCGCCATTGCTCCCATGAGGGAGCAGGGCGTCGCATTCAACTACCTCGACGACTGGCTGATTCTGGCGCAGTCGCGAGGGCAGTTGTGCGAACACAGGGACAGGGTGCTCAGACACCTCAGCCAGTTGGGGCTTCGGGTCAACTGGGAGAAGAGCAAACTCTGCCCCACGCAGAGGATCTCTTTCTCGGATGGAGCTGACTCGTCGCCCAGACAGCGCGCTCACCGAGGAACGCGCCCAGTCGGTGTTGAACTGCTTGAATTGCTCAAACGCAGAACAGCGGTACCACTGAAACAGTTTCAGAGGCTCCTGGGGCATATGGCATCTGCAGCCGCGTAACGCCGCCGGATTGCTTCATATGAGACCGCTTCAACGCTGGCTACACGATCGAGTCCCGAGATGGGCGTGGCACAGCGTTCCTCCCGTGTCCAAGTGACGCCGAGTTGCCGCCAAACCTTCAGCCCGTGGTCGGACTCCTTCATTTCTACGGGCAGGAGTGCCTCTAGAACAAGTGTCCAGGCATGCTGTTGTCTCCACGGATGCCTCATCCACCGGCTGGGGTGCCACGTGATAACGGGCTTGCAGTTTCGGTCTTTGACGGACCCCAACTGCAATGGCATATCAATTGCCTGGAGTTGTTAGCAGTTCATCTTGCACTCAGCCGCCTCAAGGGGCCGCCAGAGGCAAGCACGTTCTGGTCCGCACGACAGCACCGCGCCGCGCATGACATCAACAAACAGGGTGGTCTACGCCCCGCCGCATGTCACAACTCGCCCGCCATCTCCTTCTGTGGAGTCAGAAGCATCTGAGGTCGCCGCGCCACTCACATTCCGGGCCTGCTCAATCGCAGCCGACGAGCTCTCACGCCAGCAGGTGCTCCCGGGAGAGTGGAGACTCCATCCCCAGGTGGTCCAGCTGATATGGAGCCACTTCGGGACCGCGCAGGTAGACCTGTTTGCCGCCCGACTCGCCCATTGCCAGTTGTTTTACTCCCTGACCGAGGGAACCTCGGCTCGGATGCCCTGGCACACAGCTGGCCCCGGGCCTACGCAAGTATGCTTTCCCCAGTGAGCCTCCTCGCACAGACACTGTGCAAAGTCAGGAGGACGAGGAGCAGGTCCTGTTGGTAGCTCCGCATTGGCCCAGCAGGACTTGGTTCCCGGAACTAGTGCTCCTTGCGACAGCACCTCCTTGGCCCATTCCTCTGAGGAAGGACCTCCTGACTCAGAGACGGGGCACCCTTTGGCACCCGCGTCCGACCTCTGGTCACTCCATGTTTGGTCCCTGGACGGACGGAGGTTCTAGGTGGGTTACCACAGACTGTGGTAGACACCATCACTTCCGCTAGAGCCCCGCCTCACGAGACGACTCTATGCGCTGAAGTGGAACCTGTTCGCCGACTGGTGCTCCTCACCGAGAGGACCCCGAAGGTGTTCGGTCGGGTCAGTGCTTTCCTTCCTACAAGAAGGGTTGGAGCGAAGGCTGTCTCCCTCCACCCTCAAGGTGTATGTTGCCGCTATCGCCGCAAATCATGACTTGGTAGAAGGTAAGTCCTTGGGAAAGCACGATCTGATCGCCAGGTTCCTGAGGGGGCAAGGAGACTAACCGCCTCGCTCTCTATACCCTCTTGGGACTTAACTCTGGTGCTTACAGCTGCAGAGAGCGCCCTTTGAGCCCTTGCAGTCAGCTGAGTTGAAAGTCCTGTCTTTGAAAACAGTTCTCCTGGCTGCATTGGCCTCCATCAAGAGGGTAGGGGACCTGCAGGCATTTTCCATTTAATCGTGCCTGGAATTCGGGTCCGGTAACTCTCATGTAATCCTGAGACCCGGCCCGGATATGTGCCCAAGGTTCCCACCACTCCCTTCGGGATCAGGTGGTGAACCTGCAAGCGCTGCCTTCGGAGGAGGCAGACCCAGCCCTGGCTTTTCTCTGTCCCGTCTGCGTTCTACGGATGTACGTGGACAGAACGAAAGCTTTAGGACCTCAGAGCAGCTCTTCGCCTGTTACGGAGGACAGCAGAAGGGAAAGGCTGTCTCCAAGCAGAGGATGGCCCACTGGATAGTGGATGCTATCGCCTTGGCGTATGATTCCCAAGACGTGCCCTGCCCGCTGGGTTAGAGCCCACTCACCAGGGGTGTGGCCTCTTCCTGGGCGCTGGCTCGTGGCGCCGCTGACAGATATTTGTAGTGCTGGCTGGGCGACACCCAACACGCTCGCTAGATTCTATAGCCTACGGTAGAGCCGGTAGCTTCCCGCAGTGCTCGCTTCCCATAGCCAGTAACACCGGCGCCTGCTCTAGTGTCGGCTTGCTGCGCCACTCCTTCCCTTGGAACGGATATGTGCGCTATATGCTCCAGTCGAGTTTCCCAGGATGGCGAACCCTGTCGAGTCCTCCGCAACCCTCGGCAGTCGGACGTGGCGGAGCGCCAGACGCCAGGTCTAACACTGCATTGGTGGAGCTTGTGTTAGGCTGGGTTCCATATGTTGTGACCTCGGCGGTCCCATATGTGTATTCTTCCACGGTAGTGCTCCCTACGGCGAGCCCGCAGTCTTCCCTCGGCAGAGCCCGCTCTGCCGCCTCAGTCTGGTGTTGTTCCCCGCCTACTGGGCCGGGCCACCCCTGGGACTTTCAGATGTTGTACTGCCCACGGCCAGTCCATACGCAGTATTCTCCACATGGAATTCCCTTTGGGCTTGATGTGGCTTCCGCAGCGCCCTCCGGCACGCTTTCCCAGCGTTATCCAATAGTCTGCTGAATGGGTCTTGCGGAACAGCAGTGTGACTCCCTGCATGAGTTCCCGCCCGGTGCAGACGGGTCTGAGGGGCTTTTCGCGGGCGCTGGAAGTGGTAGTAACTGTGGCGTTTTCCAAAGATCCCACCGGTAACGCCCGACGACACGCCGAACGTGACCGACTGAAAGGGGAACGCCTCGGTTACGTGATGTAACCCTCGCTCCTGAAGGAGGGAACGGAGACGCACGCCCCGCCGCCACAGTTGCTGTACCATCACTACAGGGCCGAGTCACTAGTTCGCTCCTCAGTGAAACAATGGTGCGTGGCGATTGCATCCGCTATATACGCCGCGGGCGGGTGCGATATGCAAACACGCACGCCAATGGCCATTGGCCAGTTCTCTTTATCTCGGCTGATAGGGGCTCCTAAAGTGATCCCAATTGCCGGTAACGCCCGACGACGCCTCCGTTCCTCCTTCAGGGAACGAGGGTTATACGTAACCGAGACGTTTTAATGAGAAAACGATGCGTTTAAAAAAATTGTTTTAACATTTCTAATCATAAACGCAGCCATGTTGAAGCCTGCAGTAAATGTTGTGCATTGTTATGGCTGTCTACTCTGCTTATTGTTTTTCGAGAATGTTGCACTCCTGTTTGTCATTGTGCACGAAACTTCACGCCAATAAATCATCAGAATCAGTATTTACCAATACATTGAATCTTTACATTCTTCCTTTCTGTTGTCTGTGGATATACCTATATTTGGTGTTATTTTGCCGTATAAACGTATTTTATATTTTCATATGATATATATTTTTTTGTTTACCTTTTTTAACATTACATCATATTTAAAGCTATAAATTTGCAATGATGCTCCCGAAGGCACGGGTTGAAGACCCAGTCAGTGGCGTACAAAAATGCTAATTTGTTTAAACTCATACCTACGTAATCACCATCACCAACATTTTACTTTTTTACATTGAAACTTGAAAAAAAAAGACCTACCTACCGACCCTTTTTAAAAAAAAGTTTACTGTTACTGCAAACCAAAATATTTTTAAGGATGGCCTTAGTATTTGAACACCTGAGAAAATCAATGTTAATATTTAGTACGGTAGCCGTTGTTTGCAATTACAGAGGTCAAACGTTTCCTGTAGTTTTTCAGCAGGTTTGCACACACACTGCAGGAGGGATTCTGGCCCACTCCTCCACACAGATCTTCTCTAGATCAGTCAGGTTTCTGGCCTGTCGCTGAGAAACACAGAGTTTGAGATCCTCCAAAGATTCTCTATTGGGTTTAGGTCTGAGACTGGCTAGGCCACGCCAGAACCTTGATATGCTTCTTACAGAGCCACTCCTTGGTTATCCTGGCTGTGTGCTTTGGGTCATTGTCATGTTGGAAGACCCAGCCTGACCCATCTTCAATGCTCTAACTGAGGGAAGGAGGTTGTTCCCAAAATCTCGCAATACATGACCTCGGTCATCAAGCACCGCCACTGCCTGTTAATTGGCATTTGTGAAATGTCCTCTATTATTATGAAAAATATCTTTGGGAAAATCGTGCTTTGGAAATGCATGATTCATTAAATAGGCGTATTCATTAATGCAGCATATTACTATGAAAACTTCTTTTGAAAAATAGATTTTTAAACATAATACTGTGTGGAAGAGGTAATTGTGAAATATATTAAACAATAAATGTTGTTGTAATTTTACAAAATAAATAGATTTATTTATTTAATAATTAATTAAATTAATTATTTTTTTAATTATGAAAGTAATTAATTATTTATTAAAATATTTCAGAATAAACTGGTACATTTAATTGTTGTTTTATTTAATTAATTATCTATTTAATTATTTGATTTTGAGTAATTTGAGTAATACCCCTTCATAACCTAGGGGTATAATGTTACTCACACTAGATGATCTGAACTCTGCCCGAGCACATTTGACCCCAAATGTTTGTTTGACTACTGTGATCGCTCCGTGAAGAGTCATGTAGAGGTTTGTTAAAGGAACACTCCATTTTTTTGGAAAATAGGCTCATTTTCCAAGTCCCTTAGAGTTAAACAGTTGAGTTTTACCGTTTTGAATCAATTCAGCCGATCTTTGTATCTGGCGGTAGCACTTTTAGCATAGCTTAGCATACATCATTGAATCGGATTAGACCATAAGCATTGCACTCAAAAATGATGACCAAAGACTTTCAATATTTTTACCATTTAAAACTTAACTCTTCTATAGTGACATTGTGTAGTAAGACCAACGGAAAATGAAAAGTTGTGATTTTTTAGACTGATATGAATAGGAACTATTCTCTCATTCCTGCTTAATGATCATGGAACTTTGCGGCCGTCCCACGGTGCAGCAGCGCGCAGTGATATTACACAGCGCCTCAAAATACCGTCAGCATAGCCAACGTGACAGCCTGCACAGAGAGTGTGCCTTGTAACCATGGAGACGTTTGTGAGTGACGATTCAGACGATATTTACTTTGGTGCAGATCTTGAACCTTATTTATTTGAACCGGAATAACAGTCACACTGAAGATGAGCTTTTGAAACGTGAAAGGCAAGAAAATGTGGCTTATTTTGAAGACAGAGAGTGCACGCGATCTGCTCGCTGTCACTCAGTTAACATGCGCCCTGTCACAAGCGCAGTCTTCTACATCACTCATAAATCACAATAACTCATCAAATAAGGCTTTAGAGGGACAAACATTTGTTTTGGCGGCCGCCAAATAATTTTAAATGCAGGAAAAACCCTGCTCCGAAGCCTCATCACTGAACGTAACATCACTAGTATTTTGTACTTTAGAAACTCTAGATAAACAATACTGACAATTCCACTAATTTATTTTATAAGTATATACACTAGCTCACCAGAACTCTACAACAACACTACTAACGTTATATATACTGAATAAACCAAATGGTTGAGCAAACTTACCCCCACACTCAGTGACTGCATTCACAGGTAACGTTAGCTAAAGACAACAGCAGTGCTTTTTCAATCTGAACGTTCAAGCTAACTAAAAATAATAATGTTATACTTACAACCATGGGCGATGATACACTTCGTCCTGTCTGGCCATATCCTTTAGCCACTGTACCGTGGTACGGGTGACACTGTCCATATTTTCCAAATAGTTATCTGGTCCAAAATGCTATTGTTTTTCAAGCAAACACACAATTTCTTGATTGAATCTAAGTTAATGGTGTTTTGATATCTATGTTCAGAGGAGCCAAACATTGATTCTTTCGTTCCTTGTTTTTCGTTGGTATTCTGTGAAACATGATGGTAGAATACAGCGACTTACTATCACAGCCCTTTACAACACACAGAACCATGGCTAATAGCACAGGTAAATCCACTACCTAATTTGCCGGCTGCAACTCTGTCTGCATTATCTGCAACTACACAAACTAAGTGCGGTCACATTGGAAGTTACCGATCTGAGGACTACTTTCAGGCGGCTGTGTAATATCACTGCGCCGCTGCACCCGTGGGACGGCTGCAAAGTTCCCTGATCATTACGCAGGAATGAGAGAATAGTTCCTATTCATATGGTCTAAAAAAATCACAACTTTTCATTTTCCGTTGGTCTTCCTACACGATGTCACTATAGAAGAGTTAAGTTTTAAATGGTAAAAATATTGAAAGTCTTTGGTCATCATTTTTGAGTGCAATGCTTATGGTCTAATCCGATTCAATGATGTATGCTAAGCAATGCTAAAAGTGCTTCCGCCAGATACAAAGATCGGCTGAATGGATTCAAAAACGGTAAAACTCAACTGTTTAACTCTAAGGGTGTACTCACACTAGGCATTCTGAACTGTGCGGGAGCGTTTGACCAGCAAAGCCCGGTTCGTTTGGCAAGTGTGAGCGCTCCGTTTCGTGCCCTGGCGCGGTTCGTTTGGCCGGCCCTGCCCGCTTGAAAGAGGTGGGCCAGAGCACGGTTCGGTTGGGCTCGAGCACGGTTCGCATGCAGTGTGAGTGCGAACCGCGCCGGAGCACGGAACAGCTGTGCATTACTATCATCATTATGACAGCAAACTCCAAACTTTTACAATTTGGGTACACTTTTCGATTTAGGTTTATAACGGTCCTGGTTCTCCCCTTATTGATGAACATGAATTGTAGTTTGTGAGTAAAGCTGCAGCTGGCTTTGATTCCTCCATCAAAGCCAGCTGCCTCCATAATAATCTTCTGATAGCCTACGTGCAGTACAATCAAGTAAAAAATGCGGCATAAATGATAAATCTTTTAGGCAGTCTATTAGCGAAAGGGCTTTTTCGGTCTTCTTCAAAAGAGAAAGTTGCATCGTGAATGACGTAAGCGTGCTCCAGCAGGGTACGTTAAGTGCAATGTGAGTGCAGGCCAGCGGGGGAGTCGGGAGGGGGGACAATCGTGCTCGGGCACGGTACAAGGCAACCGTGCCTAGTGTGAGTACACCCTAAGGGACTTGGAAAATGAGCCTATTTTCAAAAAAAGTTGTCCTTTAATATATTGTCAATTTAACTTCATACACGTTATAACAGGATCTGAAGAGAAATTCTCTTATTGCTACTAAATGTTTTTGAGCAGTACACTATTGTTAAAACACTTGTGTGTGTGTTAACAGTATACTGTAAGCCTTGTCCCACATGTTGTAAACTATATTATACTGCTGTCACGTACAATAGTCAATAAACTAAATAATGTCCTCATAAACCATGAGTATAACACACACGTGTTGTAAACTATAATATACTGCTATCACGTACAATAGTCAATAAACTAAATAATGTCCTCATAAACCATGAGTAAACACACACACGTGTTGTAAACTATATTATACTGCTGTCATGTACAATAGTCAATAAACTAAATAATGTCCTCATAAACCATGAGTAAAACACACACGTGTTGTAAACTATATTATACTGCTGTCATGTACAATAGTCAATAAACTAAATAATGTCCTCATAAACCATGTGTAAAACACACACGCGTGTTGTAAACTATAATTATACTGCTGTACAATAGTCAATAAACTAAATAATGTCCTCATAAACCATGAGTAAAACACACACACGTGTTGTAAACTATATTATACTGCTGTCACTTAAAATAGTCAATAAACTAAATAATGTCCTCATAAACCATGAGTAAAACACACACGTGTTGTAAACTATTATACTGCTGTCATGTACAATAGTCAATAAACTAAATAATATACTGCTGTCATGTACAATAGTCAATAAACTAAATAATATACTGCTGTCATGTACAATAGTCAATAAACTAAATAATGTCCTCATAAACCATGTGTAAAACACACAGCGTGTTGTAAACTATATTATACTGCTGTCACGTACAATAGTCAATGAACTAAATAATGTCCTCATAAACCATGAATAAAACACACACGTGTTGTAAACTATATTATACTGCTGTCATGTACAATAGCCAATAAACTAAATAATGTCCTCATAAACCATGTGTAAAACACACACACGTGTTGTAAACTATATTATACTGCTGTCAGAAACAATAGTCAATGAACTAAATAATGTCCTCATAAACCATGAATAAAAACACACACGTGTTGTAAACTATATTATACTGCTGTCATACAATAGTCAATGAACTAAATAATGTCCTCATAAACCATGAATAAAACACGTGTTGTAAACTATATTATACTGCTGTCATGTACAATAGTCAATAAACTAAATAATGTCCTCATAAACCATGAATAAAACACGTGTTGTAAACTATATTATACTGCTGTCACATACAATAGTCAATGAACTAAATAATGTCCTCATAAACCATGAATAAAAACACACACGTGTTATAAACTATATTATACTGCTGTCATGTACAATAAGGTTGTATTAGTTAACATTAGTTAAATAATGTCCTCATAAACTAACCATGAACACACACACGTGTTGTAAACTATATTATACTGCTGTCATGTACAATAGCCAATAAACTAAATACATGTCCTCATAAACCATGTTCACAGTGCATTGTAAACTATATTATTTATTCATGCATTAGTAAATGTTGAAGTAACAATTATACTGCTGTCAGTACAATAGTCAATAAACTAAATAATGTCCTCATAAACCATCTGTAAAACACACGTGTTGTAAACTATATTATACTGACTATTACACAATAGTCAATAAACTAAATGTCCTCATAAACCATGAATAAAACACACATGTTGTAAACTATATTATACTGCAGTCACATACAATAGTCAATAAACTAAATAATGTCCTCATAAACCATGAATAAAACACATGTTGTAAACTATATTATACTGCTGTCACATACAATAGTCAATAAACTAAATAATGTCCTCATAAACCATGAATAAACACACGTGTTGTAAACTATATTATACTGCTGTCACATACAATAGTCAATAAACTAAATAATGTCCTCATAAACCATGAATAACACACACGTGTTGTAAACTATATTATACTGCTGTCACCTACAATAGTCAATAAACTAAATAAAGTCCTCATAAACCATGTAAAACACACGTGTTGTAAACTATATTATACTGACTATTACACATAGTCAATAAACTAATGTCCTCATAAACCATGAATAAAACACACATGTTGTAAACTATATTATACTGCAGTCAAATACAATAGTCAATAAACTAAATAATGTCCTCATAAACCATGAGGAAAACACACGTGTTGTAAACTATATTATACTGCTGTCATGTACAATAGTCAATAAACTAAATAATATACTGCTGTCATAAACCATGAACTAAACATATACTGCTGTCAGGTACAATAGTCAATAAACTAAATAATGTCCTCATAAACCATGTGTAAAACACACACGTGTTGTAAACTATATTATACTGCTGTCACGCAATAGTCAATAAACTAAATAATGTCCTCATAAACCATGAATAAAACACACATGTTGTAAACTATATTATACTGCTGTCATGTACAATAGACAATAAACTAAATAATGTCCTCATAAACCATGAATAAAACACACACGTGTTGTAAACTATATTATACTGCTGTCATGTACAATAGTCAATAAACTAAATAATGTCCTCATAAACCATGTAAAACACACACGTGTTGTAAACTATATTATACTGCAGTCACATACAATAGTCAATAAACTAAATGTCCTCATAAACCATGAATAAAACACGTGTTGTAAACTATAATATACTGCTGTCACATACAATAGTCAATAAACTAAATAATGTCCTCATAAACCATGAATAAAACACGTGTTGTAAACTATATTATACTGCTGTCACATACAATAGTCAATAAACTAAATAATGTCCTCATAAACCATGAATAAAAAACACACATGTTATAAACTATATTATACTGCTGTCACGTACAATAGTCAATAAACTAAATAATGTCCTCATAAACCATGAACTAACCATGAACAACACCTCTGTTGTTGTAAACTATATTATACTGCTGTCACATGTTACAATAGTCAATAAACTAAATAATGTCCTCATAAACCATGAATTAAAACACACATGTTGTAAACTTTATTATACTGCTGTCAGCATTAGTCAATAAACTAAATAATGCATTAACTAATACAACACTTATTGTAAAGTGTTACTACTATATTATACTGCTGTCAGGTACAATAGCCAATAAACTAAATATAGTCCTCATAAACCATCTGTAAACACACCTGTTGTAAACTATATTATACTGACTATTACACATAGTCAATAAACTAATGTCCTCATAAACCATGAATAAAACACACATGTTGTAAACTATATTATACTGCAGTCACATACAATAGTCAATAAACTAATGTCCTCATAAACCATTAATAAAACACACATGTTGTAAACTATATTATACTGCTGTCACGTACAATAGTCAATAAACTAAATAATGTCCTCATAAACCATGAGTAAAACACACGTGTTGTAAACTATATTATACTGCTGTCATGTACAATAGTCAATAAACTAAATAATGTCCTCATAAACCATGAGTAAACACACACGTGTTGTAAACTATATTATACTGCTGTCACATACAATAGTCAATAAACTAAATAATGTCCTCATAAACCATGAGTAAAACACACGTGTTGTAAACTATATTATACTGCTATTACACATAGTCAATAAACTAAATAATGTCCTCATAAACCATGAATAAAACACACATGTTGTAAACTATATTATACTGCAGTCAAATACAATAGTCAATAAACTAAATAATGTCCTCATAAACCATGAGGAAAACAAACGTGTTGTAAACTATATTATACTGCTGTCACATACAATAGTCAATAAACTAAATAATGTCCTCATAAACCATGAGTAAAACACACACGTGTTGTAAACTATATTATACTGCTGTCACATACAATAGTCAATAAACTAAATAATGTCCTCATAAACCATGAGGAAAACAAACGTGTTGTAAACTATATTATACTGCTGTCACATACAATAGTCAATAAACTAAATAATGTCCTCATAAACCATGAGTAAAACACACATGTGTTGTAAACTATATTATACTGCTGTCATTACAATAGTCAATAAACTAAATAATGTCCTCATAAACCATGAGTAAAACACACACGTGTTGTAAACTATATTATACTGCTGTCACATGTACAATAGTCAATAAACTAAATAATGTCCTCATAAACCATGAGTAAAACACACATGTTGTAAACTATATTATACTGCTGTCATGTACAATAGTCAATAAACTAAATAATGTCCTCATAAACCATGAGTAAAACACACGTGTTGTAAACTATATTATACTGCTGTCACGCATAATAGTCAATAAACTAAATAATGTCCTCATAAACCATGAGTAAAACACACGTGTTGTAAACTATATTATACTGCTGTCACGTACAATAGTCAATAAACTAAATAATGTCCTCATAAACCATGAATAAACACACACGTGTTGTAAACTATATTATACTGCAGTCACATACAATAGTCAATAAACTAAATAATGTCCTCATAAACCATGAATAAAACACATGTTGTAAACTATTATACTGCTGTCATGTACAATAGTCAATAAACTAAATAATGTCCTCATAAACCATGAGTAAAACACACACGTGTTGTAAACTATATTATACTGCTGTCACGTACAATAGTCAATAAACTAAATAATGTCCTCATAAACCATGAGTAAAACACACGTGTTGTAAACTATATTATACTGCTGTCATGTACAATAGTCAATAGACTAAATAATGTCCTCATAAACCATGAGTAAAACACACGTGTTGTAAACTATATTATACTGCTGTCACGTACAATAGTCAATAAACTAAATAATGTCCTCATAAACCATGAGTAAAACACACGTGTTGTAAACTATATTATACTGCTGTCATGTACAATAGTCAATAAACTAAATAATGTCCTCATAAACCATGAGTAAAACACACGTGTTGTAAACTATATTATACTGCTGTCAGTACAATAGTCAATAAACTAAATAATGTCCTCATAAACCATGAGTAAAACACACGTGTTGTAAACTATATTATACTGCTGTCACGCAATAGTCAATAAACTAAATAATGTCCTCATAAACCATGAGTAAAACACACACGTGTTGTAAACTATATTATACTGCTGTCATGTACAATAGTCAATAAACTAAATAATGTCCTCATAAACCATGAGTAAAACACACACGTGTTGTAAACTATATTATACTGCTGTCACACAATAGTCAATAAACTAAATAATGTCCTCATAAACCATGAGTAAAACACACACGTGTTGTAAACTATATTAAACTGCTGTCACGTACAATAGTCAATAAACTAAATAATGTCCTCATAAACCATGAGTAAAACACACACGTGTTGTAAACTATATTATACTGCTGTCAGACAATAGTCAATAAACTAAATAATGTCCTCATAAACCATGAGTAAAACACACACGTGTTGTAAACTATATTATACTGCTATCACGTACAATAGTCAATAAACTAAATAATGTCCTCATAAACCATGAGTAAAACACACACGTGTTGTAAACTATATTATACTGCTGTCACGTACAATAGTCAATAAACTAAATAATGTCCTCATAAACCATGAGTAAAACACACGTGTTGTAAACTATATTATACTGCTGTCACGTACAATAGTCAATAAACTAAATAATGTCCTCATAAACCATGTAAAACACACACGTGTTGTAAACTATATTATACTGCTGTCACTACAATAGTCAATAAACTAAATAATGTCCTCATAAACCATGAGTAAAACACACACGTGTTGTAAACTATATTATACTGCTGTCATACAATAGTCAATAAACTAAATAATGTCCTCATAAACCATGAGTAAAACACACACGTGTTGTAAACTATATTATACTGCTGTCATGTACAATAGTCAATAAACTAAATAATGTCCTCATAAACCATGAGTAAAACACACACGTGTTGTAAACTATATTATACTGCTGTCGTACAATAGTCAATAAACTAAATAATGTCCTCATAAACCATGATAAAACACACATGTTGTAAACTATATTATACTGCTGTCACGTACAATAGTCAATAAACTAAATAATGTCCTCATAAACCATGATAAAACACACACGTGTTGTAAACTATATTATACTGCTGTCAGACAATAGTCAATAAACTAAATAATGTCCTCATAAACAATGAGTATAACACACACGTGTTGTAAACTATTATACTGCTGTCACGTACAATAGTCAATAAACTAAATAATGTCCTCATAAACCATGTAAAAAACACGTGTTGTAAACTATATTATACTGCTGTCACATACAATAGTCAATAAACTAAATAATGTCCTCATAAACCATGAATAAAACACACATGTTGTAAACTATATTATACTGCTGTCAAATACAATAGTCAATAAACTAAATAATGTCCTCATAAACCATGAATAAACACACACGTGTTGTAAACTATATTATACTGCTGTCACGTACAATTAGTCAATAAACTAAATAATGTCCTCATAAACCATGAATAAAACACACGTGTTAAACTATATTATACTGCTGTCACGCAATAGTCAATAAACTAAATAATGTCCTCATAAACCATGAATAAAACACACATGTTGTAAACTATATTATACTGCTGTCACGTACAATAGTCAATAAACTAAATAATGTCCTCATAAACCATGAATAAAACACACGTGTTGTAAACTATATTATACTGCTGTCACGTACAATAGTCAATAAACTAAATAATGTCCTCATAAACCATGAATAAAACACACGTGTTGTAAACTATATTATACTGCTGTCAGAAACAATAGTCAATAAACTAAATAATGTCCTTCATAAACCATGAATAAAACACACATGTGTTGTAAACTATATTATACTGCTGTCACGCAATAGTCAATAAACTAAATAATGTCCTCATAAACCATGAATAAAACAAACGTGTTGTAAACTATATTAATACTGCTGTCAGACACAATAGTCAAAAAACTAAATAATGTCCTTATAAACTATGAGGAAAACAAACGTGTTGTAAACTATATTATACTGCTGTCAGACACAATAGTCAATAAACTAAATAATGTCCTTATAAATCATGAGTAAAACACACGTGTTGTAAACTATATTATACTGCTGTCACGCACAATAGTCAATAAACTAAATAATGTTCTCATAAACCATTAATAAAACACACACGCGTGTTGTAAACTATATTATACTGCTGTCACATACAATAGTCAATAAACTAAATAATGTTCTCATAAACCATTAATAAAACACACACGTGTTGTAAACTATATTATACTGCTGTCATGTACAATAGTCAATAAACTAAATAATGTCCTCATAAACCATGAATAAAACACACATGTTGTAAACTATATTATACTGCTGTCACGCATTACAATAGTCAATAAACTAAATAATGTCCTCATAAACCATGAATAAAACACACATGTTGTAAACTATATTATACTGCTGTCAGACACAATAGTCAATAAACTAAATAATGTCCTCATAAGCCATGAGGATAACAACACGTGTTGTAAACTATATTATACTGCTGTCAGACACAATAGTCAATAAACTAAATAATGTCCTTATAAACCATGAGTAAAACACAAAACTATATTATACTGCTGTCACGTACAATAGTCAATAAACTAAATTATGTCCTCATAAACCATTAATAAAACACACACGCGTGTTGTAAACTATATTATACTGCTGTCACATACAATAGTCAATAAACTAAATAATGTCCTCATAAACCATTAATAAAACACACACGTGTTGTAAACTATAATATACTGTTGTCAGACAATAGTCAATAAACTAAATAATGTCCTCATAAACCATGAATAAAACACACACACACACGTGTTGTAAACTATAATATACTGCTGTCAGACACAATAGTCAATAAACTAAATAATGTCCTCATAAACCATGAGTAAAACACACGTGTTGTAAACTATATTATACTGCTGTCACGCAATAGTCAATAAACTAAATAATGTCCTCATAAACCATGAATAAAACACACATGTTGTAAACTATATTATACTGCTGTCATACAATAGTCAATAAACTAAATAATGTCCTCATAAACCATGAATAAAACACATGTTGTAAACTATATTATACTGCTGTCACATACAATAGTCAATAAACTAAATAATGTCCTCATAAACCATGAATAAAACACGTGTTGTAAACTATATTATACTGCTGTCACATACAATAGTCAATAAACTAAATAATGTCCTCATAAACCATGAATAAACACACATGTTGTAAACTATATTATACTGCTGTCACATACAATAGTCAATAAACTAAATAATGTCCTCATAAACCATGAATAAACACACGTGTTGTAAACTATATTATACTGCTGTCACGTACAATAGTCAATAAACTAAATAATGTCCTCATAAACCATGAATAAAACACACATGTTGTAAACTATATTATACTGCTATCACACACAATAGTCAATAAACTAAATAATGTCCTCATAAACCATGAATAAAACACACATGTTGTAAACTATATTATACTGCTGTCAGACACAATAGTCAATAAACTAAATAATGTCCTCATAAACCATGAATAAAACACACATGTTGTAAACTATATTATACTGCTGTCACACACAATAGTCAATAAACTAAATAATGTCCTCATAAACCATGAATAAACACACATGTTGTAAACTATATTATACTGCTGTCAGACACAATAGTCAATAAACTAAATAATGTCCTCATAAACCATGAATAAAACACACATGTTGTAAACTATATTATACTGCTGTCGTACAATAGTCAATAAACTAAATAATGTCCTCATAAACCATTAATAAAACACACATGTTGTAAACTATATTATACTGCTGTCACGATACAATAGTCAATAAACTAAATAATGTCCTCATAAACCATGAATAAAACACACGTGTTGTAAACTATATTATACTGCTGTCACATACAATAGTCAATAAACTAAATAATGTCCTCATAAACCATGAATAAAACACACACGTGTTGTAAACTATATTATACTGCTGTCATACAATAGTCAATAAACTAAATAATGTCCTCATAAACCATGAATAAAACACACATGTTGTAAACTATATTATACTGCTGTCAGACACAATAGTCAATAAACTAAATAATGTCCTCATAAACCATGAATAAAACACACGTGTTGTAAACTATATTATACTGCTGTCACGTACAATAGTCAATAAACTAAATAATGTCCTCATAAACCATGAATAAAACACACATGTTGTAAACTATATTATACTGCAGTCACATACAATAGTCAATAAACTAAATAATGTCCTCATAAACCATGAATAAAACACATGTTTTGTAAACTATTATACTGCTGTCACATACAATAGTCAATAAACTAAATAATGTCCTCATAAACCATGAGTAAAACACGTGTTGTAAACTATATTATATAGTGCTGTCACATACAATAGTCAATAAACTAAATAATGTCCTCATAAACCATGAATAAAACACGTGTTGTAAACTATATTATACTGCTGTCAGATACAATAGTCAATAAACTAAATAATGTCCTCATAAACCATGAATAAAACACACACACACGTGTTGTAAACTATATTATACTGCTGTCATGTACAATAGTCAATAAACTAAATAATGTCCTCATAAACCATGAATAAAACACACATGTTGTAAACTATATTATACTGCTATCATACAATAGTCAATAAACTAAATAATGTCCTCATAAACCATGAATAAAACACACACGTGTTGTAAACTATATTATACTGCTGTCAGACACAATAGTCAATAAACTAAATAATGTCCTCATAAACCATGAATAAAACACACATGTTGTAAACTATATTATACTGCTGTCACACACAATAGTCAATAAACTAAATAATGTCCTCATAAACCATGAATAAAACACACATGTTGTAAACTATATTATACTGCTGTCAGACACAATAGTCAATAAACTAAATAATGTCCTCATAAACCATGAATAAAACACACATGTTGTAAACTATATTATACTGCTGTCACGTACAATAGTCAATAAACTAAATAATGTTCTCATAAACCATTAATAAAACACACATGCTGTAAACTATATTATACTGCTGTCACGTACAATAGTCAATAAACTAAATTATGTTCTCATAAACCATTAATAAAACACACACGCGTGTTGTAAACTATATTATACTGCTGTCACATACAATAGTCAATAAACTAAATAATGTCCTCATAAACCATGAATAAAACACACACGTGTTGTAAACTATATTATACTGCTGTCATGTACAATAGTCAATAAACTAAATAATGTCCTCATAAACCATGAATAAAACACACATGTTGTAAACTATATTATACTGCTGTCAGACACAATAGTCAATAAACTAAATAATGTCCTCATAAACCATGAAGTAAAACACACGTGTTGTAAACTATATTATACTGCTGTCACGTACTTTAGTCAATAAACTAAATAATGTCCTCATAAACCATGAATAAAACACACATGTTGTAAACTATATTATACTGCAGTCACATACAATAGTCAATAAACTAAATAATGTCCTCATAAACCATGAATAAAACACATGTTTTGTAAACTATTATACTGCTGTCACATACAATAGTCAATAAACTAAATAATGTCCTCATAAACCATGAATAAAACACGTGTTGTAAACTAAAATATAGTGCTGTCACATACAATAGTCAATAAACTAAATAATGTCCTCATAAACCATGAATAAAACACGTGTTGTAAACTATATTATACTGCTGTCACATACAATAGTCAATAAACTAAATAATGTCCTCATAAGCCATGAATAAAACACGTGTTGTAAACTATATTATACTGCTGTCACGTACAATAGTCAATAAACTAAATAATGTCCTCATAAACCATGAATAAAACACACATGTTGTAAACTATATTATACTGCTATCACGTACAATAGTCAATAAACTAAATAATGTCCTCATAAACCATGAATAAAACACACACTGTTGTAAACTATATTATACTGCTGTCAGACACAATAGTCAATAAACTAAATAATGTCCTCATAAACCATGAATAAAACACACATGTTGTAAACTATATTATACTGCTGTCAGACACAATAGTCAATAAACTAAATAATGTCCTCATAAACCATGAATAAAACACACATGTTGTAAACTATATTATATACTGCTGTCAATCAGACATGTCCTCCTAAACCATGAATCACATAAACTAAATAATGTCCTCTAAACCATGAATAAACACACATGTTGTAAACTATATTATACACTCAGTCAATAAACTAAATAATGTCCTCATAAACCATGAATAAAACACATGTTGTAAACTATATTATACTGCAGTCACATTCAATAGTCAATAAACTAAAAATGTCCTCATAAGCCATGAATAAAACACGTGTTGTAAACTATATTATACTGCTGTCACGCATAAACATGTCAATAAACTAAATAATGTAAACTATGAATCGTGATACTATATTATACTGCTGTCACGCATACAAACTAAATAATATGTCCTCATAAACTATGAATAAAAACACACATCGTGTAAACTATATTATACTGCTGTCACGCATACAATAGTCATAAATAATGTCCTCATAAACCATGTGTAAAACACACACATGTGTTGTAAACTATATTATACTGCTGTCACATACAATAGTCAATAAACTAAATAATGTCCTCATAAACTATGAATAAAAAACACACACGTGTCGTAAACTATATTATACTGCTGTCACGTACAATAGTCAATAAACGAATGTCCTCATAAACCATGAGTATAACACACACGTGTTGTAAACTATATTATACTGCTGTCACATACAATAGTCAATAAACTAAATAATGTCCTCATAAACCATGAGTAAAACACACACGTGTTGTAAACTATATTATACTGCTGTCATGTACAATAGTCAATAAACTAAATAATGTCCTCATAAACCATGAATAAAACACACACACGTGTTGTAAACTATAATATACTGCTATCACGTACAATAGTCAATAAACGAATGTCCTCATAAACCATGAGTATAACACACACGTGTTGTAAACTATATTATACTGCTGTCAGGTACAATAGTCAATAAACTAAATAATGTCCTCATAAACCATGAATAAAACACACACACGTGTTGTAAACTATATTATACTGCTGTCACATACAATAGTCAATAAACTAAATAATGTCCTCATAAACCATGAGTAAAACACACGTGTTGTAAACTATATTATACTGACTATTACACATAGTCAATAAACTAAATAATGTCCTCATAAACCATGAATAAAACACACACACGTGTTGTAAACTATAATATACTGCTATCACGTACAATAGTCAATAAACGAATGTCCTCATAAACCATGAGTATAACACACACGTGTTGTAAACTATATTATACTGCTGTCACCTACAATAGTCAATAAACTAAATAATGTCCTCATAAACCATGAATAAAACACACGTTATAAACTATATTATACTGATGTCACGTACAATAGTCAATAAACTAAATAATGTCCTCATAAACCATGAGTATAACACACACATGTTGTAAATTATATTATACTGCTGTCACATACAATATTCAATAAACTAACTAATGTTCTCATAAACCTTGTGTAAAACACACATGTAGTAAACTATATTATACTGCTGTCATGTACATTAGTCAATAAACTAAATAATGTCCTCATGAACCATGAATAAAACACACATGTTGTAAACTATATTATTCTGCTGTCAGACACAATAGTCAATAAACTAAATAATGTCCTCATAAACCATGAGTAAAACACACACGTGTTGTAAACTATATGTAAACTACTGCTGAGTCACATTATTGCTCCTTTCTCTTTGTTTTTGTCTTCTAGCTTGTCCATAAACCTGCTGCTCCAGCCATGACAGGAAGTGAAGAGCGAGGGCTTACCTTGCGTATGGACTTTGATGACAAGTGACACTGAGTGACAATGAGCCACAATGTTCTGAACGAATGTTATTGTTTTTAAAAGTTATGTTTTGTAATTCCCGTCACTAAGTGACAATGTTCTGAATGTAATAGTGCTGTCAAATAATTAATCGCAATTAATCACATCCAAAACAAGTGTATTTGTACTTTTTATTTATTATGTATATACTGTATACACACAGAAACAGTATATATTTAGAAAATATTAACATATACTAGGGGTTGCACAGACTAGTCCACTAATCGTCTAGTCGACTTTAATGCTCTGCCATGGCGCTTTAAGCTTGACGTTGACTAGTCGCTGGCCTATAGAGGCCACAACAGGATAAGCCATTTCCTGACACGCACACAATGTTTCCAACAGTTAGAAATGACAAATAAACTCATACTCAGAGAGCTCTACACAAGGAAATTTTCCACTCATTTCCATGTGGAATAAAATTACGTCCTTTATGTTTTTAGATAAAATACATAAAACCATTTTATCTTTATTGTGCATCTATATTTCTCCCTATTTTTAAACAGATTTAAATAATAAAATAATAATTATTTTTTCCTATTATTAAATTAAATTGGTGGTGGTTGAGGAGATTCCCCCCTTCTATATGTAAAGCGCTTTGAGTGCCTTGAAAAGCGTATATATAAATGTAACAAATTATTGTTAATTATGAATTAAATATGCATTTTTCCTTATTATACAAGCATATGACATTTTACTTACAGCAGACAATCATGTTATTGACCACGTGAGCAGTGTGTTCCCGCAGGATCACAAAACCCGCTCCTCCACTGTAAATAAATCACCATCCGAATGCACAACTTTTATCACTGAGTTGGCTGTACATTTATTTTTACGGACTTCCACGTGAGAAACAATTACCATCTGAATAGGGCTTAAGGGAGAAAAGAAGAAACGACAATTGGATAAACTTTCACTACATAGAAGTGGAAAAGAATACGGAATGTGTTGTGGAAAAAGATGGGGAGAAATGCGGCCACAAAATCACAGGAAAAAACACCACAAACCTTTAGAGACATTTAACATGTTTGGTTGGTAAAATAAATATGCTGTATTTATTTTATTTCAAATCAAATCAGAGCATTTTCCATGTCTGAATTGGATGTATTCTTGATTTAAATAAGGTTACAATAATATAAGAAGATACGATTTTGGTTTTGTCTTTACTACTATATTGACTGGGTTAAATATTTTCATTGACTAAAACTAGACTAAATGACTACTTTAACATGGACTGAAGTAATCTAATTATTGACCTTATTCTGAATAAGACAATATTCTGATTAAGGTGTTTACATGAGTTGCTTTTAGAATATTCCGTTCATGTTCCCGTTTTACACGTTATAAATCATAGATTGAGTAAATGACACGCCATTATGTCCCCATGCCACACTATGCTGTCCGACGCCCAATCATAGCGACTTTGGTCGGTCTGTTAACATTTTATGGGCTCAGGAAACCCGCTGTAACTTTACCATATATATGTATATGCTGTTTTATTTTTGTAATATTATATATTATCTCTTTCAGTTTTTTTATAGCGACACTGCCTTTCTTGCCTCCTTCTTGACAGCCTACATATCGAATAATATCTTTGATTAATGATAAAAAAGGTTTGTGATTGTTTGGCTTATTTTTCCTGCCATCGAGCCACAGGCATTCACTGAATGACCCTTTTACGGCTCACGAACCTAGAGGTTCCTGACCGCTGTTGTAAGCAGACAGTTCACAATTAATAACAACAAAAATAAATCATATAGAGGAGGCATTGTCAGAACGAGCAGTCGACACGCACCACAGCAATGTGTCATGGCAACGACATTTCAGACCGACATACGTAAAAGATAAACGTGAATTTTCCGGCATTTAGGCACATATAAGCTTTGTTACTGTTTTGTACACATTGTTATATTACTTATTATTCAACTTCTGTTTTATTGGCCACAGTATTATTTATGATTGTTGAGAATTTTATGAATTTTTAAAAAAGGACAGAAGCTTGAGCCCCCAAAGCCCTCCCATCTGCACTTGCCTGGTGTGCATTTGCATGTGTCCTGTCACAAAATGTGACTAAAATCGGCATAATCCACGTTTTAATTCGATTTGCATTTACTTCGATTATGACTTTAACAGGATTAAGGTAATTAGAAATTACTGTTTACTTGGTATCTTCTTAGTCAGATTAATATCGGAGTATTGTTGTCCATGTAAATGTACTGAGAGACAAAAATAGTCATGGATAATTCTGACTAAAATAAGACTAAAATGCTCAGATTTTTAGTCAACTTAAACTTGACTAGACTAAAAAGTGTATGAATGCACACAAATCACTGCACCAAATATATTCAGTAGCACAGCTTAGAAACTGAAAAGTTCTAGCATATATTTCCTGATAACTAAAACTCACAGCTTCACTATTAGTAGAGAGATGCTGCCAGGTAGAATTAATTCACACACAATCACTCTCACTAATGCATTCATGTGTAGCCTAATCTTTACTGTGCTACTTTATCTGTATCTGTTTCAGAACGGGCAGAAATCTGTGAGAAATATAACGACCCAAAGACAAAAGAACTGATAAACAAAAGCTGTTAGAGCAATAACCTTATAGGCAGTGCTGTGTCATGTGTCATAGCTGTGCACAAAAACCCAGTTCGAGTCTCAGCTCAAGGTTCAGGCTTATTTGTTAATTAACGATTAACTAGTCGACTCATCTTTTATCACATAAATGTTGAATTTAAAAAAATGTGAAGTTGTTCAACCCTAATATTCTATTATTACATTTAATATTATATATTAAATAAATAAACAGCATATATTTTCTTAAATGTATATATGCATGTGTTTGTATTTATATATACAGTGCTTCTGGAAAGTATTCACAGTGCTTCACTTTTTCCACATTTTGTTATGTTACAGCCTTATTCCAATATGGATTAAGTTCATAATTTTTTTCTCAATTCTACAAACAATACTCCATAATGACTATGTGGAAGAAGTTTGTTTGAAATCTTTGAAAAAAATCTAAGTATTAGTACATAAGTATTATGTATGTGTATATGAATTATTTCCGGATGCAATGTACATAACAAATATACGCAGTAAACACTCACACATTATGTAAATAAAAACAGATTTTAGATGCGATTAATTGTTTGACAGCACTAGATGTTTTTTATTTCCTGTCACTGAATGACAAAAAATATATTTTTTTATTTTACTAGAAAAAAATGTATACTCTATTTCTGATACTGTTGATTATCAGGAAAAAAGAAAAAGAAAAGCAACCACCTGAACTGCCTCAGTTGATCATAAATTATGTATTGACAGTAACAATCTCGTGGAGGAATCCAAACAAATGAGCACAGACAAAGAAACATAGAACAATTGAGTTTTTACTTTTATCGTTTATGATTTAGCCTAGTTAAGCAACATGAGATGGCCAGTAGTGTTGTTTTCCGAAAATCAGCACGATTGCAGATTGGATGTTGATTTTATCAAAGTTGCAATAAGTGACTTACACATTTAAATAGAATACATCTTAAATAAGTTCCAAAAAAGATTACAGCAGAACAGTCATGCATCTCTGAGCAACACACAGTGGTGTTTCATAACTGAATGATTCAGCACTTTTGAAAGAATCATTCAAGTCAATGATTCAGTGATCCATTCATAAAGACAGGCACTTGCCTTCGTTCTTAAATGAATCAGTAGTCTGAATTGATTGTTTGAACTAAAGACTCAAATGCTCACTCATTAACACAGTCCTAACCTTTAATAATTGCATATTTTAAATTATTAGTAATTATTATACTACAGGGCTGTCAAATACTTGAATCTAATTGGTTGACAAATGTTCTAAGTTGTAAAAATTTTTTCAGTTAAACGCACATCTAAAGTAGTTCCAGCAGGTCTTGACCGCATTGCAGTTCTTGAGATAAACTTGTAGTTTTGCTATTAGTACAGACACTGCTGCAGATCAGCGAGCAAAATGACTTCAGGTCGTTAAATAATGCACACCCGAGGTTTAACACCACTACCACCTCGGGTGGGCATTATTTCAACTGCCTATCGCCAATTATTCCTTACATAAATTATTTAAAGCACTAAACTTTTTTCAGTTCATGGCCTGATTGTTCAGTGTGTCTAGCATTCAACATCAGTTGGACTTTGTTAAATAAATTTTAAAATATCTGCAAATGTATTTTGACATTTCAAACTGCCTGATGATCCATTTAAAATTCTGTTCAGAGATAGTTTTTTTTAATTCTTTACATTTTCTCAAATATAGAAGATTATCATTGTATTATTTTCAAATTAAATTAATTGAATGGTCAAAAATACAATAAAAACAGTAATTTATAATTTCAATTTATAATAACTTTATGTGAATGTTTTAACTTATAATTTATTCCTAGTATTGAAAGTTGAATTTTCAGCATCATTACTCAATTTGTTATATTTTTGTGTGGTAACCATAATATATTACCATTCAAAAGTACCATTTATGACAGTAACAACATATAATGTAACTAACTGTTATTAACTGATTTTATTTTAAGAAAATGAAAATGCTAAAATTTCAGCTTCAATCACAGAAATAAATTACATTTTACAAAATATGCACATAAACAAATTAAATTTAAATAATACTTTTAAATAATAATAATACTTACTGCAGTTCTGTAAAAAAAAAAAGAAAACCTTTGACCGCTTGTGAAATTGAGCTGTGCTATTGTCATGAAGACCCTTCTTTCAATAACAGAGAAAACTGATGCTATGTACACCTTGTAATGTTTGACAGTCCCCTTAAACCAGGATGAGGCTAGGTTTGTGTATTGTGTGTATGACCTCATAAACCATGTGTCCTCATTAACCATGTGTCCCCATAAACCTGTGGAATGTCACATAATTATTATTTCTGTGTTGTAAAAGTAAAATTTTAATTTTGAAGCATGGTTTGTCTTTTGTAGACCAAATTAAATTTTTTGACATGATTTTCATGTCAATTGGATGTTGGGAAAGGTGTGTCCCCGTAAACCACTAAAAAGTCACATTGACCTCATAAACCACATATGCCTGTATGTGTGTGTGTGTGTGTGTGCGTGTGTGTGTGTATGTGTGTGTGTGTGTGTGTGTGTGTGTGTGTGTGTGTGTGTGTGTGTGTGTGTGTGTGTGTGTGTGTGGACTGGTAATCCCTACGGTATGGGGACAAAATGTCCCCACAAAGATGGCAATATCCAAATTTTTGTCCTTGTGGGGACATTTTTTTGGTCCCCATGAGGAAAACATCTTATAAATCACACTAAGTGATGTTTTTTGAAAAAGTAAAAATGCAGCATGTCTCCTGTGATGGGTAGGTTTAGGGGCAGGGGCAGTGTAGGGGGATAGAAAATACGGTTTGTACAGTATAAAATGCATTACGCCTATGGAATGTCCCCATAAAACATGGAAACACAACATGTGTGTGTGTGTGTGTGTGTGTGTGTGTGTGTGTGTGTGTATGAATGAGTGAAGTGTAAATGAAAAATATGCTGAATGCATCATGGCCAGTTCTTTCTCATTTTTAAGGTAGGCTAAATTCAAAATTCACTTTCTTTCCTTCTTTCTTTCTTTCTTTCTTTCTTTCTTTCTTTCTTTCTTTCTTTCTTTCTTTCTTTCTTTCTTTCTTTCTTTCTAAACGTTTTAGTGCTAATATTTCATTGTTTATTTATTGTATTGTTTGTCTGGATGGATGGATGGAACCTAATTTACTTTTGCAGTGACATTATAGCTGGATAAATAAATAAAAAAAATGGTTGTTTGTTTAATAATTGCAATGCAGTATCATTAAAGCTGTATAAATTATTCAAATATTTATTCCCTCAGGAAACATAGTCTCCTTGCAATGCAATAACAATCATGTATTAATCATTAAACAATTTTGTCTGTTCGGTCATCCATTCATCCGTCCATTCATTCATTCATTCACACAAATCCATTTTTCTTTTCTAGCATATGTGCTAAAAGTTGTGAAAATATGGCCATTACCAGTAGCCTACAAAACTTGGTGTTTATTTTGATTATTGTCCATTTAAGCTGATAAGCAATCAAAAAAATTAGCTCCATCTGCAACAACACTGTGTCCATTATCTTGGCTAAAGATATCAGACAATCAGTTAGGGGTGGTGTTTGATTGATTTTCTCTGTTAGCCAAAGTTCACTCATTTTTTCCATTGCCACTGAGATTCTGCCTTTTCTCTTTTATTAACAGTGAACTGCTCACCTCTTGTCGTACCAGCCTCCTCGACCGCGGACCTCTCTGCCTTTATCGGCGCCAAATCCAACACTTCATCCTCGGGTGAACGCCAAGCAATAACGGCAGGGGGAAATAACAGCGTAATCAAATCCTGTGCGCGGAGCGATCTGCCTCCTGTAACCCCGATGATTCCTTAATTTATTAGAATGGAGCTAAAGTGAAGGCAAGCCGAGAGCTGGAAAAGCCTCGAGAGACATGTAAGGCGTTATAGTGTTTTATTGCTCAGAGTTACCTTTGAGAAGACCCTCATCCTTTTGCACTTAAAGTGTAAAATGCAACTATTTCAAAAGAAAACTATTCCTTTTTTGCACTCTATGGTGCCACTATTGTGGCCTGATTCACATGGTTTTGTGTGTTCTGCGATGAAAAAGACCTTGTGTTCTATGGAATATATGAAAGAAAAAAAAAGACAGTGACGTTCCAAATTTGTTCAGAGATACACTTCTGTACACACAGGTTTGCACGCTTATGGGATTACATATGTAATATATTACAGGGCCCTGGGTATTGCGTTTAAGATATTGAGTTGTGCTCATGGGCAGCAGATTGCACAAAGAACATAAAAAACAGGCAACAATCTCAGGAATCTCTAATGGGATCATGTACTTTTATGTCTTCCCTGAGTCTTTTAGAGTTTGTGTCAATTTTAAGATGAAAAGAGTGACAGATCTTCTCAAATTCACATAAAGCTGTTTTTGAATTCCTATTTGCTTGCAGCATCTCCAAATTAGTGTGTTCGCTGTTGGTTGCTGGTCTTTTGTCGGGTGTAGGCTCTGAATACCCTGCTCCATACATCATGTAGACCCAAGAGGGAGAGTTATTGAGTGGGTGTAATGACCAAACTCTGGATAATATCACCGCTAATTAGGTTTACTGTTAGTCTCGGGCCCAGAGCACCTTATGGGTCAGGGTCAGACGGGTCCTGAGAGAGGAAGAGATGGGGGGGAGAGACTAAAGGGAGACTTGAATAATACATTATTAAGCTGAGTCTGAGCATCTTCAGGTGTGCATATAGCAAAACCACAACAATAAGTTTTCGCTTAGGTGTGAAAAGAGCCTGCATTCGTCCTTACTCGTCTGGTCCAGTCCAGTCTCAGTCTCCATGGACCGCCCACTATTACTGCTCTGATGTACTGCACACAAATGTCTGCACACATTACTGATTCTTTCTCCATTGACGACCATTTATTTATTTTCATTCATTTATAGTGCAAAAAAAAATTCACTTTACTGTAGTAGATATTATACCAGATGAATTCAGTATTTTATTTATAGTTATTTTATAGTGCTATTATTTAAGTTTATTTTATAATATTTCAATATTTATTTGCATATGACATTTTGTAGCACTAATATTTCAATAGACATAAAGTTGTACTATTTATTTATATAGCCTACAGATGTTGTTTAATTAATTTGTATTTATTTGCAAATATTGTATAGTGCTAAAACTGTATGTCAATAGTATATTTTTTTACCATATTTGTTTGTGTATTTATTTTTAACAAAATTTTATAGTGCTAATATTTGATTAAATTGTTGATGTTTTACCCGATTGTTATTTGCAGGTTAGTTGTATCAATATGTCTTTTGGAGTTTTTTTGAAACACTTGTTAAGGGTTTAACAGCTTAGACCCAGAGACCAGTAGTGAAGAATGAAGAATGAAGACCAAGAGTCAGAAGTGCAATTCATTAAAGATACATTTTACTGAAGAATAGTTTGCAGTTTCATCAGCAGAAGCCAGCTTCAAGTCTTACAAGGAGTTCGTAGGCCGCGCTCCCTCACTACCAGTCTCGTCGTACCGTACATACAATTGTCCCAACAGTTATACTGTTTTCAAGGTCTAGCCACATCATTATTGCAAGGTGGATGATTCTGATTGGCTCAGAGAAAATGCACAGTCATGGTAAATTTCCACACATGGTCAGTTAATCAGATGCACGTGTCGATACACGTCACCTGTTGACGCGTTCAGTAACCTTCCAGGTCTGGAAGAGGTGCCAGCTTGTCCAGAAAAACAAGTCCACCCCATAATCTCAGGGTGCCCATTATCCACCTCCAATACTGATCTGTAACACAGAGTATTGTGCACATACACAGATACAGTCTCTTCAAGGTTGGAGCTGATTAAGCTCCAATCCAAAATGTTCCCAAAACATACTGATAGCATGTGCTTTCTCTCACTGAAAGGTACAGACAAATCATAGGCCAGATGCCCCTCAAAGACCAAATACAAACTTTAGAAAACATAAAAAGAAGAACAAACAATCAGTGGTTCTATTGAGTAAAATCAACTGGAATAAATCATTAGAAATAGGAGGATGAAGATTAAGGCTTTATGAATTTAATTCTGCTATTTACAGGTATATTGAAGCGTCAGTGAATTCTAGAATTTATTTTTTCACACTTAAAGGCAAGCAGGCAAAATTGTGCAGCCTCAGAAAATATTTGTATTACATTTGGAGTAAAGTCTGCATTTCTTTTTTGCTGTTTGCGGTGACTTCACCATTATTTGACTTCATTTTTGATATTCTATTTCAGATTAGCAAGCACTTCAATTTAAACAACATGAACTGTTGTTTGTCATTTGACATGTCATTCAGGCAGTCTCTTCAGGTCTAAATGGGCATCATAAGCTGTATTGTGGACCTCACAATTGTGGAAAGTCTGGTTATCCAGACTTTGTCAAGGTTAAAGGCAAATGGTTATGCAAACCTTGTGTTTAAAAAAATATAATAAAATAAAAAGCCCACCCATTAAATTGTGTATACGACTGGTTTGACTGCACACTCCATGTGAGATAAATCTCAATGACAGTCAAAGGATTTTATATGACTCACAAAGCGCAGATGGCATGATGATAGCTTTTGTTTATTGGCTATATAAAAGCAGGTACCCAAGTCTGCTAATGTGAATTTAATCCACAGTGAACGCTATAGTGCATAAACAGTTTCATATATTTTTGCAGACCAAAGTGTAATGTTACCCACTCTCACAATCCCGGCATTACTAGAGAACTGCATTTTACTCAGATTGCTTCCAATTAATTGTTTCAGAAGTTGCAGTAATATAAGCAATTAAAGGAGAGCATTTGAGGAGAGCACTCTCACTGAGACCGGAGGGGAGCTTAATTACTCTGACTCTTTTGATCAGATGCTCATAGAAAACATCTTTCTCGCTCTCTTTCTCTGAATTCCAGTCTTCTCATGCGCCACTGAAAAACTGTTTTCAGAGTGTTGGAAACAGCTAAATAAATGTGAAATGTTAATAATGGCAGATATCAAATATTATTTATTAATACAAACAAGGAGAAAAATCAAGTGGGTCATTCTGTAATTGCTGGTACATCTCATGTCCATGATGTATTTTAATATATTTATTGTATATAGTTTAATTATTTTATGTGTGTCCCAAAAAAACAAAAACTTTGTCAACTAAGTTAAGCACTAGGAAAACCCCCTTCAAAAAATAAACGGATTGTCCCAATCTCACATAATTTGGATAGTGTGATGTCATTTCCTTTTGAAGCACATGGGTGAAAGACTAAAATTTGGGTCCTCTCTATTTTCCCTAATATTAGTTAAAAAAGCAAACCTGTGTCAAGACTGGATTAATTGCCTGTCAACAGTTTTAGATATGTATTATTGCTGCAAATTTTAACATTTTACAAAAAAAAACTTTTGTTCATGAAAATTTATTTTCTAAACATACCATGCGCTCAGTGGTTCTAGGCTTCCATGTTGAGTGTAGGCCCAAAATGCTAAAAATGTCAAGTAACCAATCAACTGTGTAACCTAGCAAAGGTAACATAGTGGACATTAACTATTACACGTGGTGAAACTGGACCAAAGCGAGAGGATCCAAATGTGGAGGAGTTGTAATAATATAATTAACAGGAACCAAAACAACAATAA
This sequence comes from Gobiocypris rarus, assembly GCA_023029165.1. NCBI lineage: Eukaryota > Metazoa > Chordata > Actinopteri > Cypriniformes > Gobionidae > Gobiocypris > Gobiocypris rarus. The sequence goes on from CM040932.1 coordinate 25,538,082, forward strand.
CCATAAACAAGAGAGAACCAAACACATAACAGCCATCAAAAGACAAGACTAGACCTAGAACATGAACAAACACTGGGGTATTTATTCACAAGTTAACCAGGCATCCGACGAAGGACAGGTGTAGTTGATTTTTTTCCCCTTAAGGCCAAAGTATATTTCACTTTCTACCTGTAAGTGAGGGTCAGCGTACAGTGCATTTGATGCGAATTTCGCCATGCGTAATTTGCATGTGCAGGTCGCACATGCGCAATTATTTTGTTTGCAGTATTTACATGGGTTGTAACTCGTGGTGCAAGATTGCTCAAAACTGTGTATATGTCAAACGTCTGTGTATGTGTACAGGTCAAAATAAGTACACTTTGCAAGGCTGTGCACTCGACTGTGCGTATATGCGTAAAAACAAAAAAAAAAAACGAAGTATACTTTCGGCTTTACACCTTACACTTTGACCTTGTTGGCATGGTAACTAAAAGGGGGTTGCTATGGAGACAAACAAGGCAGCAAGCAAACAGGTGCTGTGTTCGAAATTACCCCCTATACCCTCATTCACTATTACCTACATTACTCCACTAATATAGTCCACTTGATGGAGTGAATGAAAATGAAACAGTTTCTGCTTGCTGTTTAATAATTATTTGAAAGATTGCCTTGGAAACTAGCATGTATGAACCATAATTAAAACAAAATTATAATAGATTAAAAAGAAACGTTTACCTGTATGGTATTACGCTAGACCAGTGCGGTTTGAAAAATGGCTGAATGGATAATTCAGCTGTGGTCGACATTTTCTGGTGAGACGCGGCTATCACAGTGCATTATGGGTATTCTTTAGCCATTAAGCATACATCAGTTGTACACTCGTTATTGCGGTGCAATCGATAACGTCCACTATAATTCTGGACACCACTACAAATGGCTGTCCCCTCAAATAGTGCCCTATTTAAGGGTATGGCGGCGAACAGGGATTACAATAGGAACAGAAACACATTACTAAACAAGAGTCCTAAAACACAAAAACAAGGGAACGCATGAAATAATTATGACATAAACATGGATGCACACATTAGCCAGATTCAGTTTAATATCCAGCTGCAGTGTGTGCAGCCTTGTTTTATAACAAATAAAATAAAATAAAAATTGTTGTAAATATAACCTGTGATCTATTTTTTTCTTGTTAATTTCTCTACTTTCTCATGTCCGGTCAACTGTGTTACCTTTGTCAACTATGTGTCTGTGTGGTCAACTGTGTTACTGCTGAGGGAAGAACACTTGTTTTCTTCACATTGTCAATTTCCAAATGCACCTCTTATTATAGAATGGCATTGGTCAGTAAGCACCTCATTCTCTGGCCTCTACCGTATTTCCTCTTCAACAAACAAACAAACAAACACACATATAGAAGGTCTCAGATACGCGTTGTTTTGTTTACCTGCCCATTTTCATTCCGCTGAGGGATGTGTGTGTGTGTGTGTGTGTGTGTGTGTGTGTGTGTGTGTGTGTGTGTGTGTGTGTGTGTGTGTGTGTGTGTGTGTGTGTGTTTATGTATATATATATATATATATATATATATATACATACTGGTGTTCTCAGGCTGTATGTGTGTGTATGTATGTTTGTATGTATGTATATACAGCGTGTGATGTGCGTAGTGGGAGCGGGGGCACTGAAATAATGATATATGTCAAGTGTTTGGCATGGTAATGGATATGACATTGTGAATATGTTTGTGGAATTGATATGTTATCTGTTATTGTTGCTACTGCCAATATATACACAACAAGCTGATGTGAGCAAGTAAGACTTGCTGCTGCTCTACAATAGCAAACATGATTCACCTGTAGTAGATCTATACAGGTGGAGTTGGGGAAGGTGGAGGGTTTCTGAAAGCATGCTACAAACTGAAAGTCGAACAGCAAGCTCATTAAAGCTTGCAAGCAGTTTGAGTTAAAGTCCCTGTAAAGGCAAATCTGAGATTTGTTTCTAAACACATTATAAATGTTAGAAATGTATTGTTGAAACACATTACTAAGACTGTGAACTGTGTAGTACTGAATTCAGAAGTTAGACCGTTAAACAGTTTTTCACCATTGCTGTGTTCTGGATTTTTTGGGCGGAGCTAAAACAGTGGCTCGATGACGCACTGGAGCCATTGTGCATATGGCCCCTCCCCCATAACTAGAGCACATTCGCAATTTCCCATCAGTTCACCCACGAGTTACTGTCAGTACCGTTAGTTACTAGAGCCTACAATTTACAAAACAAAAAAGACAATATCAAGAAGAGGTGGATTCATTTTGTGAACAGCTACCTTGATGGAGAGCTGAGGATCACCACCAACGCCTGCCTCTGCAGTGACTTTACACCGGATAGTTTTACAAACTTCGACCAAATCGGCTACAGCTGGGATTCACTGATAATCCACTGCAAAACGGGGCTGAAACGACTATCTCCTGCCCCGGCCTTCATCCTCCCGTCCCGCCGACATCTGACTCGTGAGCTGTACATGAGTGTTTACTGCAGCTTTCCTCTAGTGGGCATGGTTTCGGCGCTGACAGCGGACACGCCCCCACCATTTGAGTGCAGAGAATACTGCTTATTTATTCAAGATTTTGATAAACTATTTTATGTACTTAGCAGATTTTTTTATGATTCAAATTTGGCTGGGTGGTTTATAACACATGTATCTGTGGTGTGAGAAACTCAGAACACATGTTTAATTTTGACTTTACAGGGACTTTAAAGACCTATCAGCCTGCACCATAGAGTTTCATGACAGAATTTTGTATGTAGGCCTATGTATGCACAACTTTAGAAATGCATATGTGACCTGTGCTGGCAAAATGAGTCACAAAGAGCATGGATGTAATATAATGCTACACAACAAATGTTTTCCCCAGAAGTTAACCACATGTTCACTTAAGACATAAAATATAATGTCTGTGTGAATACTTGCCAAGACATATATTTTGAAATATTTTGTGTATATCGGGGTCACGCATGCTTCGGATATGTCAGTCGTTTTTCTTGCCTACCGCTACTTCTCGCTTTTATAACAGATCAATTGTCTGTGCAATATGACTGTGACTGAAGGCCAATTGTTTAATTAAATGGCATGCTAATCACTGTAGGTGTGTTCACCAGCGTGCTCCAAAAGTGTTAAGATATGTTTGAGCCATTCCAATGCGACGCTGATGATAAAATGTGCAACCCATTTTAATCCTATTGACAATGTAGTAAAACACTATGGAGAAAGTAGAACATGATTTAAAACAGCCACTAAAACGACTGATGAAAAGATGGGAAAACAACATCCTGCAAGCTTTTAAACTCATGATGACCACATTTACTAGAATTCATAATGTTCTATTGTATTTATTGTGGTCATTTTTGACTAGTTTTAGAATTTATAATAGATAATCAGTTAAGGGAATAGATTTTTCATGTATATTATATGTGGCATGTTGTAGCTATAGTTTCTAAATGTGTTGCTATTTTTCATAATAAATGCTACAGATTAAAAAACAAAACAAAAAAACAAAACAAAGTTAACATTGGACTGCATGGTAAGTTAGAAAGAGCTTTAAAATATGGACCTTCTTGAATTATTGACTAAACAATCCCCCCATAAACCCCCCATATATGTGGAGTATTCCATTCATCTTCATAAAAAGATCACAAACCTGATTACAAAAAAGTTGGGACACTGTACAAATTGGAATGCAATAATTTACAAATCTCATAAACTTATATTTTATTCACAACATATCAAATGTTGAAAGTGAGACATTTTGAAATGTCATGCCAAATATTGGCTCATTTTGGATTTCATGAGAGCTAGACATTCCAAAAAAGTTGGGACAGGTAGTAATAAGAGGCTGGAAAAGTTAAATGTACATATAAGGAACAGCTGGAGGACCAATTTGCAACTTATTAGGTCAATTGGAAACATGATTGGGTATAAGGGTAAAAGAGCCTCTCAGAGTGGCAGTGTCTCTCGGAAGTCAAGATGGGCAGAGGATCACTAATTCCCTCAATGCTCCACTGAAAAATAGTGGAGCAATATTAGAGAGTTTATCAGAGAAAAATTGCAAAGAGTTTGAAGTTATCATCATCTACAGTGCATAATATCATCCAAAGATTCAGAGAGTCTGGAACAATCTCTGTGTGTCAGGGTCAAGACCGGAAAATCATACTGGATGCCCGTGATCTTCGGCCCCTTAGACGGCACTGCATCACATACAGGAATGCTACTGTAATGGAAATCACAACATGGGCTCAGGAATACTTCCAGAAAACGTTGTGGCAATCCACCGTACCATTCGCCATTGCCGGCTAAAACTCTATAGGTCAAAAAGAAGTAATATCTACACATGATCCAGAAGCACAGGCATTTTCTCTGGACCAAGGCTCATTAAAAATGGGCTTTGACAAAGTGGAAAACTGTTCTGTGGTCAGACGAATCAAAATTTGAAGTTCTTTTTGGAAAACTGGGACACCATGTCATCCGGACTGAAGAGGACAAGGACAACGCAAGTTGTTATCAGTGCTCAGTTCAGAAGCCTGCATCTCTGATGGTTTGGGGTTGCATGAGTGCATGTGGCATGGGACATCTGAAAAGGCACTATCAATGCTGAAAGGTATATCCTAGTTCAAGAAAAACATAATATCCCATCCAGACGTCGACTCTTTCAGGATCCCAGACCACATACTGCATCACATTACAACAATCAATATACATCAATTACCATCAGGTATACTGAAATGGCCACCCTGCAGTCCAGATATTTCACCCATAAACATTTGGCGCATCATAATGAGGAAGATCTAAGACAGTTGAGCAACTAGAAGCCTGTATTAGACAAGAATGGGACAACATTGCTATTCCTAAACTTGAGCATCTTGTCTCCTCAGTCCCCAGACGTTTGCAGACTGGTATAAAAAGTAGAGAGGATGCCACACAGTGGTAAAAATGGCCTTGTCCCAACTTTTTTAGATGTGTTGATGCCATGAAATTTAAAATCAACTTATGTTTCCCTTTAAATTATGAATTTCCTCTGTTTAAACATTTGATATGTTGTATTCTGAATAAATTATTGAAATTTGAAACTTCCACATCATTGCATTCTGTTTTTATTCACAATTTGTACAGCGTCCCAACTTTTTTGGAATCGTGTTTGTAGATAGTGTTGAGCCTCTAACCCTATAAAGCAAATATAGTTTAGGTGCTGTCAATACATTGTTTTCAGCACAGTATTTTGTCTTATGATATGTGGTGGTGGTCATTATCAAGTCCGTGTGTAGTGTGGTTCACTTAAAAAGAACCTTTTGAAAACAAAGACAACTGTTGTTTTTTCCACAATGAATTTTACTTCGCTCACTTAGTTTAATTCAAAGAGCACGTCTTGATTGTGAAAAGCGCATACAGATATCTCAGTTGTCTGCATTTTAATGCTCATGTATGTTAAATTAAATTTAAGCAGCAAGTTATTTCATGTTTAAATTGGCTGGTAAATTTTCCGCACTGATTTTTGTACATTTACACATTAACTGTAATAGTGTGGTTGAATACTTTTTACTATTTTCTTTTCTTTTTTTTTAAATGATGTGGTTTCTGTTGACACTTTTGATTACTTGTTTTTAGAGTTTGTTTTGTATATCTGAAATTGTCTATCTCCATTGTTTCGTATTCTATACTGAGCGTTGACATCTGTTTATTGACAATATAACTTTACATTTTACCAGAGAAAACAACCTCTCAGCTCACTACAATAGCTGCAATTGCAAACACCCACATCTGCTTAATTGTTTAAAGACGATATCATGATTGTACTGTAAATAATGTGTCGCCACACACAGTGTTAGAATCATTGTTTGATGAAGAGATCACAACATGTAAAGCTTTTATGCATAAAGGAACTCTAAAAGGGCGGGTGAATACAGCATGCAGCTATTTTCTGTATTCTAAAGGGGGTACAGTAGTACTGACTACTTTGGCCAGTAGCTGCTGATATCTGCTTGGTTACAAACTTGAGTGTGAGTAAACGATGACAGAATTTTTCATTTGTGGGTGAACTATCCCTTTAAAGGGTTACTTCAGTGATCCAGTAATCCAGTAGCCAACTATCCATGCCTAGAGTAGGGCAGTGAAGCAGTGCGTTCTGGGAATTGTTGTCTTTCATCCCCATGAGACAAAAATACATTTTCTGTGTTTTCTCAGTCTAGAAGGCACCAAAGTCAAAAATAATTTCACATTTCTACTACATTAATGACCCAGTTTAAATACAGATTCATCTTCCCAGCGCTGAAGTACCCCTTTAAGTAGAAATGCAAAGACATCTCTGTGTCTGTATTTTTAACTAGAAAAGCAAAGTTTATGAAACCAAACTTTGACTTATAAAGGCCGAATTTTGAATACCTGGATGGATGGATGGATGGATGGAATTGCCAGCTATTTAACTTTGAATTTAGTTAATATATTTCATCATACTTATAATGATGGAAGGTAGGTTTGAGAGAAGAAAAATTGCATAACTAACATGGATGGATGGATGTATGTTAGAGTAAGGAAGATCACAATATGATGGTAGGTGGGGTTTGAAAGAAGAATACAAATATCTAATAACCACTTACATATACTGTTTGTAAAGTATGCCAATCATCTTCATAAAAAAGACTTCATAAAAAGGTCATAATGGTCTTGTAAGTCAGATATTTATAAATGTCTTTCACGTGACTTGTGCAGCAAATGTTGAAGGTTATTCGGCACTAATGACTCACTTATTAGAGTTTGATGATGTTTCATAATTGACCTTTGCACAGCTTTTATCTTTTTTTTTTTTTCTCCCCATAATGAACCCCGAAAGCTGCCTCTGGGGTACTTTTGTCAAGATATTGATATCTGCATAAGTACTTTTATCACAGTATCGATTTAGATACAATTGAAGTGCTTATCGACCCTTTTTAAGTGAGACATTTGTATCAAACTAATTTTCCTGGGACAATGTGTTCTCACAACCCAATATATAAGTGCTGTGACACACAGCTTCGGAAACTTAGGTGCACGTAAACCCATTGTTTTGTGGATCAGGGACCGTGAAGCACTTGGTCTGTGGTAAAGGAATTGAATGGTCTGTAAATTGCCATCTTCAGCAGCATCCACAGGTATGTCATGGACAGTCAAGAATAATGCCTGTCATCCATTCCTGCTCCCTTCTCTTCTTCCCTGGAAGGTTTAAGGACATTTTTGGTCAGAACAACCACTGTAACCTTTTCATTTTAGCCAAATTTGAGATAGCAGTTCAGTAGGGTTCAAAAAGTGATGGTTTTGATAAAATAAAAATAATTTCATAAAGTTTATTTCAAGATTATTTTGAATGCAAGATGGTGGTCTCAGATGATGGTGTACGTGTATATGTGAAAAGATACATTTTCTAATTTCTCCATTACAATTCAAATTTCACAGTTTCAACTCGTTCCCCTCTTTCGCAGATAGATAAATGACAGGCAGATATTCGTTACACACTTGATCCGTTTCCATGCCTTTTGCTTTATTAACGATTTTTAAAATAAAACAATCTCTCTCACGCCCAGAAATAAAATGCACAGATAACTCACTTTAATTAGCACTGTCATGCGGCACCATCCGTCACAGACATCTCTTAACGGGGGTCTAATTTTAAACTTTATCGCCACAGAAACCAACGGGAGTGATGAATATGCGGGTAAAATAATTTTATGTTTCGTCTCTATTACTTTTGTCCCTGTTGAAAGTGAAACATGTATTAATCTGGCAATTATGATTTCATTAAAATCTATAAATGGCCAAGCATTAACAGTAGATAAATTAGCTCATTCGTTTCAGCCCCGGAGCTTAGGGAACATTAGGGCACGCCCTTTCTGTTCCACAGACTGTTCATGTGGGCATATATATGCACGATCATGCACTTTACGAACCCTGAGACCGTACAATAAAGATGTAAATGCTGTTTAGTGTTCGAGAAGGTAGAACTACTGATGGCTGGGGCAAAAGGGCCATGTTTTGATAGGAAATTTCACTGTCACTGATCACATTTGTTATCGCTGACTGAAGTTATATTTATAATCTGTGTGCATACATCTATTAAGTATAATATAAATGATATTATCTGTGTGTTTATGTCCCACACACACACACACCTGCCCCTAGACATTATCAGTTTACTCCATCATATTGAACCAAATCCATCTTGGCGCCACTTACTTCTCGGAATCACCAATACATCAGCAAAAAGGAGCGTGCGTACACCACAAACAGACAAACACGATATACACACAAATAGAAAAAGAGCACACACACACACACACACACACACACACACACACACACACACACACACACACACACACACACACACACACACACACACACACTCTCTCTCTCTCACCCATACACACACACACTGGAGACATCCAGCTGCCACCACAGACCTCAAAACAAACCTCAGGATTAATATTTAACAAACCTCTCCCTCTTCTCTGACCACTACATACCAGAAATACACACACAACACACACACTCACAAACACACACATATGCATAGGCCTACACACGTCAGGTTGAGATTTGTGTATGTATATATATATATATATATATATATATAGAGAGAGAGAGAGAGAGAGAGAGAGAGAGAGAGAGAGAGAGAGAGATTGCTTATCTTGATACATGAAAGATCAAAGTAGAATAAAAGACAGCAAATCAGAGAAATACTAAATCCGTGAATTGACATCAATAGATATTTGTTTCTTTTTGTGATGTTAAAAATGTGCATGACCATGACAGCCTAAAAAGTCTACATTCTAAACCTTAAATTTACACTTGTGCCCATACTTGTACATAAAGAAATGTTGACAGATTGCCTGTCCAATAAACTGTCAGTTTAAGGATGTAACTATCACAGTGTCTCACATAATTGGCTCCTGTGCAACTTTTAAATGTGTTTGTGTGTGTTTGAGTGTGCGTGTGTGTGTGTGTGTGTGCAAATAGGCTGACAAGGCTGAGGGAGTGTGTTTCACACCTTCAGTAGCTCTGTCAGATCCATCTGCTCAAAGAACAGCTTATCATGTTCTTGACATTTACCACACACACACACACACACACACACACACACACACACACACACACACACACACACACACACACACACACACACACACACACACAGATTTGTAATATCATCTTTCTTAGACCAATTCAGTCCGTCGACCATAAGCCTGAATCTTGTCTCACATCCTGTCAGCATGAGTTCCGTTGTGTTGCCTGGACATCATCTAATTGCATCGTGTTCTGGTAATGTTATGTTTTCTGACTACGCTCAATAACAACCTACTGTAAATACCACCCAATGTTCGGCTTCACAAAGCGTCTGTTTCTCAAATGTCCTTTTCAGTAATTAGTAAAGGCCAAGGTTTCCGCTTCTTTGACTTAGAAAAGAAACAACACTTATAATAGATCTTAATGGTTAACCCAAAAATGAAAATTATAATTATTTGCTTACCTAAATGTCATTCATAACTATATGCTATTGTTATTTTATTTTTTATGTGGAACACAACATGGGGACATTTATTTATTTATTTATTTATTTATTTATTTATTTATTTATTTATTTATTTATTTATTTATTTATTTATTTATTTATTTATTTATTTATTTATTTAAATCAAGCTCTTTTCTATATAATGCCAGTTATCTAGCCACAGCCATAGGTCAATAATTAATGGGGGCTTAGGCCAAAAATTCACCTACGCATTTAAACTAAATCTAGTATTAAAATGAAAATGAAATGAAAAGTGTTATTTAAGGCATTCAATTTAGATCTGCTCCTATTGCACCATACTTTTTACAAGGTTCAGATTAATCTAGATTAAAAAAATTAATCTATGCCCACCCCTAATATATATATATATATATATATATATATATATAGAGAGAGAGAGAGAGAGAGAGAGAGAGAGAGAGAGAGAGAGAGAGAGAGATGTATATATATATATATATATATATATATATATATATATATATATATATATATATATATAGGTTTATAAAAATATTAAAAAATAAAACATTCACAAACATATCTAATGATTTCTCAATGAGACGTGTTTAAGTTAAAATCCCCTTACCACTCGAAAAGCCTGAGTTTTTGTCCAGTGCTGAGATCTGCACACTCAAATTATCGTTATAATTTAACTTGTAGCTAAAAAGATGAAGACATTATGCAGGCTAAAAAAGTGATTCATTGTACAGTCAGCTTAACCAATTAGCAGAACTTTGTGAGATTGCATGATTTAAAATGAGTGACAGCTTAGTGATTATAAAGGGACTGCTTTTATGCACAATTTCTAGGCAATAATCCATTCAGAATTTGAAGAAAACGTATATTTTGCTGCATTAGTGAGGGAATGGTTAGGCTATTTATTGCTCGAACTGGCTGCCAAGCAAATCTTGCATATGCTTGCTTGTTCAAATGATAGTGGTTTGTGAACAAAACCACTTTAATAACAAGAGCGTTTATGCTGGGATGTGTAGTTTGTTGATAGGCGACATGTTACTATTTTATGACATTCTATTTAAATGTTTTTTAAGGAGGAATCGCATCTAGACTTACCTTTGGCCAATCTAGTAAGAGGCTAAGCATTCAGTCCAAAACACCCAGACCCAAGGATTCAAGATTTAGGATGGCAATATGAGTTAATACTGGTGACACTGCACCACTGCGTCAAATAGAATAAGACAAACAAACTAGACAACACACCAAGCAACAGATGGCGAGCCACACATAATCACACCATCTTGAATCATATTTCAGAATATGGTCATTGGTTAATAATTAACCAGTTGTCTTGGTTTACATGCAAACCAATAATAAGGTTATTGGTTTGCATGCAAACCATCCAGGACAACGGGTTAATTCAATACACAGATTTCTGGGGAGGGGGTTGCTGTTATCATCGCATTTATATTAAAATGACATAATAGTACATGGCTTAACCCATGTTGTGATCCAGGCGATCCTATACTCGCCTGAAAATTAAAGTTGTCCGACTGTTCAGTGAGATTGGGATAAAGTTGCATGTAATGATACCAAGATGTCCTTCAACCGGAAGTGTGAAGAACACCAGATATTTTTCAATTCTTCATATCTGCGGGATCACTCCCTCGCTCTTTCTCCAAGCCTGCTTTTTCACATTCGATAGCGACGCTACTCAAAATCTCTCAGACAAGTTTCAATCACAACTTCCTTCTTCCCATCAAGCCCCTCTAGGGTCTGCAGTGGACTGTATCTTTCTGATTTTGTCTGACAATTGTTAATGTGGCACATCAGCCAAGCCGCTCAGGATCAAAATGAATCTCAAGTCACAACCAGTCTGGATTCCAAAGCTGTTCTAGATCATGGGTGAAGACAAAAGAACAAAACGATTAGAATTAATACAAACCTCTTCTAGTAATGCATTAAGAGTTAATCAAATGTCACATAAACATTACCCATTACTCTCTGCAAGAGTGTCAGAATTACTGATACAGTATTTGACTGAGGTGAGACTACACACTTTCTAAACTGCATTTATTCTTGTGACTTGTGCACAAAATCTGACTACACAGGCTTTTATTTGAAAGGTAAACAGAGATAAAGTGCTTCCAAATATATACTATGATGGTATTATACAGTGAATTGGTATAATACCATGATATTTGATATATAGCATGGATATATATAAAAGGACGAATGATTACAGTATTCATAAGCAGTGTTGGGGGTAACGCATTACAAGTAACTTCGGTTAGGTAATCAGATTACTTTTTCAAGTAACTAGTAAAGTAATGCATTACTTTTTAAATTTACAACAACATTTCTGAGTTACTTTTTTCAAAAAAGTAACACAAGTTACGTTTTCACATTTATTTTACTGACAGCTCTCCTGTCCCCATGTTGAGAAAAATCGAGAGTAAGTGCAGTCGTTGTGTGTAAACATTATTGTGATTGTAGTTCTAGTCACTTATAAAGCACAATAAAGATTCCGTTTTCCTCAAAATGGATAAAATCAGTCAAATGCAATTTAATCTACCTTTATTGACCAGTGTTTTGCTGCTAACTCTCGATGATTCAGTGAAACCATGAGCAAAAATGACTTTAGATTTTTTGTTTATATTGGTGAAGTGTTAAACTTTTTTCTTATGCATCCTATTCTTCCATTGTCCAGAATGGAAGCAAAGGTGAAAGGTTTGTTTGAGCTGCGCCCTCTACTGTACACGTGTGGATTTGCATTTTTACCTCAGCCTGATGCTTATTTAAATATTAGTGTGAAAGGGTCTTAACATTTGCTCAAAAATATAACTTTTTGTTATAAAAAAAAACAAACAAGCCCAGCCCAGGTGAGAAAATGTAAAGCATAAGTAACATAACGCATTACCTTTCTTAAAAAGTAACTAAGTAACTCAGTTAGTTACTTTTTAAGGGAGTAACACAATATTGTAAAGCATTACTTTTCAAAGTAACTTTCCCCAACACTGTTCATAAGTGTATGCAGTATATGGTACAATGTGCCAAAAAAATGGCAATACGTGTTTGTTTTTTGTTTTTTTTTCATTAATGACAGCAGTTTTGTAATGAAAGCATCAAAGAAAGGGTTTGTCAGGGTTTAAATAAGACGCAGTAGATGAGCTGAGGTGATTGGTGGGGTGTGTTGATTTCAGTTATCTGGATATAGTTGATGTTTTGTCATGATCCTGAAATGTTCTGTTCTTTCAAGTTTATCTCTGAGCTGTCTTGATGGCAACCTGTCCATAAGCCCAAAAACCCCTACCTGTGGAAGAGGTTTTAACTGTAAACAAGATTTGATCTTGGGTTGTATCTTGAATTTCACTAAAAACTATGTAACAGGTAAACACTTTTTTAATCTCTCATATGCTCATCAAGCCTGCATTTATTTGATCAACAAACAAAAAAATGTTCTTCAACCATTACTCCAGTCTTCAGTGTCACATGCTCCTTCAGTAATCATTCTAATAATACAGATGTGCTGCTTGCATTTTTTGTTTTGTGATCTGTGATATTTTTTCAGGATTCATTGATGAATAAAAAAATAGCAGTGCTTCTAAATCTTTCTTATAAATCGTTTTTATCAATATAAATCTTTAATATAACCATTTATCAATTTAATACATCTTCGCTGAATAAAAGATAATTTTTCTTTCTCTCTCTCTCTCTCTCTCTCTCTCTCTCTCTCTCTCTGAAAAAATACTGACCTCAGACTTTTGAACGAAGGTGTACACAGTGTACAAAAGATTTGTATTTTAAATAAAATCTGTTTTTTTTTTAATCTTTTCATCAAAGAATCCTGAAAAAAAATATCACAGGTTATATATATATATATATATATATATATATATATATATATATATATATATATATATATATATATATATATATATATATATATATATATAGTACATATTAAAATGGAAAATCATTATTTTAAATAATATTTCACAATATGATGAGCTTGATGAGCATAAGTGACTTCTTAAAAAAACAAAAACAAAAAAAAAAGAAATTTGTTACCGGTATATACAGTATTGTATCAATGTAAGAGTCTTGTCACTTTGCTCATTTTGTTTAAGTATTAATTTCTTGAAAAAAACTTGACACCAGGTTTTAAAATGGTATGACTAATTTACACAAGTATTGTACAAACAATTTCACATCTACAGATATTTCAGGTGTATTTTAAGTCATCACATTTCACGGCATTGCTTGTCATCTTTGCCAATGTTGATAGTGTCTTTTCCAGTAAACACATGAATACTCAATTATCTGTGGCAACTCAACACAGCTACATGGTATTTCAGGTGTCATCGCATTTCACGGCATTGCTTGTCATCTTTGCCAATGTTGATAGTGTCTTTTCCAGTAAAGCCATGAATACTCAATTATCTGTGGCAACTCAACACAGCTTTTCTAATCAAAAATGCTTGGTATTTCAGGTGTCATCGCATTTCACTGCATTGCTTGACATCTTTGCCAATGTTTATATGTATGTATATATATATATATATATATATATATATATATATATATATATATATATATATATATATATATATAAAATGTGTGTGTGTCTTTTCCAGTAAACACATGAATACTCAATTATCTGTGGCAACTCAACCCAGCTATTCTAATCAAATCTGCATGTGTGATTGAAGAACCAAATTAGCCAGAGAGGAATTAGTACGATTAGCGGAATCTGGCGCATTATCTCAGATGTATTAAACAACGTACAAAGAACAGGGCCTGGGATTTGCAGAGGCAGGGTAATAACAGAGAGACGCAGCAGTTTTTACATAATCTGTTGTGTTTAGAGCAGTCTGTCAGATCTGGCACATTCAAAAATGTCCAAGCCGGCTTTCTTTGAACTGCTTTCTGTTTGTACAACTTTATCAACACTGAATTAAATGCAAATAGATCCCTCCCTCTTTTCTTGCTCGCTTGTGTGCTTTCTCTCTCTGACTCACAATAACAAACAAACAAAGCACTATGGAAGAGAACAAAGCTGAGGTATTGTCTCAAAGGACAGCGAGGAATACAACATTTATAAGGATTCTGTGGATGTACGCCCCATCCTCTCAGCAGTCAAGGCTTTTAACTCAAACTGTATGACCGCGCTGATGGGCCGTGCGCACTCGTGTACGCCCCCAGATGCAAAATGTTTAAAAAAGAAATGTTGTTCCCGTTTTAACCTCAGATGCACACAGTTTTGTATACGATTGTAAAAATGGCACAAATTCTCTCTCTCTCTCCCTGTGTGTGTGTGTGTGTGTGTGTGTGTATAGGCCTATATATGAACACACAGCTTTTTGAAGCAGAGTGAGATCTGACAGAATGTTTACAGTTCCGCTGTATCTGATCTTCCTCTGTGTGTGTATTGATTCGGTTCTGTGGTATATTCCGTCAGCCCTTTGAGCTAACTGACCCTTTGATCCTTTCAGACAATGCGCCCAAACATTTTGTTACATCACATTTTTAAGTTTTTGGGCGCATTTGAAGTTGGTCTCACGAACGCCTCCTTGAAGGTCCGCTTCCATTTCAAGCTACTTTCAGATTGTATGAAGATTATAAACTGGCAGAAACTGAGTCGGTGTGCCTGTTAGCCGTCTGATTTAACTTATCCATCTTTAGGTATAGTGAGCTACATCTAACAGACAGACTTGTTATGCGTTGTGAACTCTATCATGCGATGCTGAGGCAGGCTCAGACCGCGTGCTATCTTATTCTTGCCCGTCACTGGAATATTTTAGTTGAAATGCAATTCTGCAATTCCTTTATTTAAAATGAATTATGAATTTGGGACTGTTTACAATGAATCCCTCTAGTGAGATTTGGGATGACAGAGAAAAATATAAAGAGTTAGAGATAGTTTACCCTGGAGATGTTCTCTTGGTTGAAAGGGCCTCCCACATACTGTAGACAGCCAGTCTGTCTGTTTGATTCATTTCCTATGCCTGTGAGTGTGTGTGTGTGTGTGTGTGTGTGAGAGAGAGAGAGAGAGAGAGAGAGAGAGAGAGAGAGAGAGAGAGAGAGAGAGAGAGAGAGAGAGAGAGAGAGAGAGAGAGAGAGAGAGAGAGAGAGAGAGAGAGAGAGAGAGAGAGAGAGAGAGAGAGAGAGAGAGAGAGAGAGAGAGAGAGAGAGAGAGAGAGAGAGAGAGAGAGAGAGAGAGATGGAAAAGTGATTGAGGGAGAATGGAGAACATTTCATAGAACATTTCATTGCATATACAGCAAATGGGTGCAGTGCCCTCTTGTGGAGTGACAAATCGCTCAAATGAGTTTCTTACCTAAATAAGCTGTTCCTGGACCTGTTGACAGATTGTGGTTCAGATAAAATAACGATTTTGGCCATTATTTACTCACTATTATATTGTTCAAAAAACAAACATAGATAAACACAGTCACACGAAAGGTACACTTTTGAGGAATATCCTTGCCTGAATGAGGTCTTTTAGAAGTTTTCCAGAGCTGTAAATTGTGTGTGATGAACAGATAATCGCTGATGATCTTCATTCTCCAGTGAGCTGTTTGGATCATTTACTCAGATCAGCCTGATTTGTGAACGAATCATTCAGACCAGTTTGGTGAACTAGATCAACTGATTGTTAATTGAAAATATATGATTTAAAAGAACAAGTTGTTCAGGAATCTGATGATACTTGGCTCATGAAGAGATAATGACTTACATTTTTGTCTGTCATCACACAACACTTGACTGGATATATAGTGCAGAAGTCATATGAAACACTTTGATTCTTTCTTTTTTTCCTTTAGTCACTCTTTCAATATGAAAGTGGATGATGATTTGGGGCTGTCAAGCTTCAAAAAACATAACACCATAAAATTGGTACACCTCTTGTTCTGTATTTCAAGTCTTCTAAAGCTGAACAATATAGATTTGTCTGACGAACAGACCAATAATCACTGATGATTTTCCCTCCAGTGAGCTGTTAACATGTGGCTGAATCACGGAGGACTGAATCAGCCTGGTTTCATTCCGACTGGTTTGGTCAACTGGATCAACAGATTCATTGAACATATTTGACTCAAAAGAACAGCTCGTTCAGGAATCTGGCGATACTTCCCTCATGAACAAACAAAGAGCAAGAGCAAATAATGACTTAAATATTGGTCTGTTATATTCAGAAGACTTGACAGCCTCAGCCCTTGATTACTTTTATAATATTAAATGGTAACAGTAGCCAGGATGTTCTTCTAAAATGCACCGTTTGTACGCCACAGAAGATATCAAATCAACACATGCCAGTTCGGAACGACATGAATTTGAGTAAATGATGGCAATTTCATTTTTGGCTGAGCTATTCATTTGCTGACAGTTTAACGAACCAGTGCTCACAGATCAGCCTCAACACCAAGAAACACAGGTGTGCAGTTCTCCCAGTGGTGTCATCTGTTCAAATGATATGAAAACACGTTTCAGCAAACATGTCTATATGTCACGGATATCGCGTCAGGACAAGCACACATTTCGCAGAATTCACAGGGGGGCTGGGACTGAGTACTTATTTGCCAATGTCAAAAATAATGCTAAAGGGAAAGCATAATTCCTCTCATTCATCTGTTATTACCTTTTTTCTCTCTGAGGTGACAGGGGATGTCAAGGTTGTGCTTAAGCAGTATTCCAGCAAACTTCTCTTTTTCTCTCTTTCAAACACGCATGCGCACATTCTCCTTGCAAAGTGTGTAAGAGAGAGCAGTCGCGCACCCTCGGACCTTTCTGCTGAGAAACTCTGAAATGTAAGATAGGGTTATTAAACAACTAGAATGTCCTGCAGTCGGAAGAAATCTACCCATGGTGTTTGGGTCACTGACCATGTGTAAACGCTTGTTGCTTTTCTTTGTTCCTGTCAGAAGCCTGACGTTTTCAACAGCAAAACAATGAGGTGTACACTGTACAGTTCTTCACTTAACTGGTCTCGCAACATTCAAGGTTCACAGTGTGATTTTGTTTAGCAGCGGAGAGCCATTCAGTTTCTTTTTCCTGTTAACTATCTTTCAGTCTGTTAGCGATGAGGGTCTCACATAAGAGAAGATCCCTTGGATGATATCTAAGTGTGTCATGCACCTTTTTGTATAGAAATGTATTTATTTTATGAATGCATTTCATATTAGTACCATTATATTTGTTTATTTTATAATATTATAATCAGTCATAAGTCAGATTTTCTACTTTTAATCAGATTTACTGTCATCTAACACTAACATAATATTTAAAATCAATAATTTGGTAGTACTGTTAAATATATTAGAAGAATGCACATTTTATATTTTCAGTTATAATGCTGGGATTTCTTGATTTGTGTAACACTGAACTATTTTACTTATTTACACAAAATCTTCCATTTATTGGTTGTCAGTATTGGCCAATTATTGCATCACTAATTAAACAAATGCACTGATATGTTCAGTTAAATTAAAATGACTATTTAGTTATGTTTAATTAAAGTAAATAAATAAAAAACCTAGTTGTGCAGTTTTTATTTAGCATGAAAGGAGATTTATTTATTTGATTTATGTATGGATGGATGGATGTCTGTTTGTTGAGTTTTGATATTACAAATTCAAGTAATTTGAATTTCAAGAGAAATTGAAGGTTCATTGGATGCACTGAATTTAGACGTGAATACGTGATTTCTGCTACAGCTTTTAAACTTCAATAAACTTGCAATAATTTTACACATGATTTTGGTTTGGAAATGTCATGTAAAATACACTTGGCTCAAAATCAAGGGCATTACTTTTCAGGCTGTGTCAGTCAGTAACTGTGTCTATAGCAACATGCTGATTGGAAAACCAATAAAATTCTCCAATAACAACACGTCTGTTTTTACCATTTTTTTTTTCCTTTGGAGATTAAAGTGGGTCAAACAAATAGGATGCTGAAAACACTTGCATGCCTTATCTTGATTGAATGAGCCTGCGTCGCATTCTGCCTCTGACCTTTGGCTGGTTGGATTACCATAATCCATAATCTAGTGCTTGAATTGAGTTGGGCTGTAGGCCGCGTCCGTTTGGGGGGGACTGTATTAGGTGTGTGTCTGTGAGCGTAGGGGCACTCTGATGATTAAAGGCCTAGATCTGACATGAATCTGTGTGTCTGAATCAGTGTGTCGGCCCGTGGGCATGGAGCTTTGCGCTTAACCGTCTCCTGCTTCTATAACTCTTTAACAACAAAGCAGATCAGATTGAGGCAAGGGATAGACGACGCATTAACGTTATTACTGCAACATTAAGGGAGCTGAAGGCAGGAGGCACTTTGCGGCATTGCATACGTGAGCAGTGTGGGGCTTTTCTTATTTCATTTGTCAGCTTGTAAGCTTCAAAGTATCTATGCAGAGAGACAAGAACAACTGCTCCTTGAACAGTCTGGGGTAAGATAGAGGTTATGACACACTGGCATATAGTTCATTAGCCTAACGGTAGGCCATTTATGGTTTCCAAGCAACATACCAACTTGCTGCATTAACATACAATTCCAGAGACTTAGGTTTGTGTTTTAACAGTGATTGATTGGAAAATGTCCCTAACTACACAGATCCACAGTGTTTTCGCCTACACTGTGAAATTGCATGTTACTGCTCATCACTCGTTCTCTTTTAGAGTGTTTATGTACGTGTTCATCCAATTTATTTTCTACATAGAATAAAAACATCTAAACAATGCAAGAAGGATGCTTTTATTAAAAAGTCCTGGTTCTTTTACAGCTCTTTGCTTGTTTTTGCAGTGTAAAATTGAATGTGCAACAGCTGATTTAAATACTACATGATTTCATAAAATGAATAAAAACTGTATATACTGATCTAAATGTTCAGTATATACAGCACTATCCGTATCTAAATATGTGGGGGCAAACTGTCCCTGTAAGGGTTTCTTAAAGGGTTAGTTCACCATTGTGTTGTGTTGTTCCTAACCCATAAGAGCTTCATCTTCAGAACACAAATTAAGATCTTTTTAATGAAATCGAGAGCTCTCTGACCCCTCAATAGACAGCTATTTAATAAAAACTCCCAAGGCCCAGAAAGGTAGTAAAGACTAAAATAGTCCACGTGACTCCAGTGGTTGAATCTTAATTGTATGAAACGACGAGAATACTTTGTGTGCAAAAAAACTAAAATAACGACTTTATTCAACAATTTCTTCAAGTCTGTGTCAGTCTTCTACGCTGTTTATGTTGGCCAGCTCCTGCGTCAGCATCGCAGCATGTGTCGTGGTGCTTTCGTGGACAGCTTCAGCCAATGGTAAGCCGCCGTTCTGACGTAGCTCTGACGTAACTCGGAAGTGCTGGACTGCATTTACTACGTCAACAGCATAGGAGACTGACACAGATATGAAGAAATTGTTGAACGAAGTCGTTATTTTTGTTTGTTTGTTGAGCACAAAAAGTATTCTCATCGCTTCATAAAATTAAGGTTGAACCACTGGAGTCACATGGACTATTTTAACAATGTCTTTAATAGCTTTCTGGACCTTGAAAGTGTTCATTAAATAGCTGTCTAAGGAGGGGTCAGAGAGCTCTCGGATTTCATCAAAAATATCTTAATTTGAGTTCCAAAGATGAACGAAGGTCTTGCGGGTCTGGAACGACATTAGGGTGAGTAATTAATAATTTCTGAGAATAATTCGAATAATTCAAAATGTTCATATTTGGGTGAACTACGTTTTCAATTTCTTGAATATCTCTGAAAGGACAACCAGAAAGCATCCAACATTTGTTTAGAAAATAATTTACAATTATCATGTTGTTATACCTCCTACTACTATACATGTCCAGCATTCTGTTCACCTCTATAAACACTAGTTTTACAACATTAAAGCTGTTGAATTCCACCCCCAATTCCATATTACTGCATTGCTCATGATAATCAGCATTGGCTGCTGTGTAATCTCTGTGGTGACCCAACAGCTGACAGATAATCTCATTGTTATATTGATAGTCCTCCGAGTTGCAGAGACAAAAAAAAAAAAAAATAACAATGCTCACAAACATTAAATCCACACAGATTCTAATCTACCATTACTGAAATGAAATCTAGACTCTAATCACCTTCATCGCTGTGCAATTTAAATTCGGCAATATAAGGACATTGCTAAAATAGATTTATTCCATTTATTTATTTAAAATTTTGTGGGCCTGATTTGTACTTTGAGTGATTACATTTACAATCAAATGGCAGCTATCTTATTTGGTTGATTGTGTGTGCAAAGTGCTTTTACTTTCATTGGTAACAAGTCCAATTAGATAATGTTAGTTATCAACTTAACTATAAGCAACATTTCTTGACAGTGTTAATTTGCCCATCCAATCAAATCCATCCACCAATATTCAAGAAATATTAATTCAAGAGACAATGGTTTATTATCCCTAGTAATGGCACCGTAAACCCTAGAATATTATCAAGGTAATCCCTAATTATTTGCCTACATGCTGTTTAACATGCAGGCTGCAGTAACACAGAGACGTGTGCAGTTTTGGAATGGTGATCTAATTAGCTGAAGTCCAGATGCTGGAGGGATAATCCGCTACTAGAGGTATGTCGGAGTCATGTGTTGGAAACATCTGACCGTTATTGGTCACGTTGACCTTGCGAAATGCTAGTCCGCAGTGACTTTTCCCATTTTTTTTTACATTGCTTCGAGCCTCTGGCTGATTTGCAAAGGTACAAATGGGTCTTTTTCTTTTTTTTTTCAAAGTGATGACTTAATTCTGCTGGGGACAGGCTAGATAGCAGAGCGCACTGATGTGTCCACGTGCCATTTCTCAGGTGTTGATGCAGTTCTCTCCTGGAGATCTATAGCACCTGCTAGCAGAGGCTATGGTTCAATAACTCCCGTCCGATAACAGCAAAAGACCAGCGTTTGACATTTGAAGAATAAGCTCAATAGTCCAGCCAGTCAAACATGGATAGAGCTTCTATTGATCTCTGTACGCTAGAGTGAAGATAGTCCTTCCTCGGTTTCCCCATTAGAATTGTGTCTTGTAATAACCAACTCTCATTCTATGTTACTTGCTTATTTTTCTCCATGGCATGATCCAGACTCTCCATGGTACATAAAATATGCAACGAAAGCCTAATCACTTTGAGTAAATGAGGTTAACACTGGGTATCGTGGGCTTTGGAGTTCATTATGTTGTCACTAGGTGCATTAGCTTAAGAACAAAAATGTGTTTCTCGCTCAATTAAACCACAGTCTGTCATATACATGTCTGATCAACCATTCACTCATATAGTAGAGATCTCTAGCCATGCTCCTCTCTACCTTTAGTCCAAGCTGGTTTAGAAATGTCATGATTTGGTTGGTTGGTTGGATGGATGGATGGATGGATGGATGGATGGATGGATGGATGGATGGATGGATGGATGGATGGATGGATGGATATCAGTGACTATTTTACTTTGGGTAAGCTCAATAAGAAAAAATAACAAATACTTATTGTTTGGAAAAAAAAAGTAAAGTGGCACTAAACGTATTCAAAGTAATACGTAATAGCTTACTTTTTTAAAGGAACTAATATATATATATATATATATATATATATATATATATATATATATATATATATATATATATATATATATACTTTTTCAAATAAATAATGTAGATTACTTTGTTTTCCCATTTATTGACTGACACCTTTTCTGTGCCCATTTTGAGAATAATCGGGAGTAAGAGGCAAAAGTTTTGTGTGCGCATGAAAATCATGCTTATTGTAGTTCTAGACTGAATGTGTACATGCACTCATCTCACTTGCACAAATAGACTCTTTATTACTCAACATAAAAACAGTGAAATGTTAACTCAGAACATTACGCACAACCTGCAATAATTAAATGTTAAATTACCCAAACATGCTTTAAGTATTTAAGCTTACTTTATTAATCAACATCTTTGCTCCTTCGATGATCCAATTCAACCCTACTAAAAATTACTTTAGTTAATTATCACTTTTTGGGGGGCTTTATTGCTGAAGAGCAATTGAACTTTCTTCTTCTGCATCTTATTTTTCTGCAATCCAAAATGGCAGGCATAAATAGGGCATTTCCATTTGCATTTCCTTCAGCCCGAGTCTTATTCATTTCACCTTTGTGAGTCTTTAATTTGCCAAAAATAAACCACACGCTTGTCTACTACATGTCTACTAAGTCTCATTAGAGTGTTTACTAAAAGGGCAAATTAGCATTAGAATGCAATTCCAAAAAACAAAACCCCCAAAAAAACACTGTGAGTGTGAGTTTATGCACATGATCTACTGACTATGCGCAATTTAGAGCACACAGATGCAGCCGGATCATTTCCATAATGACCAAAGCAATCTACCAGTTAGTGTCTGGTTTAAAGGTGCATTGAACTGGCATTTTTTTATTTTGTTATACTGTTGTCTGAGGTCAGCTTATGACGTTTATTGGAATCCGAATGAAGCTTATGCAACATGTTTATTGCTTAGAAGTTTGGTCTGGTTTAGCTCTATGTCATGTCAGTGGCACAAGTCGGTGGGCGGGGCTAAAGAATCAGGCGTTGTTTTTATTCTGTTGAGGCGGCGTTTCACCACACGATGACGTCAAGGTGTGGCATATTCTGAGATCGATCATTTGCTGGGCCTGGTGTCAATAAAAGCTTTGACTAACGAGGACTTTTTCAGCTCTGAAACTTACAGGATATTATATTATTACAATGACCTTTTATTTATCAAAAGCTCAAGGGAAAGTTGATTTCTCAATTCATGACCCCTTTAAAACATGCTTTTTTTGTGATAAATTAATGGATAAATAACTGCATGTCTATTAAATCCTGACAGTATTTTTTTTTTATACCAAAAGAGGGTTTACACTGGCGCAAGCTGTTAGTGAATCTGGCTCTTAGTAGAGTATTAGTAGACTGGGTTAGGGTTAGAATAAACTGACATTTAGTTGCAAAGTTACTTATAGTCAACAGAATGTTCAAAAGGAACCAAGTGTTACCCAATATTGTAACACATTACTTTTAAAAGTAACTTTCCCCAACACTGTTGTTTAGCATTCCCTACATTAACCAGCTTGGTCTGTATGATGAAGCTTGCACATGTTTCTACTAAAACAGGAGAGTGGGAGAAAAAGAGAGAGAAGAAATAGTAACATATAGTGAAAGAAGGAGAGAGCAAAAGAGAGCTTAACCTTTGAAGAACACAGCTGACCTGAGGGAGAGATGGTGCTAAAGTGGGGTTTCCGCTGCCTCAAGGGAGCAGAGAAAGAAGAAATCAATCACACACACACTTGTATGCTCACACGCCTTGGGAGCAAACACTAGCTTACATGCAGACACACACTCACAGGTTGTGCTCCTCACTCCATCTGAGAAAATATAAGCTCTATAATCCTTTATCTCACCTCCAAAAGAGAAGAAAGATACAATAATGGGAAAGGAAGAAAACGAGAGGGAGAGAGACGGAAGGAAAAAGCAAGAGACAGCGAGCAATGGCGGGCTGAGAGAAAACAAAAGACTTGAAGAGAAAAAGAATGTAGCGAGTATAATATCAATCTCAGGGCCCAGCTTTTCCTCAGGCAAGGGAACAAGACTTTCCTATTATCCTACCGTTTTCTTTAACGCATATAATTCTGAATGAATCCAAATAACAGAATTGTATAAAATCAGAAAGCCAGTCCTTTTATTGCTAATTGTACTAACCCAATCAAAATGTTTTAGCCTATAGCAAATATAGTCCATCATTGTCAAGGTTTATTTATTTATCTGTTTATTTGATTTTAGAAACACATATTTTGCTGCATGAAGAGGTAATATTTATGTTTTCTTTTTTTTTCTTAAAGGTGAAGCATGTGATTTATAAGAAACGCTGGTGAAAGTCGATCAGACCGAGTGCCTTATACGAGCTCCACTTGTGATTGAGGAGGAGAGAGAGTGAGATTTGAAGATACTTTGAAGACTGTTGAAAGAGAGATGGTTCAAAACATTACAAAAGAGAACTTGTTAAAGGAATTTCACTGGAAAAATAAGGATTATGATCAGGCATGAGCTTTAATACCTGTGTTAAAATTAGAAAATCTTACTAGCGCTGGGTAGACCTATGAAGGAAGGCCGGGAAACGGACAGAGATTTCATTGTTTCTGCCCCATTTGTGAGTAGCACTGGTTTTGATGTTTCACAGAACTAGGGTATTCTGTTGTTGTAATGTTAGCCGTATTTACAGGACAACTTTGTGTGTCATTGTTTATCTGGAGCTGTGGTGCTGGCAACTAACAACAAACACTTGCTTGTAATCTTGCGTATGGTTTGTTCATTTTCTGTCATTTCTTGTTGTTCATTTGTAATCTATTTTGCTTCACTTCAGCTATGATAATCAGACATCCACTCTTGCATTGTGTGTTAATGCATTTTGGGGGCATAACAATAAAGGATGTTAAGTAGGTTTCTGGGGCCTTCTTTATAAAATATGCATATAGATTTGATCTTGTGTGCGTACACTAAAATCAACACTAATGTTCATATTTATAAAAACGGTCATTGACATGGAAACGTGCCTCGCGCCATGCCAGGGTTGATAACTTTCCCTTGAGGCAGAGAGTAAGAGTATTGCATGCGTTTGGAAATCTAAGCAATTCTTGCCACTCGCCTTTCTTAAGTATAGGATTTGGACATTGACTGGTGCTCTTTCTGAAACAATACAGCTGCGCGCAATTTCAAGAAATCAATTTTCAAGAAATGGAGTAATGATTGTAATCTCAAATGTAGGACTTTATATGCAACATTTTATAAATGAGGCCCATAGATTGTATTGACTGGAAAATATGATTCGCCATCATCACTTCACTTATGCACATCGGAGTGCGCATGGAAAGGTAGTGAACACTGTTACACCGCTAGCATTAGCTTCACAGAAATACGGATGCATTCAACTTCAGAGTGTTTGAACACAGAATACAACAAATATCAATATAAACAAGGTTTAAGGCCATATTTGTGAAAAAATAAATAAACGTACTTTCAACGTTATGCATACTCATCTATGGCTTGAATACATGCAAGCCCTGTGTATTCAAGAAACTCTGGGGGCGGGACTAAGTTACAACTGTCAATAATTCCCGAAAGACCAATACAAATCAACTCACTTTCAACAAAGAGTGTGTGTGTTTGGGTTGATTTTAGGGCTGTAACTATCGATTATTTTAGTAATCGAGTATTCTACTGATTATTCCATAGATTAATCGAGTAATCAGATAATACTTATTTTTTCTTTATTAAAGAGCAATACTAAATAAGAGAAAATAAGACCGGTATCTTAAAATTAACATCTAATTTGTTTTCTTTTTAGAAATTAAAGTTTTATTGATGAAATTGCATACATTAATAACTGTGAAAATAACCCATTTTAATGCATTCAATTGCCATATTATAAAAATCTAATTTAAAAAGGAAAACTTAAGTCTAAAAAAAACTTGTTCAGTCTAAAACTAAACCTACAACCAATAAATCCAAATAATATTAATATAAATAGCAATAATGCCTTAACATTGCATGTATGTTGTGCAACTTAACTTTAAAGTTTCAGCTTCAGTGCAGGCATGACATAAGCCTTTACTGTCTTATAAAGGCTGTGTGGCTTTTATAAGAAGCAAAAAATTTTGGACAGGAAAGTAACTTGAAATAAGAACAAGAGTAGAGATGGTCATACTAGAGATGCGCGGATCATCCCTAACGTCACCGAATCCGCTGTTAAAAACAAACCATCCATCCGCACCCGATTGTCACAAATTCAAATCCTCAGTGTAAGCGCGATGCTATCGTCACATATTATCTACACTGAAGTAGGTTGCTTTAAAACAAATCTTCTTTGGTGAAATTACACGTTTTAAATAACCTAAACGGGTTGACAACCTCTACATCACACGGAGGAGTAACTGCTGGAACATGAGCTAACGCGAGAGATGAGTTTGTATTTAATTCAGATAAAGTAGCCTACATCGCACATACAGATCTACATTTTGAGCTAATCATATTCATCATTGTAAAACAGCTTGTTTTATTAAGTTAGTAGCTATAAATATGATTAAAGTGTGAGTTTCAAATTACACAAATCAATGAAAGCTCGCAGCTGAAAGCACGAGCGCTGCTCATCACAAACACACACGTTACAGCTTGTTCTGATGTTTGAGCGCCTAGCTTTGAGAACATTTTAATGGTGTATTTCGAAGATATTATCAAGTATTTATAAATTCTCATTAAAGACTACACACACATCACAATGACGGTGATCCATGTGCAAAGCTGCAAACTCCATCGCGTTCACGCGTTTGGAGTTGCTCATATCTCCTCAGCTTTTCAAGGTATGAAGGCATCAAGGAACATCCAAATCCAATGTTAGCTTCACGTCTTGTCTCTTGAGATGCCTTCATCTGATCGATTTTTGTATCACTTGCTGCCCTTGATATCCCACAATCCTATATGTTCCATTTAGACAGTTGAGCTAGAAAAAGAAAAATGGTGCCTGAAAGTCATAGTTGCTGGTCAGTTTGTGGGTAAATATGTTGTTGTTGTTGTTGTTATTTTTCCACTTCTGATTTAATTTTACTGAGGAATTACCACTTCTGTAATTCAATATGTGTTTAGTTCTCACCAAAGATCACTCTATTTTGCTGTAGATCATTAAACTGTTACGCTGCCTATAAGAAGTCTGTCCGAAATCAGTTTTGTGAGGTACCTTCATGCACAAAAGCTGTCTGCAGAATCATTGTAGTGAGGCAACAAGTTAGCTGCCTAATCCCAAGTTTACACTGCCTGATTTTAGCCCCGATTTTGGCACGCTGACAGGTTTTACGAAATCGCAGACAAATACCCAAAATCATCGGCAAATCGGGGCTTGTGCATGTGAGTGACAATCACGCAGTGTGAATGATCAAAGACGGAATCAGACAGAGATAATTGAGTCACCGACGCCCGTGAGATATTTGGCATGCTAAATATCTGGACCTGTGGGCGATTAAAAAAAACTACTGTGTGAAATGTGTTTTGACTGAAAATAACATCAGCAATGACCTACAGCCAATGAGAGAGCAAGATACCGGGCAGCGGGAGATTCGTGGAGGAGTTATAGAATATCAGAATATCAGTATTTTATAATAGATATATTTACAATTATATCAAACAGAAACAAAGCACAAGCATTTGTTTGACCAGCCGCAACAGCAGCACTTTGCAAAATGATTTATTTACCTCTCTTCGCCGAACACAATCCTTGCTCCCTATGTCACCCTAACATTTCCTCCTCCATGATCTTATTTTTATTTTTCTCCTTTAAGCTGCAAATCAGCGCACAGACAATTTGGAGTCTATTTTGTTTGATAACAATTTCAGTCTTCAGTCTGTCACAAGTGTGATCTTGCGTTGTTTCCTTGTCACTTCTCGCGTGTGTTTGCTTGTCAAGCATAGTTTGCATACGGGACAGAGCTGTCTGCGATTCTTCCTCTTGCAGTGTGAAACCACCTGTTGCCGATCCATCGTGCAGTGTAGACACTTCAGCAACTGAATGCTGGCCCAGATAGGCATGCAGTGTGAAAAGAGCAGTGATCCGACGAGTTTGAAAATTGTGCAATCTGAACTCAGCATAAGTTGTCGGATGCAGCCACTGTTTTGTTGAAAGGAGGTCACTCATTTTGTTGTAGAATACCTCTGTGTCTGGCTGCTCGAGCCTAATTGCTTGTTTGCAATAAACCATGTCTGATTATGGAGTTAAGTAGATGGTAGTTAATGTCAGATGACCCGTGGTTAAATCATTAAGGGAAGGGGGTAATGTGGTTGAACTGTTGTGGAATCAATATGCCATTAGTGGCAAGGTTTTAATTGTGGTTTGATGCTTTGTGAGGGGTAACCAATCAATAAATTACCAGGGGGTAGTTATGATTAAGAGCATAAAAAGGCATTGTTGGTTAAAAGTGAACATGTAAAATAAAGAAGACGTTGAGTATAATTAACTGTCCATTGCATTTCATTTGTTGGATCTGTTGTAGGAGACTGGGGTCTGTCATGGCCTGACGCAGACAAAAGAGAGAGAGAGCGAGAGAAGAGGCACTACCCTTGGGGTGGAAGACAGTTCAGTTATAGTGATTGATTGATTGCACAAAGCTGCCAAGAGCAGGAGGGTACCGGACACCAGGAAAGCAAGGAAAAAATGGCTGGAGTTGTGAGTGAGGGGAAAAAAGGGACAACTTCTCTTCATTTCAATAGAGAGAACTACTTATGTTGTCTGAGAAAATCGATTTGGAGAGGAATCGGCCCTTGTGAGGAAAACGGCAAGCCTTTTTTCCTCCTCCCGTGTGTTCTCGAGTTGTCAAACTTGATGAAAGGTCTGCACCATCTTTGCTGAAACTCCGAGACAAGTGAGTTATTATACAACAATAGTATTAAAAACACTACGGACAACACAACACAATTTTTTTTCCAATCCACCCGTTTTTTTCATTCTTTCTGCCTACGTGTATGCGGGTTATTTTGCCAACACAAAGGTTCACAGATATGTCATTATACTGAATGACAGCTGTCAGAACTCGACTGTTTGTCGAACTGGTGCCCGAGAGGGACAGAGCACAAGAGGAGAGAGAGGCTCTCTGAAGCCTTCTAGTCAGCTGCCAACGCCATCTCTTGATGCCATGTTCTCTCGGCACTTCTCGTCACGTCTCCCCTCTAGAAAATAACAAAGAGCTGCTCAGATTCTCTGGAGATGTCTATAAAAGACACCTAGCATGAATGTGAGAATTACTGTGCACTTTGTAGGAACCTTGTTGACATTGATTTCTTTTTTACCTTGTAAATTGTGATTTTGTGAATTTCTTTTGTCATCTTAAAGGGACAGTTCAACTATAAATGAAAACTGTCATAATTTACTCACCCTCATGTTGTTCCAAATAGCTTACCTTCTACTGTTGAATACAAAATAAAGTATTTTTGAAGACTATTTAAATTATGTTTGTCTATACAGTGAATGTCAGTGATGTCCAAACAAGATTTATCCAGTTTTTAATGTATTACAAATTTCATTTTTACGAAAAAGTAACATTTCAAATTCAGCTCTTGCTCTCTGGAAACATACAGTAGTAGCATTGTGGAACACAAGTAACCAAACCATCATATCAAGTTATAACCATCTTCATCCTCATCCTACACAGTCTCACTCCCAACTCGTCACATATTGCCGCTTGGTCAGGACCCTCGGCGTCACATTTTAACGCACAGGGTACCCTTAATCGTATTTTTCGGCGTTCAGGGCACTCCACTGATTCCAATGAGAAGCCTAGGGCGTCATATACAGGCGTGTTGGGCACGTGAATGTTATCGTGATGGAATTATTTATTGGGATATATTTTTCCATTATGACATGTTGGAGTGTGATTCTCAATTTAATCAGCCAGCACACTTTTATTTACATATATTTATTTTTATTTACGCTATCCAGATACGTTTGAAACAGCCCAGCCCCACCCGACCTGCCCATTTGCGTATTATATGATATAAAACACAGAATATAACAGACAACAGACACACTTTATTGAAAAAGTCCGACTATTCCAACTGTTCCGAGGCCAAACGATTGATTTGTGCGAAGAAAAGACCCAAAAGCAATCACCGTCTCCACGGGTACCCCTCGGCGTCACGCTATGGACGAAATGGGAACTCCATTGCTTTCAATGGGAAACCTTTGGCGTCAACAGAAGACGCGAATTCAATCGGTATGAAATCGCGCTGAAGAAGTCTCATTCAGAACACATCGCGATGTTTGGCATCAGTTCACGTGTGCCACATATGGGTGAGTAGTCAAATATGATGTCCTAATGTTTGTTTGATATAAAGTATTTTCTGCTTGTCGTTATCGATCAGATTATGTTCAGTCTCTGCATTTCTTTGTTTTCTAAATCAACACACCTTGCTAATAGGGGATATTGCACACTGTCACGTGACATGATACAGACCTTTAAACATATTCATATTTTTACGCTTACCATTCTTTTACCACAGCCCACGTGAACAAATACAATAGTATATTATAGTGAAATTACAGTAAAATGATTCTAGTTTATATTTACTATAGTGTTTCTGAATCATACTGTAGTAAATATACTACAGTAAATTGTAGTATGTTGTAGTATATTATAGTATCTACTAAACTTTGTTAATTTAATCTAGTATTTTTACTATAGAATGGTTCAAAAACAATATGCTGTTTTTACTAGAGTTCTTTTACTATAATATACTATGGTATTCTTTCATGTGGGAGCTTTGGTAGTTTTAATGTGATGTTTGTTGTAAATAGACAGTAACTACAACAATTACCATGCTTTAAATGCATTTTAATGTAAAATCCAAATATTGTAATGTAAATAGTACTTTTTCCTGTATATAATGCAATATATTATATATTATGACTTTTTCTCTCTTCCTTTTTACCTGAAAAGACCAAAAGGGCCTTCGGACTCAGTCAGCCCATTCTTGTTTGTGGAGAAGTAACGAGAAGAAGACCAAAAGCTGCAACAGCAAATATTTGCAATGGTATGTATGTGTTGGTTTGAACACTTTATCAAACATTTTATTCAGCAGTTGTTGTTACTTAAACTTATTCTTACAAATCCCATGGCTCAATCAGTAAGAACATATTCTCAAAGTCTCAATAATTCACAAGATTTAACAAGTAGTCAAATTCATATGATACTCGTACATATGTGTATATATATACTCGTACATAATCCTGCAGCTTTTACTATGACTCCTGCCATTGGCTACTGCCTCAATTCCTGTACATATGTATTGTTGTGCCCTTTCTTGGAAAGTAGTCGGATGTCCCACACACTGTCAGAAAGTTTATATTAAGTCCATTGTATTCTTTAAAATTATTACAAATTGGGCTCTGTCTTTTAATGTAATGTTACATGTCTCTTCACACCTCATAACCTACCGCTGTTTGCAAGAGTGAAAATTCTCACATGACATCAGATATTCGATTATTTTGTCATACTCAGATCAGTTGCACTGTTGATAACGTCCGCTTGCATGTAAATAATTTACGTGATCAAAAAATCAAGTGAATTATCAACATTTTTAAACACATTCATATGATATAGCCTGGTATTAAAGATATACTTTTAATAATGGGAATGCACATATATCAGTGAACTTATTACATAAATGTATTTAACTTTTAATTATGCAACGCTTTTTATAGAAAGAAATCCTGCAGTTATGTATAAACTTACAACTTGCATGAAATGTAATATTATTTTCTTTCTTTCTGTCTTGCAGGATTACTTGCAGATTACTTTTACTTTTATTTTTGTTTGTTTTTAAAGATCTCTACAATATCAAATTCATCAGCTCTTTTAAGAGTCAACCCTCACATGAACTACTAGTGAGTCGCAGCGATCTTGCTGTAATCAGTCCTTCAGGTAAAGTTTCTAGAATATTTTTAGTATATCAGTATTTACTCATCAAATGCTCTCCTGAAACATATGGTAAATTAACTTTGTTGTAACTGTCTTAATTTATATGTTTTAAAAACAATAGTATTTGCACACAGAGTAAGTGAGACTTTCTTGTTTTACAGCAGAGAAGAAAGACCAGACCTTATATCAAAGCAAGCTAATCGAATAAGTCCTTTGTTTTGGGTGAGGAAGGAACATGGCCATCTTGTGCCCGAAGAAGACAGAAAAGTGTGCTAGTCCACTGGTATGTCTTGTATTGAAGCAATGCTGTAACATGTAGTACAGAATTTAATGTTTATCTCTGTATCTTTTTCTAACATGGTACAAAAATATATATTTTCTTACCTTTTTGATGCAATTATTATTACAATTATTGCCTTTTAGCATAAAGGCTGAAACACTTTTGGCCTTCAGTTCTTAAAAATGGCACTGTCTGTTTGTCTTAGATAAAAGCAGACATGTAGTTGTTATAAACTCCAGATATTTCCCCATTGTTTTGTAGACCATGGATGGTTCTGGGTAGCTTTGGAAGATAATGAGTTGTGATATATATTAGGAATCAAATAGTAAATGTTCTTTGAATTATGTGACATATCTGGATAGTTCTGTGGCTTGAAACAAGGCTTTATACTCCACAGACTAAAACACATTGCATTTGTGTTTTAAGATGGACAGCAAGAGAAGGCACAAACTTCAGAAGATTCTACAGGACAAAGACTAATGTGCTGCCAAGGAGGAATACAAGAGGCAAAAACTCTCTGAGAACTCTGCATGGCCATGGGTGCTTCATAAGCATGGTAAGTCTGGTGCCTCGGTACCTATTTCTTAATTCTTACCATGAAATTTGTATTGCAGTATTTAACAATTGTACATTGTTAAGGCTATCACAATTGATGGTCTTGAAAGTGACTAAAGAAATCTAGCATCACTGACAAAAGCTCAGAAGAGACCATCTAAAAGATCTTTTAAAATATATGCTGTTTAAAATGTTTCTGTTGATATGGGTAAAATAGTTTTGTCCAGTACTTGGCTAATATTATGTGCTGCAATATCATATACATAATGCTTCAATGTGTATATTATATAATGTACTGACTGCTGCTTTGTAAATTTAAATCAGGAATGGGCAATTCTGACCATTTTGAGGTGGAGAGTTTACCTCCAAGCCTAATCGAGCAGACATAAAAATTTTAACCAAAGTCTTCAGGTTTACTTATAGACAGTTATAGACAGGTGGGTTTGAGGTTGGAGCTAAATATGCAGGACAGTGGATGCTGAGGGCCAGAGTCGCCTACTACTGCTTAAATCATGCAGAACATATGCTAACCTGACTGTACATTAAACTTAATTTGAATTGTGTTTTTGTTTTACTTTTAGACCAGGACTGGAGAACGCCTGACACTGGAATGTTCTTCTTCCTCTGGATGAGAAAAAGCTACACAACATCAGTGATCACATCATCTGTTCATCAATACTGTAGGGTACAAGTGGGCAAAGTGTTTAGAAGAAGAAGAACGTGATGGAACATGAACATGATAGAGGAAATATCCAGAAACCTGTGATAATGAATCGTTGTTTTCCAACACAATATCAAATCTGTTTTCTGTATCATAGTTGACTGGATGGGATTATGTGGCACTTGTATGGATGGGATTATGTATGGCTTCAGCAGCTGTGAATGGATTAATATGATGTTAATGTATTTTTGAAGACACATTTTTATTTATCTTGAATCTTATTTGACTTTATGCTACTTTATCAACTGTATACTGTATCCTCCAATAAAGTGTTGAGTGATAAAGTATGGTGAATATTGTGTTTGGTGTTTGGAAAGTAAATACACATTTTACAAGTTTATTTAGGTTATCTAATTAAGTACCAAGATTATTTTACTTGAGACGAAAACATTTTTGATCAGGTTATATTATATCTGGTACAGCAATGCAGCAAAAAGTTGTATATACTTGCATGCTGTGACAAGTATGCCAGTTTTCAGTTAAATAAAGGGAAGGATTTCAAACACTTCAAACTTAACTGAAGATGATCCATATTGATAATCTACTACTGCAATAAAAATTAAAGCATGCACATTACCGATTTCAGGAACGTGGAGACAGAGTGAAGATGAAATTCTGGCAATGTCTCTTGTTATTTTACTTAACGGTGCATTGACCTATATTTAATAGTACTAGTGAAGTGTAAATATAGTTTTGTTTACACTGAAACTTGGATAATGGCAAGTTGTTGGAGTTTCATCCATTATATGTATTGGTGTCTATTTATAAAAGAAAATAAATATTAATAATTATTATTTTACAACATAATTTTGAAATATTTCTGTATTTCAAACAAAACAAAACTTATTTCAAATGGCTGTAACTCAAAGTCTGGTTAGCGTATCACAGAGAGAAAATCGGCTTATGCTATGTTTATTAAATAATGTTGGGCACAGTTTTCAGACAAATATGGAAAGCTGGCATAAAGGTTTTCTCAAAATGCTCACAGTAAAATATAAAATTTCAGCCTGCCCCTCATATATGTCATAAAGGTTTGCACAATGAACATATTTAGTTATCCAGTTGTCCATTAAAGATGCAATTTACTTAACATTTATTGTCTCATTATTAAACATTTTAAACTACATTACCCATATATCTTTGTCATTGTATCAATGCAATGGTAAATATGGCGCTGTAGTTCATTGAAGTGTGCAGTAATGCTTAGGTTAGGGTCGGGTTCTCGGTAAAGCGGTAATTTCTCACAACATAGCAACACTTAATAGTTTACTTAACTTATAACTAACGCAATAATAACACCAATACATACTTTGTAACATGAAACGCCGTTTTATATGGGTTAAAAGATAGTCCAATCACAGCGAGTCCTACGATAAAGTCACATCCAATGACAATTCAGCTGAACAGATGCGTCACACTTACTTGTCCATTTATGGTAAATGATGACAGATCTCATCCGGTTCCAACTGAAGGGATAGATTCCTATAGCTAAATATTTATTTATTCTAATTAAATAATAAAACTCACATTTTAAAACGAAAGTCTCATTTGTGTGGTTAAACTGATGCATAAATATATTTGAAAAAGAAACCTCTTTTTCAATGCAATGGCCTGGCCTACAAGCTACAACAGGACGGGCAGTAGCTATTTGTAACTAAAGATAATTGCATCTACTAAAGTGCTTTGAACATTTATAGTGTGTGTTTATGTGTATGCACATTTAGGTATGTATATAAATATAGGTATACATTTTAAACTTCTTTATGCCACCCTTGACCATCTGAACTATTGGAATTAAAATAAATGTAACAAAAGCATAATGAATGCACACAATTTTGTAAGCATATTCCAATATTTAATGTCAAACAGTTTAAAGACAAATGTAGTGCCCAAACTCAAGTACAACAGTATAAAGTTCAGTTAATGTACACACACACACACACACACACACACACACACACACACACACACACACACACACACACACACACATATATATATATAATACACAGATGCAGTCATGAAACAACTTTAAAAAATATTACCATGATGAAGTACAAACCAAGAGATAAAGTGCAACTTTGTTATCTGAACATATATTTGTTTCTTCCCTTTAAAAAATAAATAGGCAAAAATGAAGAACATTTTAAATGATCAACTTCAATATTATATATTTGTGATTTTTGTTCACTTTTACTGTAACCAAATGAAAGGCCAATTAAAATAGTTAATGATTATTATAAATGTTTACCATTTTAGTAAGAAAATGCTTCTATAAAATACATTCATGTTACAGTTACATTAACAAGGTAGTGATAATGATACCATAGATGTAGTTATTAATGATACCATAGAGGTAGATATGGTGGACATGTACTATAGTGACCACTGTAATAAAAGGTTTAATGAATAAATATTGATTTCAAAGGTATTCATTCTCACTATCTTCATTTGTTCAAACAAACAACAAATGCAGAAATATACATTGGACTATAGAATCATGAAGTCGCTGCATGACTAGTGGATTGCAAAATAAATGTCCTTCACTAAATCTCCTGATGAGCACTGATGCTTTTTGATAAAGGCATAGGGAGACATCAAGTACAGTTTATGAATAATGGTTCTGCATATATCGAAGAGATCATAAGACTCCACCACAGACTCCACGTGAAGACTTTGAGAAACTGTGCCAGAAAAAAGGGTGCACTTCACTGGACATTTCCTATGCATACCTGAACAACAACACCCAAAAACACTTGTGAAGTGGACACCACCAGGAGGACGCAGGAGACAGGGAAGACCAAGGAAGACATAGACAGATGTTTCACAAAGACCTGAATGCCGGTGTTCAATGAGAAGATCGAATATTTAGGCCACAGATCGGACATGTTGGATGACACATGTTGCCCAATGTGCCCAGGGCAGGACATGATGATGATGTTGTAAGTTTATACATAACTGCAGGATTTCTTTCTGTAAAAAGCGTTGCATAATTAAATGTTAAATACATTTATGTAATAAGTTCACTGATATATGTGCATTCCCATTATTAAAAGTATATCTTTAATACCAGGCTATATCATATGAATGTGTTTAAAAATGTTGATAATTCACTTGATTTTTGATCACGTAAATTATTTACATGCAAGCGGGGACGTTATCAACAGTGCAACTGATCTGAGTATGACAAAATAATCGAATATCTGATGTCATGTGAGAATTTTCACTCTTGCAAACAGCGGTAGGTTATGAGGTGTGAAGAGACATGTAACATTACATTAAAAGACAGAGCCCAATTTGTAATAATTTTAAAGAATACAATGGACTTAATATAAACTTTCTGACAGTGTGTGGGACATCCGACTACTTTCCAAGAAAGGGCACAACAATACATATGTACAGGAATTGAGGCAGTAGCCAATGGCAGGAGTCATAGTAAAAGCTGCAGGATTATGTACGAGTATATATATACACATATGTACGAGTATCATATGAATTTGACTACTTGTTAAATCTTGTGAATTATTGAGACTTTGAGAATATGTTCTTACTGATTGAGCCATGGGATTTGTAAGAATAAGTTTAAGTAACAACAACTGCTGAATAAAATGTTTGATAAAGTGTTCAAACCAACACATACATACCATTGCAAATATTTGCTGTTGCAGCTTTTGGTCTTCTCCGTTACTTCTCCACAAACAAGAATGGGCTGACTGAGTCCGAAGGCCCTTTTGGTCTTTTCAGGTAAAAAGGAAGAGAGAAAAAAAGTCATAATATATAATATATTGCATTATATACAGGAAAAAGTACTATTTACATTACAATATTTGGATTTTACATTAAAATGCATTTAAAGCATGGTAATTGTTGTAGTTACTGTCTATTTACAACAAACATCACATTAAAACTACCAAAGCTCCCACATGAAAGAATACCATAGTATATTATAGTAAAGAACTCTAGTAAAAACAGCATAGTGTTTTTAAACCATTCTATAGTAAAAATACTAGATTAAATTAACAAAGTTTAGTAGATACTATAATATACTACAACATACTACAATTTACTGTAGTATATTTACTACAGTATGATTCAGAAACACTATAGTAAATATAAACTAGAGTCATTTTACTGTAATTTTACTATAATATACTATTGTATTTGTTCATGTGGGCTGTGGTAAAAGTAAAAATGTGAATATGTTTAAAGGTCTATATCATGTCACGTGACAGTGTGCAATATCCCCTATTAGCAAGTTGTGTTGATTTAGAAAACAAAGAAATGCAGAGACTGAACATAATCTGATCGATAACGACAAGCAGAAAATACTTTATATCAAACAAACATTAGGACATCATATTTGACTACTCACCCATATGTGGCACGTGAACTGATGCCAAACATCGCGATGTGTTCTGAATGAGACTTCTTCAGCGCGATTTCATACTGTTGACGCCAAAGGTTTCCCATTGAAAGCAATGGAGTTCCCATTTCGTCCATAGCGTGACGCCGAGGTACCCGTGGAGACGGTGATCGCTTTTGGGTCTTTTCTTCGCACAAATCAATCGTTTGGCCTCGGAACAGTTGGAATAGTCGGACTTTTTCAATAAAGTGTGTCTGTTGTCTGTTATATTCTGTGTTTTATATCATATAATACGCAAATGGGCAGGTCGGGTGGGGCTGGGCTGTTTCAAACGTATCTGAATAGCGTAAATAAAAATAAATATATGTAAATAAAAGTGTGCTGGCTGATTAAATTGAGAATCACACTCCAACATGTCATAATGGAAAAAATATATCCCAATAAATAATTCCATCATGATAACATTCACGTGCCCAACACGTCTGTATATGACGCCCTAGGCTTCTCATTGGAATCAGTGGAGTGCCCTGAACGTCGAAAAATTACGATTAAGGGTACCCTGTGCGTTAAAATGTGACGTCGAGGGTCCTGACCAAGCGGCAATATGTGACGAGTTGGGAGTGAGACTGTGTTGCCTCATCTGGATCTCACTCTCTCCCTTATGAATTGTTATGACCTCATCTTCCTCATCACAGTATAACACCTCATCCTCACCCTCATCAACTGCGAGTTGTGTTTTATACCTTTTTAAAAGTGCTATAGAAAATGTGCAGATCATAATATGTGCAGTTATAGTATCTGAATTACTTTTCTTATAAGTGCATTACAAAAATGCAAATATATTTTGGGAATTCTAACTCTTTTCCATACAAATGTATTTGTATCCAACCTAGTTTGCCTGGTATGGCCTTATGCATTTAAATTATGATTTAACTGGATGCATATTAGTGAAAAATTTACTTTTCATTGGAGAAAATATGGAGCCATGTGACCTGTGCACATGTGCTGAAACAGGACACAAAATGGACCCCTGTGGGTCATGTGACCAATGATTAGTATTTGAGTTCTTCTTCCCTGAGATTAAAAATAAACTAAAATAGACTATTTTGCCTGGAGGCAACACCATACGATAAAGGGATAGATAAATATTATTTGGTTGCGCTATCCCTTTACATCTAAAGTGTATGTATGATTTTGTTTTTTGTCTTTTTGTTTTTATTGATTAATTGAGGAATGTGGCGTGGTAGATGACCGAAAGACGTGGAAGGAGAGAGCAAGTCCTCTTATGAGGGAGCTCGGAGGCATATAAGGACGAGCGACACCAGTGAAGGACGAGAGAGGACCAGGGCTGGATTTTATGTAGTGTTCTGTTTACGTTTTATTATGTGTGTGCGTGGCAGTCATCCGTGAGGGGCTGCCCGTTACTTTCGTCTTGTTTATTTATTTATTAAAGTCTTTTAAATGTTTGCCGGTTCCCGCCTCCTTCTTCCCATATTTAAGAACTGTGTTACATTATCAATCATGCACCGGTCTCGCTCGCTCCTCCCACGTCTCTCGCTCGTCTACCACGGCACAAGCAACTATTCGCCTATAAACAGAATTGTGAAACTTAATGACATTTCAAACAGGCTTCCCAAACTAAATGACTATTAGTCTGACAGGTCAAGTTATGGCATTTTGATTAAACACTAAAAGGTCTCTTTTTTTAATGAAACACTTTAAGACTAAGTGTTTGCAATAATATCTATAACATGAAATTATGCATTTCATGCTGACTTGAAAAAAATGTGTTACTTGTTTTGAATCTAGATAAAGTTAAAAATGGCTGCCTAGTATTTTTTTTATTATTATCTTTTGTACACAAATAGCTTAGCACATGATCTTTTATATTTATATTTTCCTCGACTTACCACTGCCAAATACCTGTAATAATGAAAAAATAAAAATAAAAAAGGTTCATTAAATTATACACTATACATCTGCTCTCTGCATTCATTTGGCACTCCGGTCTGCACCTATGGCACATCATTTTCTTCCCTATTTCTGTTTCTGTCAGTGTTTCTCTTTCTCTCACTCCCTCATTCACTCCCCTGTTAGAAGTAATTCTTATGTAATAGCCTAGGGTCGCAGTCTGAACGGTTATGTCTTTACACCTCATTCACTTTCATTGCCGCCGTTTCCCACTCGCACACTACCTCTTCGTTTCTTGCACGCCTGCTAACTCCGCATCAGCAAATGAAGCAATGGAAAGGAATAAAAAATAAATAATGAAATAAAAAATAATACAATTAAATTATATAAAATTATATATATAACTCTTATATAGGCTACTCTTATATCTTAAAATGCTTTCTTTCTATTCATTTGGTCTCAGGAGCCAGTCAATCGGAAACGTGAACATACACACATAGTTTATAGAAAGGTGTGGTGATATAGTGACCTGCCACTGAAGAGAAAGGTTCAGTGCACAGAATTATAAAGGGCAGCCTGCTGGAAAGGCTAACCATACAGCTACTTGAAAACCCCTTACAGCAATCTGTTTAAGAGCCATCTCCTTAATTGCCACTGAGCTTCAAGTGGACCAACAACTCAAAAACCCAACACAATATGTCTGCCTTTTTTTTTTTTTTTTCTCTCTGCTGCAGTCGTGATGAAGGCATCACTTGAAAAAATCTCACACATACATAACTCAGATTATTTTAGAGTTTGCTGGAAAACATTGATACTTACAGTTTATAGCTACTTATTTGCATGATTTTGTTTTTGATTTTTTTTTTTTGTGTGAATGCAAAATATCTCTATTCCAAAGTGCTCAATAACTAAAACTAAATAATAATTGCAATATTAGCATGTTGTGACTAATAAATGTATAGAATGTATCAACTCACCATGACTCTAATTTCTAATGTAAATACATCCTAGATCAATAAAATCATAAAAAACATCAATAGTGCTGTTCTAGTAGGTAATTGAGCAAACAATGAGGAATGAGCTTACACTTAATTAACAAAATTATATTTTCCATACTGGCTTTTGTTGAATACACCTCTTAGTAAATTTGGTGTATCATTATAGTGCCTTTAGAATTGAAGATATTGTTGCATTACCAAATCACTTCTTTAATCAACGTTTCTAACATTTAATATTTGTAATGCTATTTGAAATGATTTATACCTTATAATGAACAGCTTAAACCAGCCTCAGGTGGTTAACTGGACTGCTAGACAAGTTGATTAAGGTGGTCTGTGTTTTGAGGGTATTTGGGTACTTGTGCACTTGGTCAGGCTGCAAGACCAACTGGAAAAGCTGGAACCAGCTAAAACTGGCTAAGCAAATCACTAATTTTAGCTTTTTAACTCTTCCCCCACCATTTCAGTCATTTATGAGACAACACTTCCCCACCATTGACAGAAATTCCAGGCTTTCCATATTAATGTATTTCAACTGTTAAACCATAGGGGGCAGTGTTACACATTTTATGAAAAAGTTAAGAATCTTTGGATCAAAACACAGGTTAAAAAGAAGCAGAAGCAATGTGTATATGTAAAATAGGACAGTTATCAACATTAAACATTTAATTAAACCTAGTTTAGTGGTATGCTACTGAAGTGCAGAACATTGGTTTAATCTACTGGAGAGCAACCCCAAAAAAGGGAAGTCTTTAAAAATCAAAAGCTAAAGAAACCTAACTCTGTAACTTAAAACAAGAACGTCTCAAAGGAGACAAGCTGGTTCTTGAAACAAAATGGTTCCTCAGCAAGGGTGTTGTGTGTGTGTGTGTGTGTGTGTGTGTGTGTGTGTGTGTGTGTGTGTGTGTGTGTGTGTGTGTGTGTGTGTGTGTGTGTTTGGTTTTAGTTTTTAGTTTTTTGTGCAGTCATTTCTGAAGATCAGAAGTGAGATTTCACTCAGATCACAGATGGAGAAGGGCCATTGAGTCGTCTACATCAGCAGAGAGCATTTTTAAGTTTAAGCTTTTACAAATTTACACTTGTGATACTGCAAGCACAGCAGCATTTGTTTTAAGTGGTGTTTCGGTGTGGTCATGCCAGGCACAGGTCATGCGTGGGTGATGGTGTGATGCAC
Organism: Gobiocypris rarus; assembly: GCA_023029165.1. Taxonomy (NCBI): domain Eukaryota; kingdom Metazoa; phylum Chordata; class Actinopteri; order Cypriniformes; family Gobionidae; genus Gobiocypris; species Gobiocypris rarus. The sequence continues at coordinate 25,580,103 of CM040932.1, forward strand.
GAGAATCATATTTTTGCTTTTATTCTATATCAGGAGAGCACACTTATGCAACCTACTTATTTTATGATAACGCACACACCTGCAATCTTACTGGAAAACGAACAAATGCAATCTGTCATATGAAACGAGCTGAAACCCCTTCACATCATATGCAAGTTTGGCTTCACTTCAAGCTTAAATTAAACCATAGAAATTTAATCTTGAAGGCAGACTAGCTTGTTTCCAATCATTCCCATGTCTAAATTCTTTTCTTGTTAATCCATCTTTAGGTCATTCCATGAAACACGTGCCCTTTCCATTCTGCTATACAGAGATTTTTTTGAAGTCCTTTTTTGTGAGATTTGTATTATTTCATCAGAAAACAAAGTGCTGTAATGTAACTCAATTGCATTGCGTCGTCTCAAGCTAAATTAATACCTTCATTATATGCTAGGATATCGTTTTCAAGGTTGACTGTTTTAGTTTAATTTCACATTACAAGCATTACACTCAAGCTAGTGAAACTACTTTGCAGGTTTTTTTTTTTTTTGTTTTTAAAATGTTGTTATTTATACAAATGTCTTTTTATTTGCAAGTTGTTTATCATAGTAGCAAGGTTGACAATTTAAGTGAACATTAACTAGTTAGAGAGTTCTCATTGAAACAATAATGAATACACAATGTAAAACAAGAAAGGGAAAAAAAGAAAGAAAAAAGTAATAGTAGTAATGTGTATTTATATTTAATGAGCATAACATAAAATATGTAAATAGTGTCATCAATGAAATGTATTTAAGTTTGATCAACTCAATTTATTTTGATTTAGAAAAGAGGAGCTCCTTCTGCACATGCAAATGTAAACAAAAGAACTAATCCTCAAATTCTAAATCTGACTTTAAAATCACTGCATGAAATTCATTCTTAGTATAAAGTATTGTAATTGTTTTTGTTTGTAATGCAAACTGAAAACCCAGAAAATCTCTTGTTTAGCACATTTTTCTTTCTTGTATTTTCTTTCTTTCTTTTTCTTTCTCCTCCTATTCAAACAAAAATGTTGTGCAACACGGGCAGTAAATGTCTTTCATCCACTTTGCTGGAGAAGAGATGGTAATAAAATAACATAAAAAAAATCAGCTAAAAGATAATTTTGTATGTTTTTACAAGTACACTAGAATAGATATCACACACTAAAAGCAAAAAAGCTCAAATTTTGATGTTCTGGTTTTACAAGTTTTATTTTTAAATGACTGTTGTTCAGTGTGTTTTAGTCCTTGTTTGCTATAATAAGTGCTTAATTGCCTGTGTACATGCTTTGACACACACAATAATCCAAGCTTGATTAGAGCTCTGCTGGCACAGGATCTGTGGCATGGCACGGTGAACTACCACCCAGTAGTATGTTATCTGTGCCAAGCAGGGCACTGTCATGCCAATCTAGGACAGTGTCAGGCATGGAGCGAAGCCAAAGGAAGCTGCGGAAGGCAGGCATGCTTGTCCGCTGCCCACTGCTTTGCCAAGGTCAAGCATGTTTGGCAGTAGTTCTGATCTCCTGTCTCCGGTGATAAAATGCCCAGACTGGGAAAGAAAAAAAAAAAGTGCCAGATGAGGTCAGATACGAAGCATGATCAAATAAGATATGAGAATGGGTGAGTTAGCGCTGAGACCCAGTTGAATGTGGACAGGAAGTACATAGTTTGCCCTTAAAAGTGTAATTAAAACTGTTGGCTAGTTCGCACTGCCCCAATAAACCAGGCAACACCGGGTTGGGTTTTGTTGGATCAGTGGTTCTGTAATTCAAAGATACCTGTGCATATTTTGTTAAAAAAGCAGTATGTGCGGTTCATTGGTTAGGGGTAAATCCGAGCAATCCAAGTCGGCCACCTGTGGATTTTGCACTGCTACAGCGGCAGAAGCAAATCAACCGACACGTTTATACCAAGGTGGTTGCTACGCTACTTGTGCTTAAACCTGGTTCAAAACTTCAGCACTGTATCAACACTGCTGACAAGGTGCATGTGCAGTAAGGAAGAGGACTTGACTATGATTGCCCATTGCTTTGTCTGATAATTTGTCTCACATGGTTATTTGATCATTTAAAAGTGACTTTGTTAATATTTCCAAGCTTTCGTCTCCGAGCTCGCACGCACTCGAGTAGACATGAAAAGAGTTACCAAATTAGCTCATCTCCTAGTACAAGTGAACGTCTCCCTGTTGTAGTTTTTGTTTCATGTCTAGGATCAAAGAGACTTGACGTTTCAGAGGAGGTTTGCATGTGAATGACACGGCCTGTTATCTCAAGCCAAAAACAAACTCATTTTCATCTCGTTTCATTAGGCAGCAACAGACACTGAGAGAATCATCAGCATGCTACTCGCAGACTAAGGTACTGCCCCCGCATGTTGCATGAAACGATTGGATTAATTTATGGTTGTCAGATGTCAAAGCAAATCTCACTTACAGACGAACTTCTGGTTTTCTATTGTTTTTTTTTTTTTTACGGTTTTTAGTCTAGATCTAGACTAGGAGTCTGGTTTTTGTCTAATGGAAGCCCGTTTCAGTCTCAGACTAAATAAATCAACCAAAGCATATTGGAGAAACGTGTCTATGATGACATTTCCGTAAAATGATTTTACATCAGTTTCACAACACGTTCGAAAAGAAATGTCCAGTGAGTGGAGCTAAAACCGTGTTCAGTTTTATCTGGAAAAAAAAGGAATGCGAATCTAGTAATGTTTTATTACATTGGTTGTTGTATGTACCATGGCAGTTTAGAAATTAAATGTCTGGTTGAGGAGGCTATAAAATAGCATACCACCAACACTAAACCAGAACCGAAACCTCCACTGTAAGCAAAAGCAAATGTCAAAATGATTTATTTGGATCACCAGTCTAAAGTGATTCTGTAGTAACTACTGAAATAAATGTGAGCTTTGAGGTTTTTGTAAGGTTTTGGATTGTAACACTTAAGTAATTATTAGTGGGTTTTCATGATCTTCACTTTAGATTCAAATAACTAGTAATTCCTAAAGAAGTATGTAGTAACACTTTGGTCACTACTATCCAAAACCTTACAAAAACAACAAGAGTCAATACTACAGGTTTTATATTGTAACACTTAAGTAATTATTAGTGGGTTATTATGTTTTTTCAGTATTTTCAGTACTTGCTTTATGACGGATTGAGTAATACTTACTAGTGGGTTACCATGACCTTCACATTAGAATGAATTATATATTATGCATTATTCATGTTAATTATGAACCTGATTAAAGTAGTTCTTAGTCTTCTGGGAAGTATGAAAAAAATAGTAGATATTGGTTAGCTAATAGTAAACTACCACATTTGACTAAGCACTATTACTTACTAATATATTAATCCGAGTTTCTTGTTAGTTAATAGTAGTTACTAGCGTGTTAATTATGCATTACTCATTTCTCCCTGTGTTATAGTCCGCAATCATGCCTTGTGAGAGAATGAATAAAAGTCTGTTTTACTGCCACTATTGGCCATTTCGTCTGGAAACTGCAGTGAATAATATGTATAGGTACTTTGTTGAGCCTATGTTGGGAGGACAAAAGTAATTGTATGAAAATATAACTGCAATTCGGGACAGTCAGTCACAATTGTGAACAATTAAATTGAAATGTCTGCAACTGCAAGTATATTTAAAGTCAGAATTGAATTGGGGCACTTTTTGCCATTGAGATGACTGGGGGGAAAATGGCCCTATTATTCTGAATTACCTTTCTCACTTGTTTCCTCAGTTGCAGAATCCGGGCTTCGTTGGTTCTCAACATTTGGAAAGTAACCCAAAAATTGGTTGGATCGCGGACTGCAAGTGTAACGGATGCCAGCCGTTAAACCTCACTCACTTGACATCAAGAAGTATGCTTGCCACTGACGCTACAGTTTGTGGTCTTTGGTGTCCTTGTTAGCATGGCTGTCTCCGTGCCGGTTGACGCTGGTTTGAAATCCGCTCAGAGCAGTGCAGGTAGGATCAGTTAAACAAGGACTGAGAATGCTAAATGGAATTAAGAACATGCAAGTAACAATATATTTGTTATTATTGCATAGTTAGGAGAACAAAATATGCTTTTTAACTTTAACATTTTGTTGTTGACATTAAAGATTGTTGACAACTCAAACTGTTCAGGATTTTGTCGTGAATTCATCCGTCATTTGATAGAATTGAGCCAAATCAGACAGATGCCAGCATGGACGGGCTGTGTGACATGCTCTCATACTTGAAAATCATGGACAAGGGTAAACATGATTCGTGCCAACAACAAGTGTTTTGAGCAGTGAATTATTGACTGCTGAGAGCGTGAAAACTGAAACTGTAGAGGTATTGTTGAGCCAATGCAATTGTGATATTAATGGATTTCTGTAACGAAGTTCGTTGGTGGAAGAAAGGAGGCGGGAACCGGCGAACATTCAACACATTTTTAATTAAAATAAATAAACAAAACAAAAGTAAACCGCGGGCAGCCCCTCACTGACGACTGCCCGCAAACACACACACATAATACAACGTTGGCAGCCCCTCACGGACGACTGCCCACCGACATAACCAAACGTAAACAAAACATAACATAAAATCCAGGCCTGGTCCTCTCTCGTCTTCCGCTGTCTTCGCTCCTCCTTTTATGCTCCCGTCCCTCGGCCGCGAGACGAGACCGGTGTGACGCGCAGCTGGCACTCATTATCCCTCGTCACCGGTCCGCTCTCGCGGTCCCTCGCCCCGCTGCTTGCCACAATTTCATTGTTCGATTTTTGAACATGTTGGTGCAATGATGGTTCCCCACTTGATGTCCAATGTAAAATTTAGTTCCTGAAAAACAACCAGTGTCCCCATGTTAAATTGACAGCAGATGAAGATGAAACCAGACAGCTTAAAAAAAAAGGCTGAACTAATTTTTTTTAAATTTGGGGTTAATAGGCAAGGAAATATGGTATGTGTAGCTCAGGGAAATATTGACATTCAGTCATATAATCTATTTAAAATGTTTCAAAAGGTAGACTCAAAGAATTATTATCAAAAAGAGAATATAACATTATATAACGAAAGCAGAAGAAGACTCTTCCAGATGTTTCTCTCAGGGCTGACGTGAGGAGACATTTAAAGATGGATGAGAGGCGTTCATGTCTGTCAAAGAGGCTGTGAATTATTAGAGCATGCCCGCCCGGTGGCCATCTCAGTTCATGCACACCTGAGTTTGAGTGCCAAGGGCCACCTGGGGAACAGGTGCAACTAAACTTGCATCTCGCACCTGAATAAGCGCGCCCTGTGCGTACGTGTGTATATACATAATCATTAACATATGAAGCCAATTGTCCTAATTGTGTAACAGTGCATGTTAAAGCATTGATATTTTGTGAAGCATATTTCCTGCAGTTTCATTTGAAGTATTCATAAGTGCTTCATTAGCATTAAAGGGGCAGTTCCACTAAAAATGAAAATCTATCTTTCCAATTTTGTTCCAAACCTGTTTGACATTTTCTTTAGTAAGATATAAAGAAATGCCATGCAATGAAAATCAATGGAGTTCAGTATTGTTTTGAACCCCAACCTTCATCCTTCTCTTGCACTTTGTAACAAATCCTTCCCTCATGGGTCAAAATAACCCTTTTAATTCAGCTCAAAATATCTTACATTGGGTGTCTTTACCAAACTCTTTTGGAAAAAAAGATAACATAACATATCTCATGACTAAATAGCCTTATAGCTCTTTATGAAACAAATGTGCTATTCCACTGGATCCTAAAGTCAGTTTCTCTTCAGTATGCATTTAAACACACATGTAGACATTTTTTAAATATTGTTTTGCAGTTTTAGCATTTGTTGTTAAAATTTTGAGCATTTAGGTTTTTCTATGTCTACCGAAGCATTCCTCGCAGTCTATTCATTCCTATATGGGTCAAATTGACCCACAAGGGAAGGGTTTTTTTTTAATTATGATTTCAATATTTTTTTGTGCATTTGTGGTTCAAGTGACACAAAAGTCCAAGGATCTTGAACCACTCCGATGAACTCTCAATACAAATACAAATAAAAATAAAAAAAAGGTCAAAATGACCCAAGGGAAGGATGAGGGTTAAATTATCTTATTTTGTGTTCCACAGAAGTAATTTACTCAGCTTGAGCCCCTGCCCCATTAATCTTGAAAGTGAAAGTGCCCTGCGAACACGATTTCAAAGAACCAACACCCCTGGAACGTGATTCTTACCCACAGAGGTCTGTGCATGCCACCGGTTGCTGTAGTTAAACTGGTAGTTGACATCGTGTTAGCTGGTCACGGTTTCCAGGTTCAATTCCCATTTAACACAAAAACATGCCAGATGAATAAATACAATTATAATTGTCTGTTTTCTATAAACACGGAGCTCTGAAAAAAGTCCAATTATTGAGATATTTCTATCTGAGTGTGTATCGAGCTGTATATTCAAGAGAGTGGGTGCTTCCTTAAAGGCTTTCTAATGACCCTCTTGTCCTCTGAATGTGGGTCCTCATTACTGGTGAGGCATCCATGAATATTCTTGTAATGGCCTGGCAGCTCTCATCAGGCTAGAATGACTGAAGAGTCTCTTGTTTCTTCTTTTGTGCTTTTCTTTCTCTAATGTCCTGAAGAGATCAGTGGTCCTCTCCAAGCCCAATATATCAGGCATCAAGGACAAAAACATCTGTACTAATGGAGGAGGTAATTGGCCCTCAAGCACACAACAGATGAGGAAACTCAATGATGTTCAGTGGCTCTTTGAATTAAGTTTTGTCAGCTGAACACATAAAATTATAATTGATTTATTTAAGTACATAAAGACCACAGACAAAGGCATAATTGATATCTGTAGAGATGTTCTTCTAAATGCATACAATTGAACAAAAGCAATGATTTAGCAGGTACTTTGTGTTCACATACAGTGGGGTTTGATGTTTTGCTAGTATTTAAACCTGAAGACAAAGTATACACTGACCAGGCATAACATTATCAGGTGAAGTGATTATCTCTTCATCAAGGCACCTGTTAGTGGGTGAGATGTATTAGGCAGCAAGTGAACATTTTGTCCTCGAAGTTAATAAAATCAAGAGGAAAAGCAGGACAAATGGGCAAGCGTAATAATTTGAGCGAGTTGCTACTGTTCAGTAGATCCACTGTAGCTGGAAATAAAGCACTGTTTTTGTCATATTGTTTGTAATTTGCATGTTTTGCTTTTTTAATTTTTTTTTTTTACAAAAATATTATTGTAATTATAAAAGTAATTTTAAAAAAATATATTAAATTACTCGTATCATGATTCAAGATTTTGGTCATCCCAACCCGTTCAGTACACGTAAACATTTTGTATTTAATTTGGTTCTATCTAAATAGTTTTTGTTGTTTTTAATGGGGGCAAAATAATAATATATAAAAAAATATTAAAAAATTATATCTTGATATGTTTGCAATTGCTTTTAAATAAAAAAATAAAAAATTAAAATTATAATATATATGTATACATATAAATATATGTGTATATATATATGTATGTATGTATGTATGTATGTATATATATATATATATATATACATATATATATATATATATATATATATATATATACACATATATTTATATGTATACATATATATTATATATATATGTGTGTGTGTATGTATATATATGTATGTCCGTGCTCTCATGGTTAACTAATCGTGAAAAGTGTTGCATTACATTTAGATCTATGACATTATATTAAGATTGTGGCATGAAAGGTTGCAGTGGTGATCATACACTCATCATTGAGCTCATGACAGCAGCGATCTCGTCATTGCAACTCAGTACACTAGCACATGCTTTCATCTTCACTAACAGTGCAAACGTGATATAATTGAGATTCATTGAATAAAAAGGGGGTCACTGATAAACTCTCCTGTTTGATTGACAGGTTCAGCGTGTGCTGCTCAAAAGATTGCAAAGGGATCACTTTCTTTATAGAATTTAACCACTGTTAAATAACAGATTATTTTCATCCTACTGAAAGAAACAACGCAAGTTGATGTTTAGTCACTGGATTGATTAACTGACACAGACAAAGAACATCTGACTACATGAATCATCACATTTAAGATCAAGCATTAGAATGAACAGTTACTTACATGTTGCATTACTGTTGGACCCAGGCACTGCACAATATTTTCATATAGGATATCCCACAAAATAGGATATCAATCCTCAACGGCATGTTTATTGCTTTGTAGATCGATTATTTAACACTAGGCCTATGTTACATGTGTGAATCGGTGGGCATTTTCTCTTACATGTGGATGGCCGCAAAATCTAAAGTGCGTCGCTTACCTGGGGAACACATGGCACCAGGATGCACTATGGGAAAAAGGCAAGCCACCGGATGCAGTGTGATGCTTTGGGCAATGTTCTGCTGGGAAACCTTGGGTACTGTGGATGTTACTTTGACATTGTTGGAGATCATGTACAGTCAATTTGAGTGTCGATGTTAATGTTGGTGTTGATTTGGCCTCCATATTCCCCAGACCTCAATCCAATCGAGCATCTGTGGGATGTGCTGGACAAATAAGTTCGATCCATGGAGGCCTCACCTCACAACTTACAGGACTTAAATTAACTTAAATTATTATATATAAATAAACAAACAAATAAATACATTATATATATATATTTATTAATTTTACATCAAAGATTTGTAATATGCTATGATGCAACATGAAGAAGCAATTCAGCTACTGCACTGACTTTATAATTTGTGATATTACTGTATGTAGGGAATTATGGAAGAGTGATCTGCTTATAAAAGTTGTAACATTGCTATGCTGAAAATCATATTAATTAATATGACAGGTAAGATGTGGATGCTGTCAGAAGATGTTTGAACAGTGTTACAGTCTCAGTGACTTACTTACAAGCCATATAGGCTGTCTTACTATTTCTTATGCTGTGCTGTCTCTCTCACTCCATTTCTCTCTCTTTTTGTTCTTCTATCTGTACATAATATAAGTTGGGTTCAAAAGACAAGCAATGACAACCAAATAATTTATTTTTGCTCTGTTCAGTGGTGAGCATATAAAACACGATCAACAAGCAATAACAGGAATTGTGCGGTAAGAAAGACCCTCACGAATGTATTTCTGAATATGGAACCTTTAGAGACTTCTCTATTGATTAGAACTGTTGTCCTCTCGAAGTTGATGAAAATAAAACTGAAGGACAATATGAAAGACTTTGGTTATGGGAAATAAGAACATGTATATTTCCGGCACATATAGTAGCATGTTGTATTTCAGTCCTCTTTTTCCATAGAGAAAATGTTAGGCAGTATGACCATTTTAAAGTAAAAAAAAAAAAACATTTATGGCCAGGTCACACAAAAAGTTTGGTCATCTTTGGTCGCTCCGTCTCGTGAGCAAGTCGTTTCAACTTTAAGTGTTACTTCAGCGATTAGCATTAAGCTTTGTATCAGTAGAAACCCGGAGTATATTCAAATTGTTGTACTTTCCCCCCCTCATATGACCCTGAGACAAGAGAATTATGTAGTTTATTTCTGGAAAAATTCCTCAGATGATGCAAATGTCATAATTTTGCGTCATCGGAGGAGTTTTTGGCCAGAGGCAGAAGACTACAGCCAGCAGAGGGCGCTATTTCCACATGTTTTCAACATTGCACTCACAGCACTCGGCTCACAGAGCTGCGGAGATTCATGTAAACAGAGCGTTGGAGAGCAAAGTGAGTGTTTTAACTTTTAAAATGAACTTCTCATGAAAGTTAAGCTTCCAAAGACATAAACTGAACACACGCCAGACTGATCACGTGCTGTGAATGCAGCCGCAGCCGCGAATGGCGCGATTACCTCAGCCAATGTGATGAATGTAATCCGATCCTACTGCGTTCGTGCTGTGACGCTCAATTGGCTCACTCGCATTATATCGAACAGACACCTTCAGTTTTTATTTGTAGTGTCTCTAACTGAACTGATTTTCTGAAAATGAACGCGGTGGGCAAGTGATCCAGTAGGCGACTGGCCGTGCCTAGAGTAGGGCAGTGAAGCAGTGCGTTCTGGGAATTGTTGTCTTTCATCCCCATGAGACAAAAATACATTTTCTGTGTTTTCTCAGTCTAGAAGGCACCAAAGTCAAAAATAATTTCACATTTCTACTACATTAATGACCCAGTTTAAAAACAGATTCATCTTCCCAGCGCTGAAGTACCCCTTTAATAATTATTTGTATAAAAAGTCTGAATGGCCCCTTCCAGTTTCCAAATTTTAGGGGTAGTTCACGCAGAACACATTTCTATTCTTCTCTACACACTTCTATTATTTTTCTATGTAAACCAAGCGGCAACCTCCCCCAGTTTCTCTTGAAGAGAGGCTCCAAAAGAGAGCAGAATCTAATTGAGCCCCATGTTAAAATGCCCAACTTTACAGCAGAAAAAAACACGTTTACAGCCTGGTACAAATTCTAGTTTTGGTCTTAACGGCTAATTTTGCCCTTCATGACAACTGTGAGGGGGGTGATTTTTTTTTTATATAACTAATTCGTTTACATTATATAAAGCCTTAAAGTTCTGCATAATTAAGGGCGTGGCCACTTTGAGTGGCAGATGGACATGTCCCGCCTCTTTGCCCATTTTCTGTTATGCGTGGTGACGCGTTGCTAAAATGGCAACGACCAGCTCGACCCTACTTAGTGCTTCAAAACTGCTTTGCAGAATCCTATGGGTGACGTCACGGACAATACGTCCATATTTTCAAACAGTCTATGATGTAAATGCAGTATATGGATGACTTTGACCATTGCACACGCATCTTGCATCTTGCCTCTTTTGCAGCATCTCGCTCGGGAGATGTTGCATGACTTGACATTCTAAAATTGCTGTGCTCTGGTTAGTGTTTTGAGACTTTTTTTCTCAATTCCACTATGTGAATTGTCTCTTCCTGTGTAAAAGTAAGAACATTGCCTTTCTCTTTCAGGCTTGCCATCATTGGGTCAACGTCTTAGCAAAGTTCATGCTTAAATTCCATTTGACAGGTGTCCAGTGGCGATTTATTGATGTGATTCTAATGTATAAGAGTCCATTTAAACTAATATTCTTTATTTTCAGTTCAGCAGATTGTGACAGAATAAACAGTAGCTATGTGGGAATAAAATCCTTTGAGTAGATGTTACAGAAATGTCAGTTGTGTGGATACCGAATCACGACATTCTCTAATGAATCACTCTGTTCAAACAGCACGTACAGTGAAAGAACTGTTTAAATGAATCAGCTCAGTTGAGTCAGGTCATTAAGTGAATCAACATAAGTCTCTTTTGTTGTCTCAGTTAATAGAGTCACTATCTATGATGATATTGAGTGAAAAAATGTTGTTGTTTTTTACATTTGATGAATGAAATCTTGGTTAAAACCATCTGTTTGTGTGTGCAGTTGTACCAACTAGTACTTGTACAAATAAAGAAATGGAGATAAAGGAAGCAATTTTAGAAAGAATAAAAGACAGGAAGAAGATGAGAGCGAAGAATATATTTAGAAGCGGTGTGCTCTGAATGGTGAGTGCTGGCATGTCTCAGAATGTGATTTATTGTCTGAAAGATAATTCAGCAACGTTCAACACTCACTCAAGGCCATAATACCCAGCATCCCAGAGGGGGCCGGTCCTGGCCACACACACACACACACACACACACACACACATAAACACACACACATTGTTGTCCAGGTGGCTCAGGCTTGATTACTGGCTAATTTATGGTCAGGCCCCTGTCAGCCCCTGGCTCCCAGCACACAACTGGTACTGACACTTGTATGGAATAAAACCCTTACAGCTGCCTTAGTCTATTATTCTCTCTCCTTCTCTCACCCCCCTGAGTTTAACTGAGCAGAATTAGTGCAAAAGCAGGAAAGTCGAGGCCTTGGAGCCACACATCAACTCCAATTAAACTTCAAAACAACACTGGGAAAGTCAAAGAGAGACACTGCTGCAGTTAAAACCTGGTTTACGCCATATTTACAGCATAAATGAACATGAAGTTCACAATTATTTAAGAAAGACACTTCCATGTGGGCTCCAGCTGTGAATGTGGATAGATTTCGTTTTGGTGAAAACTTGCCAGACCCTTTCAGAGTGAATTGGTTATGAGCATATAAGAAGATTGTCCTTTAATAACCCCCATCTAAAACTTTTTCTATTCTCTTTTTGTCCAACTTTTTTCCTCTTTTATCTTCCACTCCTCTGTCTATACTCCACAGTGTGCTAACCAATCCCATTAGTCAGGTCACATTCGCATAAAGCGATTTGAAATGTTTCATATTAGAATGCATTGACTGAGCCATAGAGTTCTGAGTTCTTCCAGTAGACAGATATTCATTTCATCGATATTGATGTGAACAAGATTTCCCTCAGTGCCAAGGTCCCCATTCACACCTTTTTACATTAAAGAATATTTACAGTTTTTTCAGACTTTAATGCTTTCTCAAATACCTCACGCCCAGATGAAATAGCATATTGAATCGCTTTTCTGGCCATGGAACCGTGCACTTGATGGCTTCACCACTCTGAATGTGTCACTGACACCTGCCTATGTACCCAGACTAACTTAATTAGTGCTCTTTCTCTGCCTCTGTGAAATTTTATCATGGCACAAAGCATGTAAATTACATTCTAGGACTCTTTTAGTGACTCTAGTTACTGCAGTAATGACATAACCACAATAAGAAAAGCAGCTTTAGAAAGCAGGTGAATCAAATGATCCAGCCATTTCACAAGATTAGAAGAAAGGTAGCCGCGAGAGGGTTATTTGGAAGAAAAGTGGAGCCAAGTAACAGCTATGAGCACCTTTTACCTTCAGTCCAATAACTCAGTGTGTCTTTGGCCAACAGACTGAAAAACCCAGAAGAAAGTGGAGAGGAAAAGAGATGAAAAAAACTCCTGTAAGGGCAGCTCGACTATGACTTAGTAGACGTGTCTTGACCTTGACCGTGTGGACAAAACTCGAGCTGAGTGCTGCTAATGAAGTGTCAGGACTCATAAGACCTTATGAAAAACTAGGCCATGGTGTGAGAAAGGGGGGAAACAGGAACGTTCTCTTGTTTCAAGCGCTCTTCAAGGTGAATCACTGTACTCTTATTGTGAGGATGGCTTTAAAACGTTTTGTGTGACCTCTCCTTTTCCTGCCTCGTTCTCTTTTTCTCATTACTGGTCTTTAACGCACATGCATATACAAGGGCACATGCAATACACTGTTTAGTTTTTTTTTTTTTGGTAATAGACAAAAGAAAATAGCATATGCTGTTCCTTTTTGGTATATCTTTTTACAATATACAGTGAAGAATTATATTTAACAGGGCCTTGGACCCAACCTACAGTTCCCTTAATGAAATCCTCAACAAGCCGAAATAAAATGGGGCTTTCATGTTATCGCCAGATTCCCAAACAGAGTTGGAGCCATAGACTGCACCCACATTGCCATAAAAGCACCACCAACCAACAAATGTAATGATGGAAACAGAAAAGTGTTTCTATTCTGTTAACACGTAAATCATTTGTGATGCAAATGTGTTGTTGTTGTTAAACGTCATTGTGTGACTCATTCTGTGTTTGTAAAGTTCCTCTTTTTTTGCCATAATTGTGGTGAGGAAAAAAAAAACAATCACGTGATTTTTAAAGGGATGTGTTGTCACCATATATGGTCCATTGGAGGCATTTCCGAATGCTAATGACCGTGAATGTGAACGAGCATGGTACTTACGAACATGTGGGATTTATCAACAATGATTGCTTACTCATGTGCATAAGAACTGTTTTTGATAAATAAGGATTTTCTTGTACTTAGACATATTCTAAATTTCAGTCTTACGACGAAATATATAGAACCTTTTCTACACACTGTTGATAAATGAGGGCCCAGTGATATTTAAATATTTAATTGATGAGTTCAACACAATATGTAGCGTATGATTTTAACCCAAAATTAAACACATTGGCACAAAATGATTCTGGCCTGTAGACCAGTTGTTTCTGAATTGCAGCAATCCATTTCCTTCTCTTTTTCTGTAGCTTTCGTCAGTCTGTAAAAATGTTTCTCAGATTTCTTGACAAATCTATTTGTGCAGTAAATTTCAAAGCGTTTTCCCATTATTTCTTATTTTTTTGGGGCATTAATTCATGCTGAAAACCTATGCTGCCTCTCAGTGGGCGTAAACACAGTAACTCCTGTCGATGGTGACAGTTTTTGTAGATGTAGTATTTGCGAATCATAAATACAATTGAATCATGATTTTTGTTAGTTAAAATGTTCAATCTCAGAATTCATGCACAAATAATGGTAAATGTGACCCAGTGTTTGTTTTTTTAAACATAAACAGTTTTTATGACCCAACACTTTTAAGTGGCAGTGTGTAGTTTTAAGTTATATTTCATGTTATATAGTTTTAGTTGCGTTACTAAACAGCCTACATCCAATAGTGCCTTCACTGTATTTTACAATTTAGGGCCCAATTTACTAAACAAGGCAAATTAGCGTGAAAGCACAATTCTATAAAAACGCTGATGGGAGTGTAAAGTTCTGCGCATGAAGATGTGCATAATAAAGAACACAGCCAGATCATTTCCATAATGACCAATGCAATCTATTTGATTCGATTCAATCTATTATTAGATGTTGTGCCTGAAAGGTAAACTTTTTAAAATACATATACAATAATGTCAGCCAAAAAAATAACCCTGTCCACACCTTTTAAGCGCTAATTTATCACTGCACGTCTTTTGAAATCTGTCCCTAAATAAGTTCAATTTAGGAATTCAGGATAGAAATGCTGTTTCATTGGCATTCGAAACCAGCTTGAATTCAAAACAGCATAGTCAGAATAGTCTCTAAAAATGAGGGAAAGTATAAAGAGAGAGAGAGCGAGACATGAAGAGAACGAGTGAGAAAGTAAACTCATTTGCAAGCAAGTACACATCAAATTAAATTTCCAGCTAAAAGCCTTGTTTGTCATGCATTCTCATTTGCATTGCTTTTAAATATTCATGGTTTTATTTGCATGAACTGGGACAGTGTCTGTGCACGAAAATGTCACCCTGCGTTCCAAAGATGTTTCAGTTTGACATTCCACTCAGTGCTATAAGGGACACTAATGTGCTTTCCCAACCTCACACACACACACACACACTTAGATTTACAAATGTAACCATGTAGCAGTGCATACTTTCCTTTCAAGCGATGAACGTCCTACTATATAATGGTACAACCGAAAGCTTTCAAGGACGGAAATTAAATGCCAAGATGAAAGCAAACATAAATAGCACCATTCATTTATTGCATCTTATATTGTTGTTTGTTGTTGTTTTTTCTCAACTTTTAAATTTTTTTTCTCCATCCAGAAGGTCACTTTAGTGACTGGAACTAAAATCACAGTGGACCAGGTTGGTCTCATGCCAGCGAAACACCGGCATCGTTGACTATCCGACATTAGCCTTGGTGTCATGATTCGGCCTCGTTGCACGTCTGTGTCTCGATGTGTTTTCTAAATGCACGCTCTCTTTCCATTACTGTCAGAGGCTGATGCCTGTCACAGCCGGAGTGGGCCGGTCCTCAGAGATAGAGGAATTCTGTAAATATTTAACTGCAAGCTATAGGGGGAGGTAGAGCGAGCCAAGAGCTACAGATGTGTAAATAAGTAAATACAAAAAGAGGTTAGTTGGGAGCTAAAAGGGTAAAAGTGTTTTACTGGGTAATAGAAAAAATAAAAAAAAACACATGGAGATACAGGATTGTATGGGTGAGGGAGGAGGCAGTGGAAGCCAATTGAGACATCAAACCACTGTAGGCTCTTTTACACACACACACACACACACACTTAAAGAAAACACACTCAGGGCTTGGCCCTGTTTCCGCACATCACACTGCATGTTTATGGCAGGACTAACGGGGCTTGAATTTTAATTGCCTTCCTCCCTCTCGTTCATCTAGCGCACACGCATCTCTCAGCAAACTTTCTACATCCTTGTCTGGGTAAACTGAGGGGCCGAACTGTAACAATACATTACGCTCGGAGAGAAAGACGGCTTTTCAAATTTTAACTCAAGCTAAAGAGCAGGTTTGGCTCTGGCTGCTTCAGTTAGTGTTGAGTGCTGCTGATGTTAGCTATCTTCCTTTCTTTCTTTCTCTCTCTCTCTCGCTCTTCCTTTGTCTCCTTCTTCTCCCTCGTCTTGCTGTCAGACTGATGGTGCGTAGGTTTGACACAAGCAGACGGTTGGTCTCTGAGGCGGATTAGAACTTGGAGGTGAAGGAGTGCACAGACCGAGGTCAGCCTCTGACAGCCCGCAGCTTCAAAAGACCCTCTCTAATTTCACTCCTTGCAAATCAATAGTGAAAACTTGCTGATTACAACTGCACATCTTTTGAATGGGATACCATATACATGCAGCAGATACACCAGCCCATGTGGCATGAATTAGTTTCCTGTGACACTACACGATTCCCATTAGGCAAAACATCATGTTGTGTGTGTGTGTGTGTGTGTGTGTGTGTGTGTGTGTGTGTGTGTGTGTGTGTGTGTGTGTGTGTGTGTGTGTGTGTGTGTGTGTGTGTGTGTGTGTGTGTGTGTGTGTGTGTGCGCGTGTGCATATGTATGTATGAATGTATGTATATATGTATATTAAAGCTTATCTATTTTGTAGAAACACCTGCTATTAACCTGATTTTTAATTCATCAATTGGTGTTGGAAATAGCTCATATGAAAAGCTTAAACCCTCCCAAATGATGTTTAATGCACTGAAATAAATTAGTTTCACTGAAAAAAGATCTGTTATTTAATCAAGACAGAAAGGCCAAATTTTGGCAAGACAAAAGTTTTGTCGCCTATACAGAAATTGAACAAATTTACTGCAAATACAAAAATATGTCAGCAAATTAAGTAGGGGTGCTGTGAGATATAAATTTTATATCTTGTATGACTTTCATGAGCTTGAAGGACTGCATCCATGCGGTTAGGGTTAGGGTTAACCTGCCTCCCAGAGTTCATCAATATTCTTTGGTTTCGTCTTCCATGCTTCCTCTCTTATCCTACCCCACATATGCTCAACGATGTTCATGTCTGGTGACTGGGCTGGCCAATCCTGGAGCATCTTGATCTTCTTCGCCTTGAGGAACTTTGATGTGGTGATGGAAGAATGCGATGGAGCACCATCCTGCTGCAGAATTTGGCCTCTTTTATGGTTGGGAATATAAGAGGTAGCTAAGATGTCTTGGTATTTTAGACTATTGAAGTTGCCTTCCACCCTGCAGATCTCTCGCCCACCCCCATACTGGATGTAACCCAAGACCATGATTTTTCCGCCCACCAAAATTCATTGTTTTCTTGGTGAATCTCGGATCCATGCGGGCTCCAGTAAGTCTCCTGCAATATTTGCAGCGACTGTGGTGTAATTCAACAGAAGATTCATCTGAAAAATCCTTCTGCCACTTTTCCAGCGTCCATCCTTTTAGCAGGCTGTGGGTTTTGGCAAATGCCACACGGTTTTTCAATTGTCTTTTGTTTAGTGTTAGCTTCTGGGCACTGATTCGACCAGGGAGGCCACTTCGAGACAGAATCCGACAAACTGTTCTGGTTGACACAGGGACTTCAGGTGACCAGGTCTCGTGGAGCTCTGCTGCAGTGGAAAATGGTCTGGCCTTGGATTTTCGAGCCAACAAACGGTCCTCTCGAGCAGTTGTCTTGCAGGGTCTGCCTGACCTGGGTTTGTCATAAACGTCACCAGTCTCTTCAAATCTTTTTTTTTATCCTCTGTACTTGACACTGAGACACTTTGAAGGTGTCTGCCACATCAGCAGTTGATCTGGTCTTCAGCCTCTTGATAATCAAAACTTTAGTCTCAGGGTGAATCTTAGGCATGTTTGCAGAGGTCTAGTTGCAGTTGATGTGAAGGTCTAGTGTACTGGGGCTCTTTTTATACACACCTGAGATATAATTGATCCATTATTAGTCACAGGTGAAGCTCATATGACAAGTCGACAACACTTATGTCTTTGCAAAAATTCACTCAATGGGTTTTACCAAGCTATGAATATTAATTTTTTTTTTGACAGTTTCATTTTGCACTGAAACATACTACAAAAGCTGTTGGGATTAAAATGAGCCATTTCTTGTAAAAAAATATTGATAAGAAATATATTTCAGCGGCACTTCAGTTCAATTTGTATACAAGCGACAAGACTTTTGTCAGGGACTGTATATATATATATATATATATATATATATATATATATATATATATATATATATATATATATATATATATATATATATATATAATACTGTTGTTGTGTCACGAAATGTAGTTTTAAGAGTTTTTTAAGCGAGATTATAGTAATGTAGACCTCAAATATGTGACTCATATATAAACATAGTGGCTATTTTACAATTTGTTTAGACGCTTTCACAGATGTGAGCTCCAGGCCATCAGCGGTGCTCATGCACCTGCAGAGAACAGCTTCGTCTCGGCCAGTCCTTCAGGAATTTGCTGCTGGCTCTTAAGTAGATAGTAGGGCTGGGGATTTTAATTGATTCTCATTTTTTTACGAACTGAAATAGATTCTTAAATTCCTAGAATCATAGTTTATCCTGTTTTCAGATGAGGAATGAACAGAATATTGTAGCAACAAAGTCTCAGATTTCAAATTGCATCCATTTTATTTAGAAATAAATAAAAAAAAGGGTTTTGACGTTGTGGCGTGAGATCGCTCTTGTGCAGTTCAGCTCAAGAGAAGCACATTAACTGATCTTCTCTTCCGCCTTAATACCAGTTACAGCGTGAAGTAAACATGAATGAGCATCTGAAAGTGTGTTAAAAGATAAGAGTACAATTTACCAAAATCTGCATCATGTCACATGGAATCGCTCAGTGTTTCAACCGTGGAAAAGATGTTAATAAACCAGCTTATGAAAAATGTGTGATGTAAATGTTTATATTTCATACGTTATTAAAAAATAAATAAAAACATCATTGAGTGTAATTTAAGTGTTTGAAAACAAATCAGTTAATTTGTAAATTTTTACCTTCAATATTATAGAAGGCTAATGTAGCCTTGTAGGACTGACTCCTATAGTTTACAGGCAGCATTAGTTAAGAGATTTGTTTTCCTTGAGAAAATTTGCCATGTAATGCACCTGATATTTCTCCAAAATAATTTATATTGAATTTAAACGGAAATGAAATCAAAATCGAATTGTGAAATTTGTGTCAATACCCAGCCCTGGTAGATAGTGGTTAAACATGATGTATAATTAATTTGGGGTATATCAAACGCATATCAATCTTTGATTTTTTTTAAAGATTTTTTATAATGTATATGGACATCGACCATAAGAATGAATGCTATAACAGATGCAGGTTGTGTAGTCGAGCTCTCTCTCATAATACCATAATACTCAACAGCATAATGCAATAAGCTTCAATGAAGCAACACAGCATTCCTTCATTATTAGTTCTGAAGTGACGTTTTAGATTTAGTAACGAAGGTTTGGGCTCAACTGTCAAATAAACTGTTGTTTAAACACAATATCACACGAGTAGCCGTGCGATATGGCTTTATATCTGCATGCTGTGATTACACGACTGAATCACAGCCTATATGATATAGCCATATCACACTGCTACTCGTGTTATATATTCTCTATCTATCTATGTCTGTCTGTATGTCTGTCTGTCTGTCTATCTATCTATCTATCTATCTATCTATTTATCTATCTATCTATCTATCTATCTATCATCTATCTATCTATCTATCTATCTATCTATTTATCTATCTATCATCTATCATCTATCATCTATCATCTATCATCTATCATCTATCTATCTATCTATCTATCTATCTATCTATCTATCTATCTATCTATTTATCTATCTATCATCTGTCTTATATATTGTTTTGTTTTGAATGTCAATGAATTTGAATGTACAACTGAAAAATAGTTTTTTTATTATTATTATTATTGAATGTTAAATAATCTTACTAATCAGCAAGAAAAGAAAATACCAATAATAATTTTAAAAATGTACTTGCATGTTTAAGTCTTAATATCTTATGCAATTTTTCTTCTTAAGTACATTTATCTTGTTATTAAAAACTTTTTTTGCAGTGCGGCCCACTAGTTTTGATCCTGTGTCTCAGTCCTTGTCTCCCACGCAAACGATGTATTTAGTGTGTCTATATTTGCCTAGGCTTGTGTGTCTGTATGCGTGGATGTCCGTCCGTCCGTGTATGTGCACAGATATGTGTGTGTCAAGGGCTGGCAGCAGCCAGACCCGCTCAGCCTCAAACGGGCAGTGGCCCAAACCTCGCCGGGGTTGGTGCTATTTGAGTCGACAGGGCTCTCACATCCCTCTCTCCCTCTATCTACCTCTTCTCATCTTTCCCTCCGCCCTCTCCCTCCAGCCCACCCCTCACCAAATCACAGCTGACATGTCAAGCGCCTCCTGGGGCCTCCGCCAGGCTTAGCTCATTTGGCCACTTGTCTTTATTTGTCTGACTCCAGGGGAACATTTATACATCCATTCATTCATCCTTCCCTTTCTTTCAGCCTCTGAATGCATGTTTTTTTTTTCCTCCATGCTAGTTTTACACAGAGAAAAAGAAATGACTGGGTTTTATTTGTATTTTAGTGCTTATCTGTGTTGCAGAAGAAACCAGGGCTAGTTGTCACAAATAATAGACCTCAGTAATTCTAAGTTGTGTTTAATTACTTATTTTTAGTTTTATAATTGTTTAACATGTTCAATCTCTTCTCTTGGCGGAACAACCTGTCGCTCACATGCGATTGGAGCAATAGTAAATGACAAAGATCCAGCGATTGAATCGATTCTCGATGGACAAAATTTAATCCCACCCTACATTTTTTCTTGTTCGAGAGAATAGTACAAAAGAAATCTCTTCACAACAGAGAAGTAAATACTATCGCAACGTCCATTTTATGCTGACTTCTAAGGAAATCCTTTATCCCTGCTAACAGGGAACATTCTGGCAAGTTATGAGGAATTATTCATCAAGTAACATTAATAAAATGGTAGTTCAGAGTTATCTGGTCTTTAAAAAAGTTCTGAGGATGTTAGCACAAAACTGGAATTGTTAAAATATTATTAATTTAATAATCAGCTAAAAGTAAAGAATGCTAACGCCTCCCAAGTAAATTAAAAAATAATATCAATTTAGTTTAATGTAAATTCTAGTTAACATACTCTAGAATATTTACTAATCTTACTTAAGATTTAATAATACGATTACTTAAGTAATTTAACTAACAGTGTTATATAATATCCTTATTCTCAACATAGTTTTTTAAAGTCTCCATAGCTGAAAATGACAGATTAAAACTATGTGCAATCAGTTTCCACGTTTTCTTCATTTAACGTTACTTTATTTTTAGTAGTTCAGCTGGCACTGAATGCACTTAAAAAGTTCTTAAACAAGTTTTGTCAACTTAATTCAAAGTTTTATAAATACAGTAAGTGTCCAACAAAAGGGGAACTCTTATCACAATAATAGTGAGAGGAACTGGAGGAAATTAGGAAATGATTATTATTTTTAAATGTATTTACTCAAACCAGTCAAGTAATGTTTACTTGCGTTTTCTAAGTAGTGAAGGCAAAGGTGGGAGTAAGTCACACATGTGCAAGTCACAAGCAAGTCCAAGTCAATTTTTGTGAGAGTCAAGTCAAGTCACTGCTTTATGTCGGTCAAGCAAGTCACTGGCAAGTCATACAAGTGTTTGATGATTTAACTGAATATTTAAATTTAAAAAAGCTAAAACTGCAGTAGCTATGGACTATGGAAGTTTTATTTGCAATAAAAATTGCAATATGCATTTCTACTCAAAAGGTGTCCACATACAGCTGAGTTGTTAATACAATACAAATCAATTTTTAAAAAAAAATAAGATTCAAAATTACATAGCCAATATATTAGGTGAGATATATTTTTTGTACTATTTGCTTGTCCTCTACCAGGTGATCGTTTTTTTATGACTAATAAACTTAAGAGAACTCAGATTGTGTTTGCTGCTCACACCTTGACGTGGGCTCATTAGCCGCAATGCGTATGTGTCCAGTACTTGTCACTTGTATACTAAATATTAAAGCCATGATGAAATAAAGTTTTTGTTTTATATTTCTTCAATAATATTTGAGTGCTTTGGATTAGTAACACGTCCAAACAGGGGCGTAGCCATCATTTCAAACGTGAGGGGGACAGAATGTCAATTGTTATACTAATTGATGGTTTTATTTTAAATTTTATATTTGTTTTGCTTAATTGACTTAAAGTTTACTGAAAAAAAAAATAGACAAAAAGTAATATATACTCACTTTAGTAGTCATGTTTTACTAAAATGTTTTACATTTGTGCAGTGTTGGCGGGATTTCAGCATTTTTTAAATTTATTTATATAATTCCAATCATTAGGAGACTATAAAAATTACTTTTAGTTACATAGTTTGTCAAATGCAGAACACACAGAATGTTGACTTTAACCCAGACGTCCAATCACAACAACACTGACCAACCGGCACATTTTGCTTGTACAATGTCAACAGTTGACAACAACAAGCATAAAAACTGAGAAAAATGACAAGAGCCAGAGCAAATACATTGTGTCGACATTTTTATAAAGAAACAATACAGAAACCATCTGTGAACTGAGATAGTCACACTTCCGCGGATATTCCGTATACGCTACGCTGTCGAAACGCTCACAGTAGCATCTTCAGCAAAACTAGTCAATTATTCAACAAGAGAAATGTGCAGTTATCCATCATAGTGCAACACAAGTCGGATACCACATTTCAACTTACAGTGCTTGACGGTTTCGTAGTCTAGAGTTTTTTTGTTGTTGTTGTTGCAATTTTGAACTCATCATCGCAAACTCTTCGTATGCAAATTATGGATACAGCACGGCCCGGAACTCGCCCAATCTGTCAATACTGAGCGCCAACAAATTATAAGACATTAAGTCAAGTTTACTAAAAAATCTTAGTAAGAACAACTGCTGGATTTTAACAAAACATTATTGGAACATATTTTTGTTAGCTGGGAAAAGACTGTTTAATTGCAGTTTCCATTACTGTATGACAACGTATCCCAATAACATGATTTTGGTAATTTTGTCACATATGTTCAACTAGAATCTTTTTGTGAATAACAAAAATGGAATGTTCAAAATCTCTATGCATTTTGTTCCTATGTGAGACAGAGAAGAAAGAAGACACTCCCCTTTAACACAAGAAACAGTTTGACAAGAATTTGTGTGATGAGATCTCTTTTATGTGGCATTATTACACATTACAGTCCACGACAGAAGTGTTTTGTTGTTGAGCGTCACTTTACTAAGATCAGTTTTGTTTTTCCCATAAGACATGGCTTGTTTGTCCTTGCATTTCTCTCGGCAAGAGCTTGTATAGATTTGTAATTTTCTCTTTGGCATTGATCTTAACTGTATTTTCCCCTAATCTATAAACAGAAAAAGAGGAAAGGGAGCGAGCAGCGCACAATTGCCCATACTTCAGATAATTTTATCTTAATTACCGCAGGGAGCAAGCAGAGGCAGTTTAAAAATGAAATGGGAAAATAAATACTAGCTGAAGAGTGATAGCTTGCGGCTCTGAATCATAACAGGTCAGAGAAAAACAATCGAAACACGTCCTTTCCCACATCTGTTTGGCCCCGGGGCCTCATATATGCTGTAACCTCTGTGACACGGTGCTTTTCCGGCTACAACTGGAACTAACCATTAGGGATTCTGGCTTTTTGAAGCTTCAAATTAATTCAGAGATTGTCTTTTTCTCTCTCTCTCTCTTTTTTTTTTTTTTTTTTTTTTTTTTTTTTGTAATGTTTAACTCCCTTTTCACACCCGTTGATCTTGATTTTAATTATTCATAAATATGAGAAAAGATATTATGATGAACTTTGACCTTTTCTTGACAAGATGGTGACATTAAAGGGCTCGACCCAGGGGTCTAAGTCAAGCTCAGGGGAAAGGGGACTAATGACAAGATGTATCAAAACACTCTCATGTCAGGCTTCATCACACCTCAGCACTGTATAAACTAACCTGAGGAGGGTAAAGGACAGTAGGTTATTTCTTAATAAATACAAGGGGTCAGGTTCAGCTGGTGGTTACTGAGGAAATTCATATTTTTTTCTTTACAAGAAACATATTTCTAAAAGTTTTTTTTTCATGCTTTTAAAAGCATGACATTTACTTATTTTTTATTTTACTTTTTATTTACTTATTTTAGTAACAATAAATGGCTAATGATAAAATTCAATATTGTTTTGTCTAAATAGATTAAACATAAAACAGTAAAAAAAAAATCTATTTAATTAAGTTTTACATTAATTTAGACATTATAATGTACAGTATAAAAGATGGATAGTAATTTTAAGATTTGCTAAATGTGTTATTAAATTATGCATATTTTTGGAGATTTTTAAAGAGCATATTTTAACTTTAGGTAAGTATAAAATGACAGTAAAGATAACGTCTCGGTTACGTACGTAACCCTCGTTCCCTGAAGGAGGGAACGGAGACATACGTCGGAACTGACTGACGAATTGGGATCTGTTTTCAGAGATCGACCTACTTCGAGTGATTAAAAACGAGCCAATGGACATTGGCATGCGGTTCACGCATTCCATGCACCGTCCCGATGCGCGGGTATAAATACGGAAGTGGAATACCGCATCTTTGCTTTTCAACTGAGGCGCCGAGATAAGTGACTCGGGCCTTCAGCTGAAGCACAGCACCTGGCGACGGGACGTACGTCTCCGTTCCCTCCTTCAGGGAACAAGGGTTACATACGTAACCGAGACGTTCCCTTTCAGTCGGTCACGTTCGACGTACGTCGGAACTGACCGACGAATTGGGATCCCTACCAACACGCCAGGGATGCTGGCCCTTCCAGCGCCCTGCCTGAGCTCACTGGGCCACTCCTATGTTGGAGTGGGAGTCAGGGCTCCCGGCAGGGAAGGACAGTCACTGCTGTTCCTGCAACACCCACTCAGCGTGACTATTGGATAACGCTTGGAAAGCATGCCCGTCTCGAGGAGATGGTACGCTGCGGAGCCACGTCCTTCAATGGAAGGAGAGGTGGCGAATACATATAAGGACTAACCTATCAGGGTAGTGCAACATATGGCAGTCTCTGGGGCTGTTCCAACCTGGACCCAGGGGAAAAGAACACGGCCAGAGATGACAGAGCGAGCTCTGTCAAGGGAAAGACATGGGGCTAGCCGAGTTGGGTAGCTGGTACCGTGGAGGAATACACATATGGGGTCGCCATTAGGGGACCCCTACATATGGATACCCAGCCTACACACACGTTCCACAAGCATACGGGTGCAGGCCTAGTGTCAGATGGCCGCCACATCTGACACCGCAGGGGTAGCGGAGGAACTCGACAGGGTTCACCGTTCCCGAGGAACGCAACTGGAATGTAATAGACGCACGTATCCGGCCCAGAGGGCGGGAGTGGCTTTGCAAGCCGACACTAGAACGGGCGAGTATGTGGGAAGAAACCGGCTCTACCCGAAGGCTATAGAATCTAGCGAACGTGTTAGGTGTCGCCCAGCCCGCAGCTCAACATATATCTGTCAGCGAGGCACCTTGAGCCAACGCCCGGGATGAAGCCCCACTCCAAGTTGAGTGTGCTCGCACCCTGAACGGGCAAGGCACGTCTTAGGCCTGGTAAGCCAAGACAATAGCATCCACTATCCAGTGGACTAACCTCTGCTTGGAGACAGCCTTTCCCTTCTGCTGGCCTCCGTAACAGACGAAGAGTTGCTGTGAGTTTCTAAAGCTTTGAGTCCGGTCAACGTAAGCGTGAAGAGCGCGGACGGGACATAAATCTAGGGCTGGGTCTGCCTCCTCCGTAGGCAGCGCTTGGAGGTTCGCCACCTGGTCCCGTAAGGGAGTGGTGGGAACCTTGGGCACGTATCCAGGCCAGGGTCTCAGGACAACGTGAGAGTTGGCCGGCCCGAATTCTAGGCACGATTCGCCAACCGAAAGTGCATGCAGGTCCCCTACCCTCTTGATTGAGGCCAATGCCGTCAGGAGTACTGTCTTCATGGACAGAGTTTTCTCAACAGACTGCAAAGGCTCAAATGGAGGACCCTGCAGTGCTCTGAGCACCAGGGCTAAGTCCCAAGAGGGTAACGAGGTTGAACGAGGGTAACAAGGTTTCCTCGCACCTCTGAGGAACCTGACGATTAAGTCATGCTTACCAATAATTTTATTTTTGGTAAATTTAAGGCTATTATGATGTACATTTGAGGTGGAGGGAGACAGCCTTCGCTCCAACCCTTTCAGAAAGGAAAGCACGACATTAAGCGAAGACCTTCGGGGGTCTTTCCGGAGGGAAGACACCACTCGCCGAACAGGTTCCACTTCAACGCGTAGAGGCGCCTCGTAGAGAACCTCCGCATTCCATCCAGGGGCCAGACATAGAGATTCCAGAGGTCTGGATGCGGGTGCCATAGAGTGCCCCGTCCCTAAGGAAGTACCCTAGGGAGAATTGGGCAGGGAGGGGCTGTCACGAGGAGTGTAAGTTCGGGGAACCAGGTCCGGTTGGGCCAGTAGGGCGCAACTAACAAGACCTGCTCCTCGTCCTCCCTGAGAAGGCTCGCTGGGGGAAATGCCTACTTGTGTAGGTCCCGGGGCCAGCTTATTCGCCAGTGCACTAAGGTACCCCTCAGGTAATGGTACTAACCTGCGATGGGTCGACTCCGGAGAGGCGAACAGGTCTACCTGCAGGGCTCAGAAGTGGTCCCACATCAGCTGGACACTCCGGGGGTGGAGTCGTCATTCACCCATAGGTGTTGGCTGACGAGAGAGCTCGTTGCGGTCTGGTTCAGCGCACCTGGGATGTGAATGGCACGAAGTGACCTCACAAACTTTTGACCCCACAGGAGGAGATGGCGGGCAAGCTGGAGCATGCAACGGAAGTGTAGACCAGCCTGTTGGTTGGTGTACGCAGCGGCCACAATGCTGTCTGAACGGACCAGTACGTGTCTACCCCGAAGCGGCTTCTTGAACCAGGCCAGGGCAGGACGTACTGCCAGACTCTATGCAATTGATATGCCAACGCAGTTGGGGCCCCGTCCACAGACCCGAAACTGCGTGCCCGTTGTATGTGGCACCCCAGCCTGTAGGTGAGGCATCCATGGAGACCACAGCATTCCTGGACACCTGTTCTCAGGACACTCTGGCCCAGAGAAACGAGGGGTCTACCCACAGGCTGACGGTTTGGTGACAGCAAGGAGTGCTGAGACCCGGTACTTGCCACTCTGCCACGCCCATCTCGGACTCGGTCATGTAACTAGCGTTGAAGCGGTCTCATATGAAGCAATCTGAGCGGCGTTACCGCAGCTGCAGATGCCATACGCCCCAGGAGCCTCTGAAAGAATTTCAGTAGGACCGCTCTCCTGCCCTTGAAAGTATTCAAGCAGTTCAACACTGACCGGACTCGCTCAGGTGTGAGGCGCAGAGTCCGGTTGACCAGGTCCAGCTCCATACCGAGATAAGAGATCCTCTATATGGGGCAGAGTTTGTTGAGATGATGGCCCAACCAGCTGAGGTGACGGAGAACCATGTGCCTGTTTTCACACAACTTTGAAGCTGTGAGGCGACAGGGACAGCCCGAAGAGTTTCAGGTCGATCGCTGCAACCAATCTCGAGGACGGACGCATTCAGGAATGCGTTTCTGCGTTACCATTCTGACCGGGAGCTTGTGCAGGGCCCGATCCAGAATGCACAGGTCCGAGATTGGCCTTAACCCACCACCTTTCTTGGGTACAATGAAGTAGGGCCTGTAGAACCCTGACTTCATATCGGCTGGAGGAACCGGCTCGACCGTGTCCTTCGACATCGATCTCTGACTGCAAGACATGGGCATCACTACTCCACATGGTGGTGAAGAGGATGCCCCTGTACTTGGGAGCCGGCGAGTGAACTGAATCACATAGCCGAGTCTGATGGTACGGATGAGCCAGCGAGACGGCCTGGGGAGACCTAGCCAGGCGCCCAGGGACCAAACAAGCGGGACCACCGGCACCACAGACATACCCGGGGTGGGGCAGCGAGGTGGAGTACGGTAGGCGACAAGCAGACGGAGGCGCTGCAGCCGATGACAGGGTGGAGGCAGCAGCTAGTCGTCGGGGCAGGACGTTTTGCCTCCATCTGCTTCTGGGCCACCGAGAACTGCTGGGCGAGTTCTCGACAGCATCGCCGAAGAGGCCAGCCTGACAGATAGGGGCGTTGAGGAACCGAACTTTGTCGGGCTCAGGCATATATGCCAAGTTAGCCTCCGGTTCCTGGACCACTAATGTGGACATCGCCTGACCCAGGGCGCGCGCAGCGACTTCCCTCACTCGTAGAGCAAGGTGCACCACCGCACTCAGTTCCTGCATAACCCCTGAGTCGGGACTACCCCCGTGCATGCAGGACAGAGGGCAGTAAGAGAGGGAAAAACTTATAGATTATGGCCCCTTTGGTGTTCCATATTTTGACCCCAAATAGTTCCACACTGCTAAATTTTTCCGATGCACATCCCGGCAGCCACCCGGAAAAGTATGGCTGTCAACTCTGAATCTGATTCAGCACGGGCACCCACTATTATAGTGGGAAACTCAGCATTATCATCTCCAGCGCATAACAGCCCTCTCTCCGATGCAGCAGTTGACATCTGTCCTCTGCCAGAGCCACAAATGAGACATTAGGTCCCCTCTTTTTTCAAAAAAGGACCAGCAGTCCCATCTGAGCTACCAGCAGGCATGAGAGACAGTGTGCGTGGCCGCCAGACTCAGCGGCACACGGCACGCTGAACGTTAAAAACCCCTACCCAAGGGGAACGAACAACACGCCAACGTGGCCATGTTCTCATGAGAGAACATGAACCACCCACGAACAAAGTCTCAGCATGCCCATGATGCGATAGAGGAGTGGGGGCCCTCAGGTCACCCAGTGTTATTAGCCAAAGTAGCCATTTTCTGGTGCACCAGAAAATAAACTAGATCGGGGAATAAGCAAAGGGACTCAACCCCGTTTGAGGTTTCATAGTCTAGACCGCGCATCTAGAGTGCCAACTGACGTGCTGGGTTGCCTTGACTCGCGCCGTCACACCAGCACCCAGGTAAGAGAGCGATCCTCCTCGAGACTCGTCTAAACACTCCTCGCAGAAACAGCTTGGTACAACAAACTATTCGGCTCCGAAATAAAAAGCAAAGATGCGGTATTCCACTTCCGTATTTATACCTGCGGGGCGGTGCGTGGAATGCGTGAACCGCATGCCAATGTCCATTGGCTCGTTTTTAATCACTCGAAGTAGGTCGGTCTCTGAAAACAGATCCCAATTCGTCGGTCAGTTCCGACGTACGTCGAGCGTGACCGACTGAAAGGGAACCTAATTTAAACAAGTGTAATATGAACATGTACATCCAGTATTGACATCCAGTATTGACTGAAACAAAAAGTTTTGAGGTGACAAGTAATATTAACTTCTTTTTTTTCTCCAAGTATTATACAACTCACTAAAACACAACTGTGGGGATTCTGGCATTCCTACAGTAGCTACATGGTAAAATATCTAGCTGATTTGTCATTTACGACATCAAGATGAGCGTTGAAAACACTGTGTGTGGATCTTTAGTTTACAACATTTCAAAACAAAATACACAATGGAAACGGTGATAATAGGCCACACTGAAAGTTTTTCAGTATGTTTGACTGATGCAGGAAGGGGCAACTAATCTCTGCTAATGAAATCCAAACCTGCAACGCATTTCTTTACAGTGCAGCCCACGTATCTAGATTTCCGTGTCACTACTTTCTAGCTTTCATCTAAAGATAAGACAGCCACAAATCCATATATTCAGTAAGGCTCTATTTCTTTGTTCCTTTTTTTTCTTCCTTTTGCCTTTGAGAGCATAAATGCGATTTGTGGAGTGAAAGTTGTACTTTCAGGAGAGTGTTAAAGTTAGACAGTCATGCTGTCAGCAGAGAAATTGCTTTTTTTCATAAACAAACTTCTCAGCCTCATAAGACTTCCAACGAGTCAAACGCATGCACAGACACACACACACACACACACACACACACACACACACACACACACACACACACACACACACACACACACACACACACACACACACACACACACACACACACACACACACACACTGCCCACACTGAGTGACTCTCCAGATGGTGCTGTGAAGAGTGCTTCAGACTTCAAAACGCTTGTCACATTGCTCATCAAACCCATCATATGGATTCCCAATTAAAATAAATTAGCTACATTTCCTCTTTATTCAGTGCTGGTAAACACCATTACCATTTGTTTAACTGGCCTTGGTGACCCGTCGATTGCTTTATGTGCCCTGGTGTCACGTCATGGTGTCACAAAGTTAACAGCACCAGAAATTGCAATAAGCACCCTTCAACTAGCACAATGCTAATGCCAATCATTCCTGACTTCACAGTCAGCTGATGAACTGTGCAATTTGCAGAACATCTGTTCTATTACAAATCACAAACCCACAAGCTCTGTCTTTTTCCAGTTGAAATAACACTTTCAGTTCATGAAAAGTTTACATATACTCCCCCATGCAAATAGGATTTATTCTTGTATTTCGTACTCAACACATCAATCTTTCTGTCTAATTCCGGTTCTTGCAATGCAGCATATGAAGTGTGTAAGCTATGGTTCTTTCTATGTAATAATACAGTGAGAGCCTGCTTTGCCCTTGGAATTATTGATGATTTTTTGACATTCTCGAAACAGGTTCATGATCTTTGGCTAAGGCTGTTGCCGTTGGTATACTGGTGATAATGAAGATATTCAGGTAAGAAATAAAAGCTCTTCTGATGATATCAAACAAAATAGCCACAGCCAAAGGCAAGTTCCAATGAGGCTTTTATGTGTCTGATATTACAATAATGTCACTGGAAGATGTTTAATCTGGCATATAAATAGATAATGTTGTTATTTCTCTTCTTGGATCAGAAAAAAAAGCATTGCGGTCCTGTTAGGAGCAGATGTGGTAATGTTGGAGCCACATCTGAGAATCCATTTATCTGTAGGTGGAATCAGCGGTGCTAACTTAGATGTGGTGTTCCTCTGTTGTTTCCACACACGTTCATTCAAGCAAGGATGAGTTTGACATATTGTAGGCATTTTATGGCTATATATTCCTGCACCAAAACAACAGTTTGATCTATGAACAAGATAGCAGCTGTTGTACTTGGTGCATGTAGTGTGTTGGTACCCAAACTGATGTCTGTTTTATCTCTGGAGATACATTAGGAATGTCTAGAGCGTTGCAATTTAAGGTCTGTTCACACTCATTAGACAAACAAATGTTCAGTTGTTAATTTCTTCATTGAAATGGTTGAATTATTTATACAAAATAAAGAAGATATATAAATATATATATATATATATATATATATATATATATATATATATATATATATATATATATATATATATATATATATATATATATATATATATATATATATATATATATATATATATATATATATATATATATATATATATATATATATATATGAAGAGTTCAGATGCAAAAGCCTCTAAATCCGTCTGATGTTTTTCTTTAGAAAAGGCATTTTTGTCAGGCTTCCATGTATAGGTTTCTTCCTAAGTACCGGGACTTCTGAATGGGCTGAGGCTGATTGAGTGAGTTTGAAGTAAAAGTACTTTATGAATGTATACTATATGCAGAGACCATTCACTCAGTATCGTTTTCTCATTTTTGACCGAAATGGCTTTTAGAGGCTTTTTCATCTGAACTCTTCATATATATAAGATTTTACAGTAAATTATTGAATTACTTTCACAGTAATGTACTGTAATTTGTATAATGTTAATAATGTTTTACAGTAAATAGTGAAATGACAGCTGTATTCTGCGAAAGTAATGCAATTAGTAGCAAGTAATCTACTGTAAAATCACAGATTATTTTTTTTACAACAGGCTTCTGTAGAATTACAGTGTAAACTGTAATCAGTAATCAGTAATCAGCAATGTGCTCTCACTTAACACTTAAAAAATAACATACTGAAAATTTGACATTTTTATCGAATTTACGAAATAAAGAAGATATCTATATAGGGCATAACATTATGACAGGTGAAGTGAATAACATTGATTATCTCTTCATCAGGACAGCTGTTAGTGGGTGGGATATACAGGTCCTTCTCAAAAAATAGCATATTGTGATAAAAGTTCATTATTTTCCATAATGTAATGATAAAATAAAAAAATCATATATTTTAGATTCATTGCACACCAACTGAAATATTTCAGGTCTTTTATTGTTTTAATACTGATGATTTTGGCATACAACTCATGAAAACCCAAAAATTTGCCTATCATGAAAAGGTTCTCTAAACGAGCTATTAACCTAATCATCTGAATCAACTAATTAACTCTAAACACCTGCAAAAGATTCCTGAGGCTTTTAAAAACTCACAGCCTGGTTCATTACTCAAAACCGCAATCATGGGTAAGACTGCTGACCTGACTGCTGTCCAGAAGGCCATCATTGACACCCTCAAGCGAGAGGGTAAGACACAGAAAGAAATTTCTGAACGCATATAGGCTTTTCCCAGAGTCCTGTATCAAGCCACCTAAGTGGGAAGTCTGTGGGAAAGAAAAAGTGTGGCAAAAAACGCTGCACAACGAGAAGAGGTGACCGGACCCTGAAGAAGGTGGTGAAGGACCGATTCCAGACCTTGGGGGACCTGCGGAAGCAGTGGACTGAGTCTGGAGTAGAAACATCCAGAGCCACCGTGCACAGGCGTGTGCAAGAAATGGGCTACAGGTACCGCATTCCCCAGGTCAAGCCACTTTTGAACCAGAAACAGCGGCAGAAGCGCCTGACCTGGGCTACAAAGAAGCAGCACTAGACTGTCGCTCAAATTTTGCATGTCATTCGGAAATCAAGGTGCCAGAGTCTGGAGGAAGACTGGGGAGAAGGAAATGCCAAAATGCCTGAAGTCCAGTGTCAAGTACCCACAGTCAGTGATGGTCTGGGGTGCCATGTCAGCTGCTGGTGTTGGTCCACTGTGTTTTATCAAGGGCAGGGTCAATGCAGCTAGCTATCAGGAGATTTTGGAGCACTTCATGCTTCCATCTGCTGAAAAGCTTTATGGAGATGAAGATTTCGTTTTTCAGCCGGCCTGGCACCTGCTCACAGTGCCAAAACCACTGGTAAATGGTTTACTGACCATGGTATTACTGTGCTCAATTGGCCTGCCAACTCTCCTGACCTGAACCCCATAGAATCTGTGGGATATTGTGAGAGAAAGTTGAGACACAAGACCCAACACTCTGGATGAGCTTAAGGCCGCTATCGAAGCATCCTGGGCCTCCATAACACCTCAGCAGTGCCACAGGCTGATTGCCTCCATGCCACGCCGCATTGAAGCAGTCATTTCTGCAAAAGGATTCCCGACCAAGTATTGAGTGCATAACTGAACATAATTATTTGAAGGTTGACTTTTTTGTATTAAAAACACTTTTCTTTTATTGGTCGGATGAAATATGCTAATTTTTTGAGATAGGAATTTTGGGTTTTCATGAGCTGTATGCAAAAATCATCAGTATTAAAACAATAAAAGACCTGAAATATTTTAGTTGGTGTGCAGTGAATCTAAAATATATTAAATTTAAATTTTATCATTACATTATGGAAAATAATGAACTTTTATCACAATATGCTAATTTTTTTAGAAGGACCTGTATTAGGCAGCAAGTGAACATTTAAAATAATCTGACTACATATTCAGTACATGCTACAGATCCATTACTAAACAGAGCAAATGAACATGACAAATTAAATGAATCAATGTGTGTGGAAACAATGTGAATGTAGTGAAATGTGTCTGCGTATAAATACAATGTGCTATCAGTGAGTTGAGAGCACACATAATACAGTTTGTATCTTATTCTGCCTTCACGTGCCAATTTTAGTTACCGTAAAAATTTTTGGACATGAACGCCCTCTCAAGTAAAAATTTGAATGTGACAAGCTCGTAATCATGACTTCAGAAGTGGAAGTAGGACATTTCCGATAGCAAGTGAAGGCAACTTTGCTGTACGCCTGTCACCATAATCGTCCTTACCTCAATTGCAATCCTCATCCATCAAAACTTTACTAGCGAGACACTGGTTTGCTTCATCCAACCGAGAAACGTAGTTTGCGTATCATCTCTGGCCAGTGGGATGTTTTGAAGTTCCATTCAGTCTGTATTTCACACAGCACGATGTGTGCCGTGAGGGCTCACGCTCTTCAGAAACAAACACAGAATAAGCCTATGACAGAGACCTTGTGTTTTAAAACGAAACATTGGAATGAATAATTTACTAAATAATTCTCTGTTCTTTTTTGATGTGTTTGATGTAATCAGCTTGGTTTTCTTTACATTACAGCTGGGGAGGAGGGGAAATAGATGTAGGCCTATAGAGCATTTCTGTTCTGCTGTGATCGATAGAGATGAAAATGCTGATCACATCATTGCACCTTTACACCCAGGCATCTCAGGGCATGGACGGCAAAAACAAAATGAATAATGAATAAACACACATACAGACACTCTCACCAACACACAAGACATTTGCTCATTATGGCAGAGGTGGCTTGACAGTGGTCACAGAGGCTAGGCAGACAGACAGGTGTAACATCTGGACAATCTGTTCCTATAAACACATCACTTTCTGTGTCTCTCTGTCTCTTTCCCTGACAGCTGGGCTGTGTTTTACCTAGCCTGACCTGCCGCTAATGGGGTCTATAGCTGCCAAATGCCAAACACACACCCTAACACATGCCAACACTTTGTTTCTATACTTATTCATCCTCATTCTTGTTCCTTATTCTGTTTGTTTGTTTTGTTGTTTTTTTGTTCCCTGTTGGATCAAATACTTGACATCTGCTTCATTCAGATTACGGAGGATGTTTCTGGATTTGTACCGGAGCCGAAGATTCTTTCGCAGAATCTCATATAGGTAACGTGGTTGCATGGCTGTTCAGAGGTGCTCGGAGACCATGTGAGATTTCAAACCATCATAATGTGTTGCCTTAATTTAATTTGAGCTGGTTTTACTACAGTTTTTCATGGCAGAACCATGTGATTTATTTTTCCCTGTGAATTTGAGTTAATGCCATTCTTGTATTGACATGTTTCCAGTTAAAACAGGCATTATCCCTTTTTAATAGGCAATCTATTATGTTGAAAACATCTAAGATTTGATTTTACATTTGCATTTGGAATTAGTATCAGTACTTTTTAATTTTTTTTATTTTTCAAGAAGAGAAGTTTGGGGTGAATTTTATTCAGTAAGGCTGCATTACATGTATCAAAAGTGACAGTAAAGACATAGAACTATGTTGTGACATTATACATTTCAAATAAATGCTATTCTTTTGAACTTCCTATTCATCAGAGAATCCTGCAAAAAAATGTATATTGGTTTTCACAACAATACTAAGCAAGTGAACACCAAATCAGCATATTAGAATGATTTCTGAAGGATCATGTGACACTGAAGCCTGGAGTAATGATGCTGGAAATTCAGCTTTGCCATCACTTTGCTATCATTTCATTATATTTATAATTCTTCACAATATTACTGTTCTCACTTTATCTTTAATAAACACAACTTTTGGTGAGCATAAGAGGCATATCTGCTTTAAATTGAATTTAGTTGAGGTTTAGGTGAACATTACCGTATGGGATGGCATCAAAGCTTCGATTTGATTTTGTGGGGCCATTAAAAGAAGCAAGACCTTGACAGGAAATGTAATTTGATGTACTATCATTGTGATCGTGGCTGCTGTCCCTGATTTGGTCAGCTAATATGCAAGAACATTGGTTCACGTCGTACCTCATGAAAAAGGCAATGCATCGTACATTTGTTCTACTGCGTTACGATATCCTGTTACGTTAAGATGTCCATAAAATATGACTTTCTACTTTATCTGAGTAAAATAGCTTAACCAAAAGAGGCAAGCAGGCTGTTATTACCTCTTTCACACATAAAGTATTAGTCAGAAGTAAATGTCACCTTAGCGTTCCGCTCTCGAGTCATAAGTGCAGTTGTCAGGTGCAAAGGCT
The DNA here is from genome assembly GCA_023029165.1 of Gobiocypris rarus. Taxonomy (NCBI): domain Eukaryota; kingdom Metazoa; phylum Chordata; class Actinopteri; order Cypriniformes; family Gobionidae; genus Gobiocypris; species Gobiocypris rarus. The sequence goes on from CM040932.1 coordinate 25,616,282, forward strand.
GAGGCGCGCTTGTCTTTGACTTTTGTCATTATGTAGCATTAGGTGCTGCATCCATTTGTCATAAACACAATTATCTAATTTAGTCGCAGGTTCTTTATTCGTCAGCGTGCAAAAGTGTCGTCGACCTGTAGTCTGTACCTCATCTGCCTGAAATAAAATAGATATGTGCGACTGAGAAATATGAATACTAATGCGGCTCTGCCAGAAACAATTAATAGCTGGTAAGCATACGGCGACCTAGCCCTCTTTAAATATGAGTGTTTAATTAGGTTGAATTATTAATTGGGGCTTTATCATATCTCAGAGCAGAGAGGGGGAGAGGAAGGTAAATGGGTTTTAAACTAATGACTGCTATAGCAGATATTTAACTCCCCTCATTTTGACAAGACAAAGCAGATAATAATGTTATAGCGGCTCGTGAATTATGGACTCAGTCTATATAAAGAGATGCATTAGTCTCATCTTTAGAGGATGAGGTTGAGCCATTGCATTTGTTTAAAAGGCCATCACCTAATGACCCTGACTGACACATGTAGAGAGATTGTGGTCTGTTTACGAGAGACTTTGTGGTCGTCGCTTCTATTTTTGGCTCAATTTGTTCATTTATATTGAGCACCTTCATTGTTGTCATAACTCTTAATAGTATGACCCTTTCACATTGATTTCAGCACTGGAGGTCAATAGGCCAGTCTCTAGGAAGCTCTTTTCTTGCTGGATTATGAAGCCCCATTTGTGGGCTGCACAGAGGGCCTTTAGATATTGAAAATTGGATCAAATGGATGTATTAGAGGTAAAAAAATAAGATGTCTGCTTTGACAAGGAATCTCTTTGTTAATTAATATTCTGCAGAGGAAGGCATACGGATATACATTATAGCAGTGCATAAATACATCATATCATGAATGTGGTGAACAATTATCAATGCATGAATTGAACCCATTCAGAATGCTGACAGTTTCTTACCCTGTTTTTCATGCATTCATAATTTGATGTGATACTGTATGTGGGCAGAGATATGCTACATCATATACAACACTTACAAAAAGCTTATTAACTTATCTTCCACCATCACACAATTCTGTCTTGACACACATCCTGTCACCAGAAATCACAAACCTCTCATTCCTTTAGTGACGTGTTTCTTCGGAATTATACTTCTGGAGGGCACTAGACTTCACTCTGTTTGCTTTTAGAGTAAAATATCTTTGATGTGCCATAATATTTCACTTTTTAAAAATGATTTATAATTAATCAAAATAAACTAGAACTCATGACTTCAAGGTATTACGGGTAAAATTTGTCTTGCATATCAATATCCAACATGAAAGAAAAACATATCATTAATAATATCATGCTGTTAAATCAATATTCTGTCACTTGTCATGTCAGAATAAAAGGAGGATATTAAAAGGAGGATATTTAGCTTGTTTTTTAATGTTTTTTGAACAACTATGACAACTATATAAACAACAGCTTAGACAAACAAATATGAAACTAAAATGTCTCCCTTATAACAAGCATGTAATCTTACTGCAGTCATTAATATTACAAAGAAGAACTGACTCTCAAAGTGCCTTAAGGCAGAAAGATGTCATCTCAATCTCAGGATTTATATTTGTGACCCCTCAAGTAGCTGGTATATCCTTCTGGTGACTGTATGCCCTTGTGTGTGTTCCCATGAGTGTCTGTGTGTGAAAGTGACAAATAGAGGTGCTAATGGTCGAAGCACAGTGATCGTTTCACACCTACACGACTTGCCAAGTGACATTTTAGCAGTCTCTCACTTCTATCACGCACAACGTGGTTGAACCACAGCTAGTTTTTGTATAGTGTATGAACTTGTCTCTTTTTACGGATTTGTGCGTTTTTGTTTGTTTTTTGCCCGTTTTGACCCTCAAATACTTTGAATTACACGCCTCGTCTCATCACCGCACCAAGTTGCTCTTTTATTCTAGAGACAGAACACCGTAAGGCGCAACATGCGCACACACACACACACACACACACACACACACACACACACATAGACGTCCTACTTGCTTCACGTCTCTGTGACGACCCATTTACATGAGAATCATAATGAGGGAAAATTGAATCTGTGCCTCGGATGACCTCATAATGGCCGAGTCGGGTGGTAAGGGACAGCTTCTGTGTGTGTGTGTGTGTGTGTGTGTGTGTGTGTGTGTGTGTGTGTGTGTGTGTGTGTGTGTGTGTGTGTGGAGAGAGAGAGAGAGAGAGAGAGAGAGAGAGAGAGAGAGAGAGAGAGAGAGAGAGAGAGAGAGAGAGAGAGAGAGAGAGAGAGAGAGAGAGAGCATTGTATTAACTATCAAAGATAGCTCCAACAGAACATTTTTTTTTTTCAGCGCAAATCACTATCATGTTAAATTTAGACTGTCCCTTAGAATGACTGCACTCAAAATACAAGATGTTTCCTTTTACCAGTGACATTTCTGAAAAGTGCAAGACTGCTTTGTGTAAAAGGAGAACGCTTCAATAACATCTGCCTATTTGACTAGGTCAGTGGCACCTGCTAATTGGTTTTGCAGGAAAACAAGAGGTTTATTTTCAAAATTACTATTATTGTTGTTATTATAGCACATCGTCTGGATCTCTGGGACCTCAAACATAGAAAATAATAATAAAATTGAGGGTTATTCCATCTGTGTTAGAACTACATTATTTCCAGTCCACAATAAATGGATGTATCAATTGAAATGACCTTGTGGATGCAGATGGATATTTGATTGGTAATTTTAACCCAACATCATCCGTTTATTTAATCATGTTGTTTATTTAATTTACTGCCCTAGTAATTTAAAATATGTCATGCTGAAACTGCAAGGGATTTCTAAAGCTTTTCGGGATGGATAGAGTAAATGTTGACGTTAATCGCTATGTTGAGTGAGATGACAAAGAGGTGTGCTGCATCTCAGTTTGCTGCCTTACACTATGCCCTAAAAGTTTTGTAAAGAAAAAATACATGCTTTTGAGTATGCAAGTTTTGGGACATACTACCATGTCATAATTGCGTCTTTAATGCACAGTGCTGTCGTACAGTAGTTGCATGCCTCCTGTTACCGTACTGACCTGTCAATCATGTTGTCACAGTTGACGTACTCATTTACACACTCCACATTTCAGTTCCTACCATATAGGAGAGAAAGGAATAGGCACATTGCTTTGCCACATAGCCTGTACTTCAAGTTTATTTTATTATATATAAGTAAAGTTCAATTATACTTTTAAGAATACTTTAGTAATGCACTAGTAGTATAACAGTGTACTATTTCAATAATACTAAATTGGTTCACTATTTAGTGTTATAGTATACAAATTAATACCTTAATAAAAACATGGTAGTATACTTAAAGTGCAAAATGAATATATAAATAGTAATTTATAGGCAAGTTAACTTAAAGAAAACTTACAAGTATACTTGCAGTATAAAACTACTAAACTATACTGAGAGTATAGATCAAAGTGTGCAAATGTCCTAAAAGTAGTAAACTATCAGTATATCTGTAAGTTCACTTTTAGTATAATTCCAGTTTAAATGCAATTGTAAAATATAGTGTCCTCAACGTTTAACTACTGTTTTTACTTAAAGTATACTTAAAAAGTATACTTTTATACACTAAAAATGGGCCAATTTAATCCTAAGTAGAGAAATAAAACATTGCAGTTTTATTTACAGTAAATGCACTTACATCAGTGTACTTACCTCATAAAGTGCTGGTTAATATAAGGTAACTACATGGGGTAAGGTTAGGTTTAGGGATAAGTTCAGGGTTAGTACAGTTAGTACACAGCTACTATAATAAGTACATAGTTTGTATTATGGGTTAAAGGACTTCAAATATTTTTTTTAAATCGACATGGTGAAATTCTAGTCGACTAGTCTCTGATGATGTCATTATTGAACAAAAAGCCTGAAGCTCGAGCTGAGACTCATTTGCGGGTTGCCTTGTGCACACATAGCTATTTTATTGATAAATCACAAAACAGTGTTGACAATACATTGATGCGGTACTGAATGTTTATGTGTGCCTGTGATCTGCGTGTGATGTGATGTGAATGCAGCAGTGCAGAAGGGCGATTAACTTAGGTGTACAATGAACTATTTAAAAACATTCGTTCACCCGGTCAGTTTTGAGCATCCAGATGGTATAATCCAACACCATCTCAAGACCAGTTTCTATTGTATCTAGGTGGCTAATTTGTACAAATTTTTACAATTTGTCTAAACCCCAGTGACGGGTAGGACTAGGAGCGAGGTTAGGGGGAGGTTATTTGTACGAATTCATAAAAATTGAGCAACTCAAAAATCGGACAAATTCATATGAGTGTAATCCAGCACATCTTGTGGAGCGCTCTCGGAGTGTCTTTATTTGTCATTTTAAAGGGTAACTAAACCCTAGAACAACTTTTTTTAGTTGATGATCTGCAAGACTGGGGCTTTATTAGTGCTGTTCATTGATTCAAGTAAGAGTTTTGACATTTGAGTATAAAGTGTTTTCATTCTATAAAATATGGTGTAAAACCGCCAAAGTGCTGCCCTCTTAAGGTTGAACGGTGGCTACTGCAGTTTAATTTTCCTATTGGATGTTGTGGTACATCGTGACGTAGGATGGTTCCTCCAACGGCTCACTATACCACGCCCCTGGCACGAGCTCACCACGCCCTAGGCTCAGCTCATGGTATAAAATGTCTTGTTCCGTCAAGACCACTGTAGAGAGTCACGAGTTGGAATTTGAGTATTGAAAATTATCAGGATATCGTATATTAGAATCTAGTTAGCATAGCCGTTTATATAGTTATATAGATTATTGCGTGTAACCTAGTTTAGTTAATTTATTGGCATAGTCGTTAGTGTATTATTGTTAGAAGCATAGTTCTCATAGTATTGCATCAGTTAAGATAGCTTCAAGTTAGCGTATATTTTTAGCATTAGTTTTATCTGTATTTAGTACAGTGGTTAGTTAGGATAGTATGTAGGTGTAGTGTTGCTGGTTGCAATAGCAGTGCTGGACTGCATAGCTTTCCGTGGAAATTGGCGTCAGTGGTTGCGTGCTCTTGGCCTGGATGACCGCGAGTATACTATCCATAATGCTAATGTTTTACCACTCAGACACTGCTCTCTTGCGCTGCGGTTTCGCTAGTATCATCGGCATCGGGAGTTGACGCAGTTTGAGGCAGCGGCTCGAATCGATACGGCTCTGGCCCTGTGTTTACAGACAATTCACCCTCCTCCACTTCAGGTGAAGACGGCGGAGAAAAGTCCTCTACTTCAAATGACCGCTCTGTTGCAAAACTACTGGTGTCACTCCAGTCATTCTCCATCTTTTCGAGTCTGACAGCTGTTAATCAATCCGTCACTGCGGGGTCTCAGGTGCACACCCCTGCTCAGCCCGCCCTCGGTTCGCCCCCTCTGTCTCCGCTGGGCTCTGCCCACTTTTCCAGCATTTTTCAAATATTGCCAGTGGGTGGAGTTAGGCTGTGAACAGGGGTTTAGTTACCCTTTAACTGTTTGGAGTGTAAGAGTGGACTTCAACTATTTTTTATCCACTTGCGCCCTCTATAGGCCGTGATCAGCGAATAATCGGCGTCAAGCTTAAAGCGACTAGTCTGTGCAACCCCTAGTTCAGTTCCTTCTCAAATTAGCATATTGTGATAACAGTCCATTATTTTCCATAATGTAATGATAAAAATTTAACTTTCATATATTTTAGATTCATTGCACACCAACTGAAATATTTCAGGTCTTTTATTGTTTTAATACTGATGATTTTGGCATACAGCTCATGAAAACCCAAAATTCCTATCTAAAAAAAAATGCATATTTCATCCGACCAATAAAAGAAAAGTGTTTTTAATACAAAAAAAGTCAACCTTCAAATAATTATGTTCAGTTATGCACTCAATACTTGGTCGGGAATCTTTTTGCAGAAATTACTGCTTCAATGCGGCGTGGCATGGAGGCAATGTGGCACTGCTGAGGTGTTATGGAGGCCCAGGATGCTTCGATAGCAGCCTTAAGGTCATCCAGAGTGTTGGGTCTTGCGTCTCTCAACTTTCTCTTCACAATATCCCACAGATTCTCTATGGGGTTCAGGTCAGGAGAGTTGGCAGGCCAATTGAGCACAGTAATACCATGGTCAGTAAACCATTTACCAGTGGTTTTGGCACTGTGAGCAGGTGCCAGGTCGTGCTGAAAAACGAAATCTTCATCTCCATAAAGCTTTTCAGCAGATGGAAGCATGAAGTGCTCCAAAATCTCCTGATAGCTAGCTGCATTGACCCTGCCCTTGATAAAACACAGTGGACCAACACCAGCAGCTGACATGGCACCCCAGACCATCACTGACTGTGGGTACTTGACACTGGACTTCAGGCATTTTGGCATTTCCTTCTCCCCAGTCTTCCTCCAGACTCTGGCACCTTGATTTCCAAATGACATGCAAAATTTGAGCGACAGTCCAGTGCTGCTTCTCTGTAGCCCAGGTCAGGCGCTTCTGACGCTGTTTCTGGTTCAAAAGTGGCTTGACCTATGGAATGCGGCACCTGTAGCCCATTTCCTGCACATGCCTGTGCACGGTGGCTCTGGATGTTTCTACTCCAGACTCAGTCCACTGCTTCCGCAGGTCCCCCAAGGTCTGGAATTGGTCCTTCTCCAGAATCTTCCTCAGGGTCCGGTCACCTCTTCTCGTTGTGCAGCGTTTTTTGCCACACTTTTTCCTTCCCACAGACTTCCCACTGAGGTGCCTTGATACAGCACTCTGGGAAAAGCCTATTCGTTCAGAAATGTATTTCTGTGTCTTACCCTCTCGCTTGAGAGTGTCAATGATGGCCTTCTGGATAGCAGTCAGGTCGGCAGTCTTACCCATGATTGCGGTTTTGAGTAATAAACCAGGCTGGGAGTTTTTAAAAGCCTCAGGAATCTTTTGCAGGTGTTTAGAGTTAATTAGTTGATTCAGATGATTAGGTTAATAGCTTGTTTAGAGAACCTTTTCATGATATGCTAATTTTTTGAGATAGGAATTTTGGGTTTTCATGAGCTGTATGCCAAAATCATCAGTATTAAAACAATAAAAGACCTGAAATATTTCAGTTGGTGTGCAATGAATCTAAAATATATGAAAGTTTATTTTTTATCATTACATTATGGAAAATAATGAACTTTTATCACAATATGCACATTTTTTGAGAAGGACCTGTTTGTATACAGGAACTGGACTCTAAAATAAAGTGCTACCCTTACAAGTATAAGTGTACATTGATATTTACTACATAAAGTATACTTAAAATATACTTGAGTGTTACGTCCACCCCCCTTTTCTACGGGGAGTGGGACCAACAAATAGATATATCCAAGGTGGAAAAACCAAGGATGACTCGAAACATGTCTCAAGTTTATGTATTTATTAACAAATTATCACACAATGCTAAACATAACTGGCACCACAACACACAGTGCGCACGGCTCCCACCGCGCAGTTGAAATACCCGCGAGGAAGACCCGCTGCTCACCACACCAACTTCTAGCTGATCAGGAACTCTGGTCCGACGGCTGCCTCCCCACAGACGGCGCGAGAAAACATTATGATCAGCAGCACCGTCAATCTCGCTGCAGTCCAATCAGCAACTCACACAGTAATCTTAACTCACACAGTAATCCACACAGTCGGCCATGAGTCGCCAAGAAACAAAGTGAGAGAGAGACAGCGCACTTCACTGGCTCATCCCACTAATTGCCGCTGATCAGCTCCCGCTGCGGGATTCACTCCACGTCAGACTCAGCAAACGGGCCAAACACCTACACAAGAGAGACAGAACACCCACAACAACAAACACAACACCCACAGACCTCAAGGGTCGTAACATTGAGTTTTAATTAAGTGAACTTAATGAAATAAGCTTGAAATACTTTTTTTTTGTAAGGTAGCACTGTCCACTGTTCAGTTCAGACAAATAGGCTAATTATTTCCTTGAGTGGATACAACAGAAAATAAACCCATAAGGAAAGCTGTGCATATAGCAAACCCCAATGTCTTGATGACTTGAATAATTTGTTTTGAATGTCAAACTAGTACCATTGTTGCTCCATAGATGCAGAAAATCTAAAAACCTTCAATACAGTTCATATTATAATTTACTTATTCATTTTCAAATCGGAGGTCAGTATCCTGATGCTATACCTTCATACACATTGTTCCTATTACTGTATAGAGCTTCCTACAAAAGTTCTGTGTGAACTTGAAAGATAGCAAAGGACGCTCCACAGTAATGGAAGTGGCTTGTGTCTTATCACCCTCTCTCACCTACCCCACATGTGTGTAAGAGAAAGATTTATCACACAAATGAACCTGTGAAAATAACTTTCTGCATGACTACCATCTCTGATCACAGCCACTGTCTCCCTCTCCTGAAAAATGGTGTTTGTGCTCTACTAGAAGTAAATACACTTCGCTTTTGGCTTTTTCTAAATTCTTGCACAGTTCACAAGGCCCAGATTTTCCCCTGATCCGAGCTTTGAGCCTTTTAAAGAAATATTTTTATGTAAAATAAAATGTGGATCTGTCAGTCACGACGCCCACTTGCACGCTCACACGTCTTAACCTTACCCTCCAAGCAGACCAATGAAAGCGATACAGCTATATCCATTTCTAGAAAAGCACCTAAGGCTAAACACAACATTTGCTCTCTTTCACACACACAAAATATTACTTAACACACCCCAATTAACTATCGCACACTATACCCACACATTTATGTGCCTGAATCAACCTCCTACAGAACTTTCCTTCAACAGTTCACGCAAAGCCAGAGGCAAAGATTCCCTCAAAAGCTTCAGGCTATTCAGCCATGACGTTCTGGCGGGCTAGTGGTCAGTTATATAAGACGGCTGCGGATGTTTGTGCTGGCCAAGGGGACTGAGGATCAAAGGGTACTGGCCTGCCCAACCGGCCGGAAAACTAGCAGCATGTCTGCTATAGTGTGGGTACCCTGGGTGCTGGAACCAGGTGTGAGAAAGAGATGTCATGCTCCAGAGGGCAAGCCAACTATCTACAACACCCCATTAACCTACTACTGAGAGGAGAGGGACAACTCCGACTCCAGTTGAGAGAAAGAAAGAAAGAGAATGGAAATGGAAAGAGAGATTCCACTGCGGGAAGAGGGAGGCATGGTTGCTGGTTGTTGAGGCTATTTGAGGTGAGGGGCTAAGGGACACAAGAAACCAAAGTGACAAGAACAGAGAGAGAAAAGAGCAACAATAGACAACATTGGGGAGATAATAAAGTAAAAGAGGGAAGAAAAGAGAAAATTAATTGAATCCTAAAGGATACGATTAAAGACACTTAAAGACAAGCCCAAAAAAGTACACTATGGTAATACCAACACGATCTCATAACAATGCGTACCAATAGTCAGAGTGTGCAATCTCGTAGAATGTATACGCCAAAATTAGTTTTGGCGCACATATGCTACGCAGTTTTTCGCGTGCATATGATATACGCACTTTATGGCGTGTATATGACATGCTTTTGGGTAGGGTGAGGGTGGGGGTGTGGGGGGTTCGTACGTATAATACCCCATAAAGTGCGTATCATATGCACGCCAAAAACGGCGTACCATATGCACGGCAAAACTCATTTTGGCGTATACATTGCACACTCGTACTATTGATGCGCATTTTCGTGAGATCGGGCTTGGTAATACCATGATTTTTTCCATTGTAGAGTACTCGAGTACTTAGCAATGATGCTTTCAAGTTAATTAAAAAAAACAAAGACTTTTACAAACCTTGCTCCAAAAAAACTAAAAATTTTTGTTATTGTGAACATTCTATTTGACAATATAGAGGGTATGCATTGACGTCACTTTCCCACCGGAACATGGCCCCTCAACCGGGACTGAGTGGCAGAAGAGCTGCTACATGACTGGATTTAATAGGGGAAAACCTATAAGTAAGAGCCTGATTTCGATACATAAATACATAAATATTATCACTGTCAGTCATCACAATTCGGAGAGTGTATCCTGCAATTATATGCAGATGGACCTATGTTTTGAAGTGTGTATGTGCTGTATTTACATAACATCTACACTTTGTTGGAGAGGATTTGCGCACGTGCAGAAAACTCGAGCAGTGAGTGGATTCTAACTTCAACACCTGTGATTGGCCATTATGTTCACAAATTCAACAAACATGTCTGTGATTGGCTACATTACTCACCAAAAACACGTTGGAAACTGAATCATTTGACGAGCGCAAATACATATATGAGTTGGATCTTTGCCAACTTTTTTTCGCTAATAATATGCTATTATTACGTAGAAAAAATGGACTGCATTCATATAGCGCTATTAACAGACCCACAGCGATCCAAAGCGCTTTACATGTTGCCTCACATTCACCCATTCACTCTCTCATCATACACCAACGGCGGTGTCAGTCATGCAAGGCGCCATCCAGCTTGTCGTGAGCATTTGCGGTTACGTTGAGATCACGACACTTGGTCAGGTGGAACTGGGGATCGAACCACCAACCTTTAGGTTTGTAGGTAATCTACATGAACCACTGAGCCACTGCCACCCAGACAAGATCCTAGACAAGCAGTTATAGGCAGCTTTTCCCTCTAACAGCAATCATAACAGAAGCAGCAGGCCGCAGTGGTTTGAGTCAGAAAAAGTACACGCGATTATCAAGTCTGTCTTCCTTGGAACGGCAATAATAGGGGGTACAGGGATGTCCAAGCGGGGGCCTTTTTTATATTTTTATTAACAACAATAATTGTCCAGATTATGTATTTATTTTATTCAGTTGATTCAATTAAACTACATAGTACAAAGTAATACTCAAGCTGAAGGTCACGTTTTTCACGTGATTCCTAGAGATTGAATGAATTGATAAAATGTATAAATTGAAATATAAGCAAATTTTTCATCAATATTTAAATATAACATGTAAATAATGCCCTTGGAAATCAGTTCTGGGGCCAAATATTGCTCTTAAAAGGGTAATTTATGACTAATTTCCATGGTATGTATCATACCATAAGTACTGTAGTATTACCATCTGTTACATCAAATTTCATGGTACCCCTCCAGGACTTTTTGTAAGTTAAAAATAATGTAATCACACATGAGAGAGAGAGAGAGAGAGAGAGAGAGAGAGGTATAAAGATACATAAAGATGGGAAAAGGGCAATAGAGGAATAGCAAAGAGAAGCTAGAAAGATTAAAAACAATCATTTGAAAATTCAGTTTTGAAGAAGCAGTCTGCTTAAAAAAGCATACAAAAAGACAGTGATGAAGTCATGATGGACTTTCTTATAAGAGTAGCGCCAATTTCTGTAAGATGACAAGAGAGATAAAGAGCCATTCGACGTGTCTATTTGAAAACGCAGAAATGAGAGGCTATGTTTGGGTGGAAAAATGAATGAGGTATGGAGGGAGGATATAAAGGAGGTGTGTGTGTGTGTATGTGTGTGTGTGTGTGTGTGTGTGAGCGGGTGGCTGTTTGGTTGTGGGTGGGAGCCTGTTTATAGGGATGTCAGTAAGAGTGGTCTTCGAATGAAAACCAACCACAGAAGGAGTCAGAGAAAAAGACAAGAAATGCCAAAATCGAGCACACACATACACACACAAACACCATGTTCTTTCTATAGCCGTGGCTCATCTGTGTGGGTGTGGGTTTGAGTTACAGTCACGGGGGTCCGATTTGACACGTCTTAGTTACATATGGTTAGCAGCGCAGTGTACAGTAACCGTTGTGTGACAACATTGGAAAAGCATGACAGAAAAGCAGCATGGAGAATCTGCCTGCTAAATGGAGTGACAACAGAACAGCCTCGCTCATTGTCATGCCACTTTGTGTACGTGTGTGTGTTTTTTTCTCAGAGTGTGCAAACATTGGATCTGAGTCAAATATGAGTATGCATGTCAGAAAGAAAGGGCTATAGTGATAATTTCTGGTGCCCTGCAACCCTGTCTAAACTCGGATCCTGTCAATGCCGAGGTGAAATATTGTTGCAAACGCCACCCCCAACGCTCTTTTCATATCTTGATGTCATCATTACTTCTAGATGCATGATTTTTTCTGACACGTGTCTGCAATTCTGCATCTTGCAGTGTCTTGCATTCAGCAAAAAAATATATCTTATGGAACAACACAGGGCTGTGGTAGTTCTTTAAGCTCTGGCTCTGGTATTTTTTCCCCCTCTGTCGCTCTTTTCTTATTTTTCACCTCCATGTTTTGGTGTCTCTGGGGTCTTTCCTTTGCTGTTTAGAGTTAAGAGGTGCTGTTTATAGAACAGAATAAGGTTAAAGTGAGGATGACAACATAGCAGAATTCCGAATGTCAAAAGGTGTGTGTAGGAGTATCTCTGGTACTCAGAATGAGAAATCTATCAAATTGGGACTTCAAAGTTATTTTTTTAAGGTTATGTTTCCTAGATAAAACATTGTACTTGTGTTTTAGATGTTTTATATACAATATTCGTTTGTGCTATTCGTTGTCTCTGTTATCTTCCATTGTCAATTCTGTAGTTTATTGATCTAACTGACAAATTCAGAAATTGTATTTATGTGCATTTTGGTAAAACACAATATATATTGTGTTTTATGTACAATTCACTTTTTAAAAGATCCACATTACTAATTTTAATTCATGGTGATAAAAGGATTATGTGCCATCAACTGGAGTATTGTATTTTTTGGTACTGAAGTATAATTTTTCAGTTATGACACATTCCAATTATTAAAATATTACAGTCAAACCTGAACATAGTGCTATATATGAGTTATTTGTGTTATATGGTGGTATATTTTGTGTGTTTACATTCATTCTCAATTGTGGATGTGGTGTGGTGTCACTCCATCATTTATGTGTGTGTTCTGCATTGTAGATCATTTATTTTTGACAAATTCTCTTTTTTCATGTCTTATAAGTCATTTTCATGTCATAAATAAAATGTATCATTTTAATATATATATATATATATATATATATATATAGAGAGAGAGAGAGAGAGAGAGAGAGAGAGAGAGAGGTCCTTCTCAAAAAAATAGCATATTGTGATAAAAGTTAATTATTTTCCATAATGTAATGATAAAAATTTAACTTTCATATATTTTAGATTCATTGCACACCTACTGAAATATTTCAGGTCTTTTATTGTTTTAATACTGATGATTTTTTGATGATATCTCAAAAAATTTGCATATTTCATCCGACCAATAAAAGAAAAGTGGTTTTAATACAAAAAAGTCAACCTTCAAATAATTATGTTCAGTTATGCACTCAATACTTGGTCGGGAATCCTTTTGCAGAAATGACTGCTTCAATGCGGCGTGGCATGGAGGCAATCAGCCTGTGGCACTGCTGAGGTGTTATGGAGGCCCAGGATGCTTCGATAGCAGCCTTAAGGTCATCCGAGTGTTGGGTCTTGCGTCTCTCAACTTTCTCTTTACAATATCTCACAGATTCTCTATGGGGTTCAGGTCAGGAGAGTTGGCAGGCCAATTGGGCACAGTAATACCATGGTCAGTAAACCATTTACCAGTGGTTTTGGCACTGTGAGCAGGTGCCAGGCCGTGCTGAAAAATGAAATCTTCATCTCCATAAAGCTTTTCAGCAGATGGAAGCATGAAGTGCTCCAAAATCTCCTGATAGCTAGCTGCATTGACCCTGCCCTTGATAAAACATAGTGGACCAACACCAGCAGCTGACATGGCACCCCAGACCATCACTGACTGTGGGTACTTGACACTGGACTTCAGGCACTTTGGCATTTCCTTCTCCCCAGTCTTCCTCCAGACTCTGGCACCTTGATTTCCAAATGACATGCAAAATTTGAGCGACAGTCCAGTGCTGCTTCTCTGTAGCCCAGGTCAGGTGCTTCTGCCGCTGTTTCTGGTTCAAAAGTGGCTTGACCTGGGGAATGCGGCACCTGTAGCCCATTTCCTGCACACGCCTGTGCACGGTGGCTCTGGATGTTTCTACTCCAGACTCAGTCAACTGCTTCCGCAGGTCCCCCAAGGTCTGGAATCGGTCCTTCTCCACAATCTTCCTCAGGGTGCGGTCACCTCTTCTTGTTGTGCAGCGTTTTTTGCCACACTTTTTCCTTCCCACAGACTTCCCACTGAGGTGCCTTGATACAGCACTCTGGGATTCCTATTCGTTCAGAAATTTATTTCTGTGTCTTACCCTCTCGCTTGAGTGTGTCAATGATGGCCTTCTGGACAGCAGTCAGGTCAGCAGTCTTACCCATGATTGCGGTTTTGAGTAATGAACAAGGCTGTGAGTTTTTAAAAACCTCAGGAATCTTTTGCAGGTGTTTAGAGTTAATTAGTTGATATAAGATGATTAGGTTAATAGCTCGTTTAGAGAACCTTTTCATGATATGCTATTTTTTTGAGATATGAAAACCCAAAATTCCTGAGCTGTATGCCAAAATCATCAGTATTAAAACAATAAAAGACCTGAAATATTTCAGTTGGTGTGCAATGAATATAAAATATATGAAAGTTTAATTTTATCATTACATTATGGAAAATAATGAACTTTTATCACAATATGCTAATTTTTTTAGAAGGACCTGTGTATATATATATACTGACTTATACTATGCTTTTACTGACACATCCCCATCTCCATCAAAAAAAAAAAAAAGTTTACCTCAGGCAATTACTTTGTGTTCATGTGTGCTCATTCTGATATGTGGGCTCTGACATGAAGGCTGTAAAAGCAGGTGCAAGGGTTTCATCGCCTACACCATGTCACATACACAAACTGATATGCGTTTATACTTTTCATAACATCATCTTTTGTGGCAAGTCTGAACAAGTGTAATGTATCCATGTATTTGTGTTTCAAATGAATTCCTGTATCAAGCTTTACCCATTTTACCCGCAGCTTTCCGTATTTGTGTTTGTTGTGGTCTTGCTATACAAGTCTCAGAAGGAAGTGCTGTCGGTATTTTAGCATTTGATTCGTTATATTGGTTTAGCTGCGAGTGGAGCGCGTAGTTCAGCCTGCTCTGTGTGGGTGTGCATTAACAGCTGATGGGATTCTGGGCAGAGTTTGTAATTTCACACCTGACCACTCATCCACGCCACCGCTGGGCACTTAACCGAGCTGGCAGCCAGAGAGCACACAGACACACACACACACAAACGTACACACACCCATAGCAGGTTTCCATGGACATGATGCTCCTTAAATGCTAGCCGCCCTGTTAAGTGACTGTTTAAATATGAGAGAAGAGGTACAAATGGGGGCTGGTGTCACTGCTCACCGACATGAGAACAGCTGGTGTAATTGAGGACAGTAATGACGAAGATGTTTCCGTATAATTCATGAGTCATCTCTCCTACATCCTGCCCTAGCATTCATGTCAGCCCCAAAAATGTTACAGATCTCTTATCTGAACCTCATTGGAGAAAGAAAATTATCTCATTTCAACGTTTAAGCACCATCTTTTGAAACATGAATGACTATCTACTGTGGAACACAAAAAACAAAAAAATTTAGGTATTCAATACAAACAGTGCAGTGAATAGTGACCATGGATGACAAGCAAGATTTTCACTATCCCCTGATTGGTCAGGATGTTTGTGCACGGTTTATATGTTCAGAGGTTTAGCTTATAGCAGAATTTCTGAACTCATATGGACTCATATTTTCTTTGTTTCTGTTAACTAGAGATTTGCAGAATTTTTTCCGAAATAGAAATGCGGTATTTAGCGTCCTTGTTAGCGTGCTGGCCTCGAATGCTGGTGATCGAGGTTCGAGACCATCTTGGAGCAAGGCGTTTTAGGTACAGGCTGTAAAGTGTTCATGAATTTTGGAGGCGGAGCAATGAAGAGAGGTGGTGGGTCTGATTTCAAATATCAACAGTGTTCAACAAAAAAAATTTGGAGATCGCATACTGCACCTTTAAAGAGCATTTTGCAGGTTAATTTTTTTTCAAGATGAATACATAACCTTGTATGAAAATGTCATATGAAAAGGTAATGCAGGATTTAAAATGTTTTAAAAAGACATAAGAACACACATTTAGTAGATAAAGCGGCCGTGGCCTTGGCTGTTTGTAAAAAAAGCTGTTTTATTACGTTACGAGAGGGAGTCGTGTGCCGGGCTCTGCGTTGGCTCAGTGCAGAATAGGTTGGTATTCAGTAGAAATCAGTGAATTATCGGTAGTTTTTCTATTACAATTTATCATTGTCATGGTGAATTATTGTCTCCAGCCTGTCAGGAGTCCACAGGGTTTCCTAAAAAAAAAAGGTTAGAAAAACCTGCATGGTGGCTTTCGTGCAGGTGAAGAGACGGGACTTCCCTTATGCATCTGCTTCAACACACGCGGTGGTGTGTGTAGTGTTCACTTTACACCGCGGATTATCATCCTGGCGATATGATGGAGTTCAACATTGCAATACTCATGTATTGTTAAAGATTAATATTAAAAGATTAAACATCCACACGCGATTCTTCTTTGTTGTTGTTTTTACGTGAATTAATTTCAACATTGATGAATACAAAGATTGTAGGTTACATAAACACAAATGCATATCTCACACTTAAAAAAAAAAAAAAAGTCTGGAATTACGTGCTGGTAATGGAAATATTTTATTCATGCAATGTATGTAGGCCTACATTCAAGTTCACTGAAATACTCAAAACGACATCCGCTTACATCCTCACACTATCGGTGAATCCAACGCTATCTCACGACCAATTCGTACATATTTTACAAGGTGGCTATTTCGTACAAATTTGTGCGACCTCACTCACGTAATTATGCGTTTTGCCTAAACCCCAGTGATGGGTAGGTTTAGGGCGGGGTTGAGGTAGGTCATTCGTATGAATTCATACGAATTTGCCAACTCGTCAAATATATACGATTTAGTAAAAATCGTATGAATTCATCTGAGTGAGGTCGTACAAATTAAATCTGAATTAGCCACCTCGTAAAATATATGCAATTGCCTAGAGATCGGGTTGGTGAATCGGCACAAAATAAACCCATAACACAGAATGAGTGAATAAAGGATAACATGAAACACACAGTAACACTACTATGCTGTCTGTGGTTTGGCCGCGGCGGGAGATGTGACGGTCACGGATCTGTCGGAGATGCAGCTCGAAGAAAACATGAACTGTGCACCGTAACTATGGCAGGCGTACACTCACACGAGCTTTCGCGTTACAGAGACTGGAGCTTTCAATGTTGCTGCTAGCTTTAGAAAGAAAAAATAAGTGTGCAAATAAATGATTTGTGTGCAAATGATTTGTTGAAAAGCAGAGAACAGCAGCCATTCCTTTCAACAGAAACAACCAGAGGGAGAGAGAGGGCGCGCGCGCGTGTGTGTGTGTATGCACACTGTATTGTTGCAGCCACTGAGATATAACCAAATAATACTCATAGATCTAGCCTATGAGATGGTTGTGCATGATTTGCAATAGGTGACAGGCTGGTGAAAATTGGGCCGACTCCCAAATTTTTTAAACATGTTATATCGTGAGGTCGGGAGGTGCTCGTAATGTGCTCGGCTCGTCTCGTCTAGTATTTCCTCTCACACGCTGCGAGCCACGATGTCCACGCGAAAGAGAGAAAAAAATCATCTGCGAGCTCGTATGACCGAGTCGCAGCGTGTACGCCTGGCTTTAACGTTTAGAGTGGACGGATATTAACGAGTGTGACTTATGCCAGATGGTCAAAGCTTATTATTAGTTTCTGTTATCGGTAATTATCAATTATCAGTTAATGGTAAGTTACACCTAGATGACAAATACCAGCTTTGCGATTGCCTGATACATGATAATTATCTGTACAGTATTGTAATCTGAGCACAGTGTTCATATTCTAGCGTATATAACGTTATATCATTAGCTAACACTGGTCTCTAACCTGCTCTGTTTTCCACTTTTTATCCTCACACAACAACTCAATCTGTCTCCTCTAATCGTTGTTCTGTCTGATCCTGGCCTGTCCCTTATTGTCTGTCATAATTGTATGGCTGTGATCTGCCATATGAGTATTAATAAACATTTATAATTTTCTCAACGTCCGAACTGTCATTGCGATCCATTATGTTCATTCACCGCACTCCCTCCCATTATGTCACTTCCGGTTTTGGCATTTTTACATGCGGAAGTAAAATTGTCTCACTTATTAGCGTATTTATAAGTATATTTGAAAGAAAATCTAGGTCCTACATTGTTTTTCTATACATTGACTCACTGGAGTCTCTAACCTTTAATATGCCCTTTAAGGAATTAGGTTTCAAAATTGTTCCATTCTTAGTAACATCCTGTCCTTTGATTTGATTCCATAACCTCTATCAAACAACCAATTTGTCTCTCCCACAGGAGTTTTAGATGGAAGGTCTCTAGGTGAATGAAATGGTGGGATTCATTATAACTTTCCATTCCCAATGTATTTTTTGTCTATTGTGTAATTATTAATTACCCTGACTCTCATTGGCTCCACACACAGCATCACTGGGGGACAATGAGAGCCAGAACAGAGAGGACAGATATAATGGAGATGGTAATAATGAGGAAAAAAGTGTTAGCAATGGGGACATGCATTTCAGAAAGGACGAGACCCAAAGAAATAGTCCGATATGAAGCATTACAGAGAGAAGCAGATGGGGGACATTAAAAAGAAAAGCAAGAGAGGATTGGGGATTGAACAAGGACATGGTGGAAAGAAAGAGACGACTGTAGAGAGAAGGGACGGGAACTGAGTGACTCTCTCTTCTCTTGATTAGAAGGAAGAGGCTGTCAAGCACTACGCTGTGCATTGATTCTCTGGCATGATCAAAAGTGACACAAAAGTTTCAAGAGTGTATGTCATTTGTAATCTTCTACCATCTTCAGGAGTCTGTGCCTCATTGTAGTGTGGGTGGTCTCTTGGTTGAGCCCCCATGAGCTCGGCACAGATATCAAAGAGCTTTAACCTGGTCTGAGACGGGCTACGATGTCTCTGCTGTTGATCAGAAGTCTGAAATACAAAAGGCAAAAGATCTGAATTCTGTTCAACATGCATCTGAACAGATTGCATCTTCCTTATCAGAAACACAAATATTCTTAACTGTTTTGTATTGGCCTAGGCATCTGGATTAGTATCAATTTCCATGAATTACAAGTACGATATTGTCTAGAAACGGCCTGTTATTATACAAGTCAAGTCTTGATAACTGACTTTGGTGTAATTTAGGTTTGGAAATTTATATATTTCTGACAGAAAAGATAGGCAGTTCAGAAAGGCAGCTGACAGTTTTTATAAAACACACCTACGCAAATAGCCTTAGGCACTGATATTTGCAATGGTAAACACATCCCTAGGTCTGATTTTATAAATGTATTTTTAATATTTTTGGCACTTGACTGTATTTATGCCATTAACATTGCTGGGTAGACAAGATGTACAACCCACATGAACACAGTGAAACCTTTGAACCACTGTGGTGTAAATTATGTTTGTGAAATCTGAATATCACATTTATTGATTTTACCTTGCGAAGTAACCAAGAATCTGAAGGCCAGTTAGTCTATGCCATGAGCTTCAAATGGCTTTGTAACAGCGCAATGGATATTCTCTCGGCACAACATCCCACATTCAGCTTGAGCTGTTCATTGGGCCAGGATGGAATTGGGGCAGATTCAAAAGGAAACACACATTTCAATTGAGTGTAAATTGGCCCTGCATTATCTTTCCACAAGTCCTTTCATATGCTGAAATTGACTTGCACCACATTAAAATCCAATGTCATTTTCAAACAGTGCTGTCACCATTGGTGGATAATGACTTTGCTTTTAGCTGAATGCATTGCCTTTCACGGTGTGTGTGTGTGTGTGTGTGTGTGTGTGTGTGTGTGTGTGTGTGTGTGTGTGTGTGTGTGTGTGTGTGTGTGTGTGTGTGTGTGTGTGTGTGTGTGTGTGTGTGTGTGTGTGTGCGTGTGTGTGTGTGTGTGTGTGTGTGTGTGTGTGTGTGTGTGTGTGTGTGTGTGAAGGGTGTCAGAGCTTAACAATGGAATAAAACATTCTTTTACTGAAGATAAAAGGCCACATAAAGATGACAGGGTGGAAGCATGGAAGCATATAGCTGTTTTCACAAGTAATATACAATCGCCTCTCAAATACAATTTGGCGGCAGTGTTATAGCTTTGCTTTCCGAGGTCACAGTGGTCATTAACTTTGAATCTGCGTCACAGTGGATTTCGAAATTGATATTGTTGTGCATTGCAAATGACTCGTCATAGATTTATTTTCCATTCCATTTTTTTTTCTTCAGTGGAGCAACTGGAGTTTATTAAACTCAGGAAGACTGATTGATTTTGGAACTGTAAAAAATGGATCAAAGTTCAGATTGACTTTAGATTTAGACAGTGGAAGCTCAGAAGGGTGCATATTGCTACTGCTTGGGCTGTTTATGGTGAATGCAGAGAAAAGGCATTATTTTTACTACTGCAGTCAGTATTACTGCGGCAACACATTTGTGGGATCTATGACATAGATACCTCCTCCTGTCTTCAATTGTGTTTCTTCTTTTAAACGAAACAATCCAAGCTGTGCGCCATCCATCACACCTGATTCCTATTGTACCTCGTCACTGTTACTAGATCCACTGTTCCTTTTTTTTTTTTTTTACCCTAGTTAACCTGGTTCTAGTGCATGGACAAGGTGTCCAGGAGGTCCAGGGATAATGACAGACCTGTCCATCACTACTCAAGTGATATAGCAACGTTTGCTCAGCCTGACGCCGGCTTCACACCGCACGCGTAAGCAGGGCGTAAGCAGCGCATATTTTTTTCGGCGCTCATGTTAACAGATAAGTGCATTCACACCGGCAGCAGAGGCAGCGCAGCGGCGCGTAGCAGGAGCAGAGCAGAAGCGTCAGTGCCGCGATCGTTTCGGCACCGGGTCTATTTTACGCTGAATTAAAGCCACAGTGCATTGTTCTGATCAAAACTGTAGTGAATCATGTAGTGAAGTGTTCTGTGTGTTTCACAAACACCATATGACATCCGGCGCTGTGATTTAAAAAAAATAAAATACTCGAAAACACATCACTGCCAGTTTTTGCTCAAACTTCAAAGGTCTGTTTAAATGATTAAAACTAGAGGCTTATTTTAACTTTAAGGTTACTTTTATCACGTAAACTACCTTTATACAGCATGTTATATGCATGTGTGTTTGGGACAGAGGGGAACACAGTCGCATTTGCAGCAGATATACGCTGCCCATCATAAATCAAAGCACGAGACAGACAGGGGTCGGAGGAGAACACCGGGAAAGTGACAGAATGGGACGATATATATATATATATATATTGTTATAGCGCCTAAAATAATAAATGATTGATTAACTTTTTCTAACATTTTTCAATGTACATTTATAAAATGCACTTTCTGTAAAGCTGCTTTGAAACAATGTGTATTGTGAAAAGCGCTATACAAATATATTTGAATTGATATTCGTCTATATTTGCAATATACGAGCAGCGGTTCAGCTGCGCGAGACAAACGCAGCCAGTGTGAAAGCACAACTGACGCGTGCGGCTCCCGCTCTCCATACGCACCGCTTCTGCCTGCCAACGCACTGCTAGCGCTTGCGGTGTGAAGCCGGCTTGAAGCTTTTGGTTTATGTGACCCTGTACCACAAAACCAGTCTCTTTTTTTATTGAGATGTATACATCATCTGAAAGAGATTTATGGGATATAGGACAATATTTGGCTGAGATACAACTATTTGAGGGTGCAAAAAATTGAAATATTGCGAAAATCGCCTTTAAAAGTTGTCCAAATAAAATCTTATAATAATTTTGACCCATACAATGGAATTTTGGCTATTGCCACAAACATTCATGTGCGACTTATGACTGGTTTTGAATCCTAGAAGAAGTATCAAGGTTTCCACAAAAATATTATGTTGCACAACTGTTTTAAACTGTGATGATAATGATGATAATAATAATAAGAAGAAATGTTTCTTGCGCCAAATGAGCATATTAGGGTGATTTCTGAAGGATAAATGGTAGCTGAAAATTCAGTATTATCACAAATATGAAAATATAAAACATTTTTAAAATGTAGTAATAGTCTACCGTACTTCTGTATTTACTGTATTTTTAACCAAATAAATGTAGCATTGGTGAGAATTTTTTTGTACTTTTAAAAACACAACAATCTAGACCAAATATGGGCACATATTTGTATCAAATTATTTGAGAAGTGCTGCTGCCCATCTATGTTTTATTTATTGTTTAATATGCAAGTTTAATGCAATTAAAAGTTTTTTTTTATCACATAAATGCTGATCTGACTACAAAAATTATTAAATTTTAGTAATATTCTGTGCAACTAACTACAACCCCAAATCAATAAATGTTTTGACATTTTAAAAAATGCAATAAAATCAAGAATGATTTGTTATTTTTATCTCAGCTTTATTCAAAAATATTTCCAATGTCGGCTATAAGCAAAACAACTTAATAGTTTAGAAATTGAGGATACTAATTGTTGCCGTTTTGCAAGTGGATTTTTGACCTAATCTTGGTTGATACAAGACAGTTGCTCAACAGTCAATGATGTGTTGCATTTTACAAAACATTACTGTACAAACGCACACATACAGGTAACAAGCACTAAACTAAATCTCCAATACACCATTCTAAGTATTTCTAATCATGCATGCCATAAACCTTCTGAGTTTATCCAAGCGTTAAAACATCACTGACATTTGATTTGAGCTTTCTTATTGCGATTTTGCCGCATTCATTTTCTTAATCATCATTTTGGTCCCTAATCCTCTCTTACACACGACTGGCATTAGCAGTTCCCTCTAAAGAGCAACAAGACCTTTCTCCATACATCCCAGATTCACATCATGGCTACAAGCGACCGGTAATTTCCCACCTCGCAGACAGGATGACAATAAGGTACTCGACAAACACACACACACTGCCGACCGACTCGCACGCGAGCACACACTACCTCACGGTCCACTCGCTTAAAACGGATTAACTTTCATGCTGTCCAACATGGTCTGTTGCCATTTTTAATGTGAATTAAAACTAGGTAAATGTCACCATCGTTCAGTCAATAATGCCCCACATATGCTGGCTATTCCCATTGAGTCTGTCCTTTAGCAAGGCTATGAACACAGAGAGCAATAATTCAGCTAAACACAGCTGTGAGCCGTTTAATTTCAGCGCACCATCAGCCACTGATGTGGCATTTGACTTTTTGACTGCACGGAAATTTGAGCTTGTTAGAGCGTCATTACGGATTTAAGTTATACCATGTTAGTCCGATTCCTATTCGAATCAGTGTGAATGCTAAAGCTAAAGAAGTTAGGCGTTTATTTCCCATTTGTGCATTGGTGAAATCTTTAAAAAATTGTCCATTTGAGAACCTCTATATCAGCAGCTCTTATTATTTGTTCCCAAGCAAACACAAACCCACAGGTCTAACCTGAAGTGGCCCTGCTCACCACCTACTTTTCTGACTAGGGCCACTGATTGTCTCCTCTGCCAAATAAAGGGAAAAACACATCTTTTCCTCCTAGGAGGGTCAGGTCAGCATGCCGCTTATCTGGGCTCTTGCCCTCTAATTACTGCAGAAGAGCAATATATTTGCTCTGTATGTCATTCATTTATGAGTTATTGGCTGTTAAAATTGAGTTTACGGCTAGCGCCAAAAAAAAAAAAAAAATAGAGTGTGGAAAAAGGTGTAGATGCATTTCACATGTCTTTGTGAGTAGGATTCTCTTAAAGGGTTGCAAATTACTAACCTCTGTGTAAAATATAATATTTCCAAATACACTCGACAGCGATAAGTCACGAAAGACGTGTGCTAATGAGATAGGAACAAAAAAAGAGCAGAAAAGACAGACATTTTAATCTTTTAAAACCCAGGCAGTAGGCACATTGTTAGACAAACTAGGTGTCAGAGTGTTGAATTTTTTTTTTTCATAAAAAGGTTATTTATTTATTTCCGACTCCCGTGGTGAGCTCTAACGAGATGCAGGCTCTTTGAAGAGTTAGCCTGTCACACTTAATAGTTGGCCTTTCTGAACTTGCTAAGCTGCCTCTCCCCACGACATGCATGCCAGTCAAGGAAGGGTTCGAACATTGTGCATTAAGACCTGCTTGGAGAAAGCTATGATTAAAACAGAGCGCACGCCGTTTGTGTCGGAACAATGACAGCGCTGTGTCTCTGTGCCGCTGCATAGACCAGAGAATATTGTAACACATATTTTATCACAGGCGGATATGTAAGAAAGAAATTCCTTCTTTGTTGGAGATTTTCTTTACATGAGCGTAGCTGGTAATGAAAGGAGCGATGGCATCCTTAAAGTGCTGCCAAGCTGTGCGTCTGCGTTTTAAACTTCAAAATATAGATGCTTGTTCTAGGCCTGCTCACACACTGAGCATGTATATGGCAATACTGGGTAAATATAATCTGAATATAACCAATAAATCCTCGCTTTTTGTAATCATCAACATCTCATTAAATTTGATGAGATGTTTAAATAGAAGTATTTGTAAGTTTACAATCCCTTCTTTCTTTTAATTTCAATGAGAATTCATTGTCATTCATAACAGTTTTTCTACAAGTGAGCAACACCAAAATACAGGAAAATCCCTTCATATTAACAGTACATTGTGCCGTCTTTTCATAGTCTCTACATAGAGTGTACATGAAATCTATATTATCAATTTAACGTGAAACGTTCTTGAAGTCTTAACACATGTAGATTCACAGAGAGCAGCGTCCTAAGGAGGAAATAATCAATTGTTGCTTATGTATTGCATCTCATTGATAATGGGACTGTAAAAATTGATGTATATGTCTGAAATTGGTGTTGATAAGAATTGCTTCCTTTTAAAACTGCTTGTGTTTAAGTTTAAAGCAAAACTTTATGTATCTGTCAAAGTGGGAAAAAAATACATGTTTTATAAGTCTTATGTTCTCAGTATGAAAAAAAAAAAGTGGAGTGGTCAATTATGACCCCACTTGATCTCCAGCATGGACCTTATTTAACCAATCAGAGCCCTTGCCTGCCTTCTGTCTGTTGACAAACACATGGAAACGTATTTAAGGCATGCATTCAGAGAGACATTCTGACACATCTTGCATTTATTTGCATGTAAAATAACATGTTGACTTATTTTGTCGTCTTTCCTAATCAAGAAGACTGAGCCAGGTTGAGAATTCAGTCATATCTTAAAATGCTTTGATCGTAATGACCTCAAATGCTAATTTGGGCTTTAAAGAACTCCCTCCTGTTAATGTCTAATTCAAGAGGGTTACATCTATTGAATGAAGAAAAGCATGGTGGCTTTGAGTGGCACCACGATGGCAATTAGGGGTCTCGGCAGGTGGGTAATTCCTAATTTTCATATCTTGTGTCCTCTTTACCTGCTTACACCTCTTCTTGGCGCTGTGTGTGGTAGTTGATTACATGAGCTCAGTTTGGATTACTCTCTCAAACTTCTCACTAGAATTATATTGGAAGTGAAAACTTTAAGTATATACCTTTGCGTTTTACACACGGACCAGATCCATAAGACTGAAGAAATTGCCGACGTGTGCGGCATAAAAAAAAAAATCATGTCTTATGGTCAGCACTTTCTATCGACTCTATTTCTGTCAACACTATTTTCTGTTCTCAGCTTTTGTGTGCACTCTCTTTCTCTCCTCTCTCCATCTTGCTCTTTCATTTACCTCCCTTTTACACCTTTTTTGTCTGTTTTATTTTTTTCTGGTCGCCAAGGTCGACATTTTATGGTGCTTGAGACATAGGTATTTTATAGATTATATGGCCGCAGAACTCAGAAGCAAATAATTCCATACTTGAAGATTTAGACATTAAAATACATAGTTGTACTTCAGAGGGTCCACGTAGAAGAGCTTTAAAAAGACCCTGTGAACTTTTATTTGCATAGAGGACACATATTGTCATGGATATACACACTAGGCAGAAGCAAAATTAATCCAAAATACTTTATTGTGGGCACAAGACAAATACCGGGCAAACAGCAGAGTTGAAATGCACAGTCTTGAATGGAGAAGATAATCCCCCGGTTTGACAGTCAAGGCTTAAGCCTAGTCCCAAACTAAAAAGTATCTTTGAGCTGTTTTAACTGAAAGAAACTTGCACTGACATATCTTAAAATATATCAGTGCCAAAAACATACATATACGAATCAATTTCAACCCTGCAGCTTGTGACGATACATTGATATCTTAAGACACGAAACGATGGGTTTGTGTGAGAAACCGAACAGTATTTATGTCATTTTTTACCTCAAATACAACACTATGTAAAAAAGCTGCGAGCGTGCCATCACGTCCGGCGAGTGTGGTCAAATGTACACGATACGGCGTATCTCAATGGGATACAAGCGGCGGAAGTGATCTCTTGCGCTTATCTCTATGCCATATCGTGTTATTTGACCTCACTCATAGGCAGTGATGGCGCGGGGACAGCTCATGCACATAGTGTGGTATTTTTTTAGGTAAAAAATTATATAAATACTGTTCGGTTTCTCACACAAACCGATCGTTTCGTGTCTTAAGACATCAGTGTATTGTCACGAGCCGCTGGGTTTAATATGGATTCGTATGTCTATGTGTTTTTACTCTCATAGTTTTCATACTCTAAACTGTTCCTATCGACATGCATTATACGACTGCCACACTGCAACGGTTGAAGTGAAAATTTTTCATTTGTGTTATACTGAAGAAACATAGACACCTACATGTTGGATGCCCTGGGGGTAAGCAGATAAACATCAACTTTTCATTTTTGGGTGAACTACCCTTTTAAATGCCCCAACTGACCTCAAGCCTGATCCTGGTTTAGTCTAAGCCCTGTTTGTGAAACCATCCATGGTCATGACACTTTAGCTACATTTCAAATGACTTCCCATCTGTCTTTTATTGCTTTTCACACCAATTATGCAAATGTCTAACTTGAACTATGACATTATTAGAGTATTTGCAATAAAAGGACACAGGAAACAAGGTACCTGTGGCACTTTCTTTTTGCAGTATCACCATTCTACCATTAGATTCTCTGCGTAAACATGCTAAGAATTGTGCTTATATTTACACACATATTCCTACGCTTAAGTACAGCTTGGTAGATCCCACACTTTGCGTGAAACTGTTCTTACGCACTTATTACGTACACATCTGTGCATATGCACTGTTGATAAATGAGACACCAGGGGAAGACACAAGGAATAACTTCAGGAGAATGATCACTAGGAACAATGGATAACAGGAAATAGAGTCTTTCCTTGTTCAAGGCCAGACAAATACTGAGGCTGAGGTGTATGCTTTTATGTGGAGCTGATGAGGTGAGTAAATGGTGGCATGTGGGTGATGAAGTGTGTGCTGATTCTGGGAAATGTAGTGCTGGAGACAAGGCTGGTCACTGGAGATTGAGACACATACACCAATCAGGCATAACATTATGACCGGTGAAGTGAATAACACTGATTATCTCTTCATCACGGCACCTTTACAGATCTACCACAGGCTCAGCACACGCATAGCCTACTTCCACACGCTCTTACAAGTCTACATCCCTACCAGAAGCCTACGATCTGTAATTTAGCAGCGGCTGCTGGTACCATCACAGAGAGGTACAAAATCACTCTCCAGAATGTTTTCGCTCACTGTTCCTTGCTGGTGGAATGATCTCCCTGATTTCATCCGAAGTGCAGTTCAGGACAATATCCCTGACAATATTCAAAAGATAGCTGAAGACTCATCTCTTCCGGGAGAACTTAATCTCATCATAAAAATAAATAAATAAATAAAAATATGCTTTCACTTTGCTTTAATCCCTTCCTATTCAAACCGCTACTCTGAGCAATATCTGAAACTTTGTATTTTGAGCACTTGTTTATTTGACTCTTTATGATGAATCGCTTGATGTATTCCTCATTTGTAAGTCACTTTGGATAAAAGCATCTGCAAAATGAATAAATGTAAATGTAAATACTATATTGGAATACGAGTGTGTGTGTGTGAAATATCAGGACACAAATGTGTATAATGACATGGGTATGACACAGGTATTACAAAAAGAGGGTGAAATATGAGGACGTTCCCCATGTCCTCACTTTTCAAAATGCTTATAAATCACACAGGATGAGGTTTTTTCACAGAAAGTAAACTGCGCAGTCTCCTGTGATGGGTAGGTTTAGGGCCAGGGGTAGTGTAGGGGGATAGAAAATGCGGTTTGTACAGTATAAAATGCATTACGCCTATGGAATGTCCCCACATTTCACAAAAACGTGTGTGTGTGTGTGTGTGTGTGTGTGTGTGTGTGTGTGTGTGTGTGTGTGTGTGTGTGTGTGTGTGTATATATATATATATATATATATATATATATATATATATATATATATATATATATATATAAAATTATGGACGTTAAAATGCAATTGGGTTATTTTAAGCAAACATTTAACCCAACCACTGCGTTAAAACAACCCAATTGATGGGTTTTTTTACCCAGCAATTTTTTTAGAGTGTATCTACATTTGGGATTGACAAAAAAATTGTGAGTCTAACTGTGATTTAAAAGTATGACAGTATAAAGACAGTAATAGGCCGTTAAACCAAATAAATGGAAAACATCCTCATATTGAAAGTTCATAATGAAGACTTTGGGGGAATCCTTGGAAGGAGTCTGTGGTAATCCAAATGCTGACCACCATTTCAATTTACAGTGAAATATTTTCTTTTTAAGCGACCTGCAGTGTTGTCAATTTCTCTTTGAAGTCAATGATATATTTGTGCTCTCTCTGCATACATTCACAAAATCATTTGAAACACTGCAGGCAGTGTGAGGCAGTGTGGCGTTTATATATATATATATATATATATATATAGAGAGAGAGAGAGAGAGAGAGAGAGAGAGAGAGAGAGAGAGAGAGAGAGAGAGAGAGAGAGAGAGAGAGAGAGAGAGAGAGAGAGAGAGAGAGAGAGAGAGAGAGAGAGAGAGAGAGAAGGAGTATTTTAATAACTAGTTTATTCTTCCCTGGGCAACAGTTTTAATCCCAGACATGCAGTGGTTAAGCACTGGAAACTCTGGCTCCATAGCAGGTCCTCCAAATGTCTTCCCCAATGGCAAGCACTGCTCATTAGTTAAATAAGTTGTGAGCATATTGATTAGAAGCGTCTAAATTAGCCTCTCGCCAAGGAGTAAGGAAAGCCCCTTGAGGGGAACACACTTAGAACGAAGGACGGGGAAAGAGAGAAAAGAGTGGAGAACCGGAAACCTTCAGCCTGTATCCTCTGCCCTCATACACAATGTCATCATTTTTTAAAGGCCTCACATTTACTGATGATGTGGCTTATTTTAATATTAATACTTTTCTGGATTTAGAGGGTATAATCTATGCATTTGTTTATGTTTTTTTTGTTTTGTTTTTTTATTTTTGTGGAGAACAGTGTCTGTATAAGACAACAGCCTTGATAAGAATTTTAATTTATTTTATTTTTTTATATTTTTTTTATTATAGGAGCTACACAAAGCCCCTTTAAGGCAAGTTTGATTATTTGGTAGCCATCTCGGTAATATCGCTGGGCTACGATCTAGTTATATGAGTATGAAACCTACTGTAGATGGGGCTTCCATTCCTACTTGTACCTGTAAGTGACACTATTGAATCATACGTATGCAGTACAAGTGGACTTTTTCTGCTTTAATCACAGATTAATTTGTCTTTGTCTAGCTGTATGTCTGGTCTCATTATTATCTCACTGAGCTTTTATTACGTTTTATGCATGCGTGGTAAGATTATTTTAGTGTTTTCTGACAGTTCAGTGTGGGTGAGAAACTGAAGAAAAAAAAGAAAAGAAAAGAAAATACTTTGAAAATGCCTAAAAATAAAGGTTCTTTATTGGCATTGATGGTGAAGAACCATTAACATCAATGGAAACTTTTCAATGTACAGAAGGATCTGTATAGTGTACAATTCATTAAAATGTTTTTTCACAATAAGAAAAACTGTTCACTGACAGGTTCTTTGAGAAACAAAAATGGTTCTTCTTTTTGGAACCTTTTTATTTTTAAGAGTGTGGACAGAGAGAGCATTTTTAAAAGTTTTCAAATATATCCAGATTAATTCAGACGTAGCCATAATCTCTTCTACCATGATAGAAAACAAACGTGTATGTGTGTGTGTGGTGTCTGGTTCTGTGGTCTTGAGTGTGGTTTGGTCATGTGGAAAAGACATTGGCCTACATTCATCCTCTTAGACATCCCCTATCATAAATTAGGCATAAACACCATCGGCATTTACATAAGACCTCCCTCATCTCAAAATAACTCCCTTTCACTCTCTCAAGTGCCCATTTCAAATCTCTTGATCTCTTTTCTTTTTCACTACTCCACTCAAACACACTCAAATACAAACCACTGACACTTTTAGCATCAAAACATAAGTATAAAATGTACCAATTTGTATAGGTTTTGTCTTTCTTGTGCAGAGAAAAAAATAAGAGTAGGTCCACTCGGACACATGCCTTGAACAATAATCTGTTTCATCCTCTCCTTTTCGCTCCCAACCCTTCACTTTTTTATTCTCCCCCTCTTTTCATCCTTTTTCTTTCTCCTCCCATATCTCCCTCTCTCTAACTTTCTTAAGATGCCACAAATCAAGGCTGCGCTCCAGAGGCTAGTGCTCAGGGGAGGCCTAAAGCTATTCTCCAATTAGTGTCAACACACAGACAAATACCACATTTACACAGCCCAGAGAGAGAGAGAGAATAAACGAGTGTAACAGCAATTCCTACAAGCAATCTGTGCAGAGCAGACAGACAGATAGATACAGCGGAGCGCGATCTGCCACTCAGTATCCTAATTTATTTAGCTTGCTTGTACATGCACACACTCAAACTCACACTATTAGCTAGCGGTCATTTGGGATATGGCTTTGTGGTACTGTGGTGGTGTTTAGGG
Source organism: Gobiocypris rarus (assembly GCA_023029165.1). Taxonomy (NCBI): domain Eukaryota; kingdom Metazoa; phylum Chordata; class Actinopteri; order Cypriniformes; family Gobionidae; genus Gobiocypris; species Gobiocypris rarus. The sequence goes on from CM040932.1 coordinate 25,647,282, forward strand.
TTCATCTTGTCTGCGCCGCGTTTTGACTTGAGCTGCTCATAAGCTCAATCTGTCTGTTTAGGAGGATCAGAGATTTTCTCAAGGCAAAGTCAACTCAAGGAGGGTGGCAGCCCTCAATGTGAGTTCATGTTAGGCAATGATTTGGTAACGTTGTCATCCTGTGTAACATTACCTGTACAATACATGATAAAAATACATTGCCAACACTCCAGGAATCATTTATGGAGTCTGTAATTGTATGACATCAAAATTCTTTCTGTGTCAGCTTATACTGTTTTCAGGGAAAGTAATTTGTAGATTTCTCAGAACAGTGTACAATGTGTGCTCTGTTCCATGGCTTGTTTTAGCCAATTTCCTGAGCTGTAAATGTTATGTGACTTTAGCCACAGAAACATAACCAATGTGATTGGCTGATCTAATATAAAATTAATCGCACATCAAATTTGGCTGAGAAATTGCTCCCGAAACATAATTTAAAGTCATTATTGTTTAAGAAAATCACATAGACAAAAAGTATCTTCAGAAATAAAATAAATTTGGTGAACTATACCTTTAATGTTTGTTTTTATATATATGGAAATATGAAATTATTTTTAATGAAATTATACTCTAAATAAGAAACTAAAACTACCAGTAGGTACTACCGTAACGAATTAATCTAATTAACGCGTTAAATCGACAGCCCTATATTTAACATAATACTATAAACATTATACTACATAATATATTGGGTGAATTCAGGTTGATTGGGACAAAAAGTGTCCCAATCAACCTGACATCCCACAGATTCCCGATTGGATTGAGATCTTGGGAATTTGGAAGCCAAGTCAACACCTTAAGTTGTTGGAGGAGTTGTTGTGTTCCTCATATCATTCCTGAACCATTTTTGCTTTGTGGCAGGCATTATCCTGCTGAAAGAGGCAACAGTCACCGGAGAATACCGCTTCCATGAAAGGGTGTACATGGTCTGCAACAATTCTTAGATAGGTGGTATGTGTCAAAGTAACATCCACATGGATGGTAGGACCCAAGGTTTCCCAGCAGAGCATTGCACAATGCATCACTGCCTCCGCTGGGTTGCTTTCTTTCCATAGTGCACCCTGATGCGTTGTGTTCCCCAGATAAGCGGCGCAAATGCACCCGGACATCCATATGATGTAAAAGAAAATGTGATTGATCAGACCAGGCCACCTTCTTCCATTGCTTTGTGGTCCAGGTCTGATGCTCATAAGCTCACTGTTTGCACTATAGGTGGTGGAGAGGGGTCAGCATGGTCACCCGAACTGGTCTGCGGCTTTGCAGCCCCATACGCAACAAACTGCCATGCACTGTGTACTCTGACACTTTTCTGTCAGAACCAGTATTAACTTCTTGAGCAGTTTGAGCTACAGTAGCTCGTCTGTTTGATCGGATCACATGGGCCAGCCTTCGCTCCCCACGTGCATCGGTGAGCCTTGGCCGCCCATGACCCTACCGCTGGTTCACAACTGTTCCTTCTTTGGACCACTTTTGATAGAAACTGACCACTGCACCAGGATTACCCAACTAGAGCTGCAGTTTAGGAAATGCTCTAACCCATTCGTCTAGCATCACAATTTGGCCCTTGTGAAACTCACTCCAATCCTTATTCTTGCCCATTTTTCCTGCTTATAAACACATCATCATTGAGGACAAAATGTTCACTTGCTGCCTAACATAGCAGGTGCTGTGATGAAGAGATAATCAGTGTTATTCACTTCACCTGTCATAATGTTATGTCTGATCGGTGTATATTTCTCAGGTTTGCCTTTCAATGGCAAAAAAGTCAGTATTTGAATAGTAAAGTATGCTTTGATGCTTTGCATAAAGTATGCTTTTTTATGCTTTGATTGAATAGAGTTAGTTGATTCAGCTGCAACATCTATTTTAAGATGTGAAATATGAAATATGCATTTAAGACAACATCAACTATATTAACGCAAATCAATAATGGTTTGAAAGGTACAAACACAATCATGTCAGCACAGCTCATTGGGATATGTAGGACAGTAGTTTCATATTTTAATATATTTTAAAATGTAATTTATTCCTGTGATGGCATAGCTGGATTCTCAGCATCCATTCCTCCGGTATTCAGTGTCACTGATCCTTCAGAAATCATTCTAATATGCTGATTATTATCAAACAGCTGTGCTGCTTAATCTTTTTTTTTTTTTTTTGAAGCAGTGGTTGTTCATGATTCTTTGATGAATAAAAAAGTTCAAAACACAAGTTCAAACAAAAGTTCAAAAGTTCAGAAGTACAACATTTATATGACATGGTGTAACAATGTAAATGTCTAAATTGTCAGTTTTGACCAATTTAAGGCATCCTTGCTGAATAAAAGTATTGAATTGCTTAAAAAAATAAAACTTACAACTTTTGAAAAGTAGTCCTATTATGCAAAATTCACTTTTAAAAGGTGTTTGAACATAAATGTGTGTTGGCAGTGTTTATTTATTTATTTTTTTAATACCAATAAATCATAAGCAGTGTCTCGGAACAAGCCATTTCCAGATTCCAGATGTGATGTCACACTGCAGAGGCCCCGCCCACATATGTTGATGGACACATACTATCACAGACCCCTCCCTCAGAGAGCTGAGCTGTTCACACAGTCCGCCATGTTTATCTCCTAGCCAGAGGATTAACAGCAGCATTCAAGTAAGAGATGTGTTCTTATTAAAGCTACTAAAGTTCAGTCAGTCAAGAGCAGTGATTGAATTTCTGTTTATCTTCTGTTGTTTAATAGAGAACTAGTCTAGTTTAATAGCCTACTCATGGATGTGCTGACATCCAGCTCTGCGCGCATGCGACCGGAGCATGTGTGTGTGTGTTTAAGTTGATTGCAATAAGGCTTTAAAACGCATACAGATGATAATATTTCACGATGATGAAGAACTGCAATGTCACATGAATGTGTCTGCGATAGAGATGATCATTAAAACTAACAGATATCATGTTTCAGTTTTCATTCGCAAATTGTGAACGATATGTGTACGCTCAGCAGCTCATTTGCATTAAAGGAGCCACGCACAGAACAGCAATTTTTTCTACAAACCCAAAATTGCCATTTTCAAAATTCTATATTAAATGATCTGTTAGGAATTTTGATCTGAAACTTCACAGGCACACTCTAAGGGACACCTGAGACTTATATTACATCTTGAAAAAAGGGGCATACTAGGTGCCCTTCAAGAAAACATATATGATATAATTGTATCAATGCCAAGCACAACTCAGTAGTGGTTGGAAACAAATAAACAAAAATCCTGTTCCCAAATCTCCATGGGTGTCAATCCTGAATCCCGATTATCTTGTTGGTTCTTCAGATTTTCTATAATGTGAGGTGTGTTAAGAGTGATTGAAACTGATCGGAAGAATGTTGCAGCCTCACCGATCTCAAATCGTAAATATCCAAATGTTGAATGTTTGCGATCAGAAATCCTGTAAAATCATGAGGACAAACACGGACGCACTCTGTAGATTTTCACGTGGAACGTAACAAACTTGGCACTGTAACAGTCCATATACACGCCATCTCCATGACTCCATGACTTGATGTATTTTGAAAATTCTCAGTAAAAAACAATCCAAACACTATTATCACAATTTCTTGCCCATTGTCTGCCATGCTGGGGCCGGGAGAGATTTTGCAAAATGTCCTGTGTTCCCAGTCAGAACTTCTACACTGATGTAGTAGCACCAAACTCTGGTTGTAAGCCAAAACTAAAGGATAAAATGATAGCTTACATGTTCTGCATGTTCTAAAAGGATTTGTAAAACATTTTTTTTTACATCTACAAAGTTATCTGTCTATACATGCTGTCAATATGGTATGTGTAATTATATAAGTGTCTATGCAAACATATGAATATGTAACCTATCATCTATTAATTATTTTAAAAATCATAATTTTTTTCCCAATTCATTTTGAATACTATAGCTTTTTAAACCAGTCTGGATTCTCTTTTCAAGCTTTAATTTCAAGCTTGTCAAGACAATGCAAATGGAAATGAAGCAGAAATCTGGCTCTTGCACTCTCGCTCGCAATAATGCATCTGCCCACAGTACAAGAATGTCTGAAACCTCTTCGCGTTCCCTCGGCTCCTGCATTAGCTGTGGCCTGTGGCATTCCTGCATGTTCTGAGAGCTTGTGAGGGGCACCATATCCATCAGCCTTAATGCTGCTGGTGTATGCCCCAGGGCGGCCATCTTCACTCCTTCCCATCAGCCACGGTGGCTCTTCATCACAGCAACCTGAACGAGCAGGTCCCGCTGAGCCGCACATTAACGCACAAATCTCAGCCTTGATCACCACGCAGCCATGAATCTTCTATCCCACGTACTTAATCTGACACGACAAGAGTTGTCATTGTGGATCCTTAGAAATGCTATTCTCTACGCAACCTCTTTATTTTATGTCTCACACTCTCGGTACTAATTCTCTACTGCCTTCGCTCCGTTACATTCTTGCTTTCGCCTCTCTGACTCCATTTTCTCTCTCGCTAACTCTATTGCAGCTGTTGTGTTGTCTGCTGGCAGAGTTTGTGGTTTTAGCCCATCAATTAAAGATAAGCCTCGGCTCGTGCTTTCCCCAGCGTCAAACATACTGCGCTGAGTTCCAGGACAGAGCCGATATGGCTTCTGATCCCTTAAAACACTACTTCATTACTCTTTCATCCAATTCCACTATGGGCTCCCTCATTCTGTGACTGTAATCGAACATGACCTCTACATTTATCCATTAGCATCCTAAACTGAGAACAAGAGCTGCTTAAAAACTTAATTTATGAGAGAGTAGACACTAACTGGTTCATTACCTTTTGGGAGCAACTGAATAGCTTGAGTTGTAGAGAGGAACAAACTACAGAGCAAATGAAGCATGTGTGACAGAGGCAGTACAATTAGGACTCACACATCTCTGTTTCAGGTACATGTAGACTGCTTGAGATGCTGTGGTAAAAAAAAAAAAAGCACTTTGAAAGATTTCCAGTCACCAGTCACCGCTATACTCAGGGGACCAAATCCACCCCTTTCCATCACAATAATGCCACACTGTCAGCCGTGAAAATTTGGTAATGTGAAAGTTTCAGTTTGAAAACCATTGGTGTGTTCAACTCTGTTTGAAAAGTTGCAGAAGTGTATGAGAAATACCCATGACACCCAAGGAGCTTTGGGAACAGGATTTTTGTTTAGTTTGCATCAACCACTACTGAGTTGTGCTTGGCATTGATATCAATAATATTGTCTTAAATGCATATATTAAGTCTTATAATCTGATAATTCAGATTCAAGTTTATTATCATTACACATGTACAAGTACAATGCAACGAAATGAGTTTGGAGCAAGCCTCCGAGCCGCAGCTATTTAAAGCGCCACCACACGCTCTCCAGAAAAAAAAGAAATGCAGATTGCAAAGCATACATGCAAACATAACATACATTGTACACACAGTACACGTGGTCACGTGATGGGATTTTTTGTTGGGACAGAGTAAGGGAGATAGTAAGGAGGAAAGGGTGAGGCAGACGGTTGGATGGGGGCAGGGATGGGGGTAGGGATGGTGGTGAGGTGTGTGTGATGCAAGTAAGAGTCTTGAAGACTACTGTAGACTACTGTTCAAAAGTTAGAAGTTTTACTTAAGCAATTCAATACTTTTATTCAGCAGGGATGCATTAGATTGATCAAAACTTTATTCAATGTTTTGTTACATTTTTAGTTACACATTTTCAAATAAAGGTTGTATTTTGAACTTTTTTTGAACTTATTCATCAAAGAATCATGAACAACCACTGCTCCTACAACAACAACAACAAAAATATTAAGCATCATAGCTGTTTGATAATAATAAGAAATAGTTATTGCAGCTAATCAGCATGTTAGAATGATTTCTGAAGGATCAGTGACACTGAATACCGGAGGAATGGATGCTGAGAATCCAGCTTTGCCATCACAGAAATAAATTACATTTTAAAATAAATTAAAATAGAAAACTACTGTCCTGCATATCCCAATGAGCTGTGCTGACATGATTGTGTTTGTGCCTTTCATACCATTATTGATTTGCTTTACATTAATATAGTTGATATTGTTTAGCCTAGAAATATAGACGCACCCTAGTGGCAGCAAATTTAATCTGCCCGCCAGTGTCGTCTAGCAACTCTCAATACCCTTCTGAGCTGGAAAAGCCTAACTCTGGACGGGCCAATCACATCGTGTATAGAGTCGGTGGGCGGGCTTAACGTAATGACGGCAGAGTTGCGACAGTTCCTGCTGCTTTAAAACAAAGGAGATGGCGGCGGCTGGAGATGTTGGCGAACAGCGGTCTTTCGAATCTGCTTTTGCCGTGACTCTGAAAGATTTAAAGTTAAGCTTTTCGTTGAAAAAAGAGCAAATAACCGAGAGCTCTAACTATGTCAGCTTCTTCTTTGCTCTGGTTGGTTGTAGCGCTATCCAATTGCGTGCAGAGGGAGTTTGAAAGTAAGCCATTTATCCCGCCCCTCGGATTGAGCCCTGTCAATGGTGAGTTTCCAGACCAAACATCTTGATGTGGGTCTGGCTTGTCAGGCTAGATATTGTTGTCTTAAATTCATATTTCACATCTTAAAAAAAGATTTTGAAACCAAATTGACTAACTCTATTCAATCTAAGCATAAATTACTTTACTATTCAAATACTGACTTTTTTTGCCATTGAAAGGCAAACCCGAGGGGAAATTTGGACCTTGCATCTAGATCAATTAACTATAAAGAGAACAATTACCAGGCACAATAGCGAAACAGAAACGCGCAATGCCAAGCTCTTTTGTTCCCGTGAGATGGGTTTTCTTCAATGAGAGTTATTATTCTACACCTTTGGAGATTTACAGTGCTTTATGCTCTAAGTACTTATGATGTTGCTCTCCTTTTTTCCCCTAAATTAATTCATTTAAGTCCTTCACTATCTTCTATTCTATTCTATCCCATTCAAATCTTTTTTGCTCCCTCTCTCTTCTTCTCTCCTTGTAGGGCAGGTAACGGCACAGATCAGTGTGGTGTAGTGACAGAGTCAGCGGGTGAGTTTTGGCATGAGTGTGGATTACAGGTCCAATCCATACCATAGCTGCTTAATACTCTGTCACATTATGAAAATCCCCTTGCTTTCAACACACGGCTGCTGCTTGTCTCTGCTGATTTATAAGCTCTATTACAATGCCACAAAAAGAGAACTTTTACTTTAGCTTCAGTATTTTTCACAGGCCCTCTGTTTTGGGTAAGACGTGTAATAAGTCTCGTGCTGTTCAATAAATAACGGTCTACTGGTCTAAACACCCTTTTTGCTGTCGATCTGTAATTGTTTTAATCAGTGAAGTGTCACTGTTCCCTGTAAGCCAGGACAAATGGGATGTGATCCAGAAATCTGGGTTAAAAAGTCTTGGATTTTATTTTAAAGTAGGTCTGAATTCTGCGCAACCCGCAATACTGTCACTCAGGGCATCAATAGTCTGATTGTTGCATCTATTGACAGCAAACATGGTCATTCTGTCTGCTAATTGTGCGGTCGCTATAAAGCAAGAGAGGTGTGTGGACGAGCTTTCAGGAGATAATAGTCACGGTCTTTTGCCACAGAAGGTGGGACGGTTCCCGTTGCGGAAGCTGATGACAAAGCACAGGCGAAAAGTCAATATCAATTACCTTTAGTCTCTCAATACCGAACCACTGAGTCACTCAGCAACGTCAAACCAAACAACAGCTCAATTATTTCAAGCGTTTTCAATCACAGAGACACTCAGGCTCTTTTAAAAAGCTGTGTGCTGCTTGCTTAGTTGAGGAAATAAAAGTGAATCAATTAGCTCACAGTGAGGCTGACCTCATCTTTACAGAGGGGAAAATCCTCAGCGCCTTTTACAAGCTCCCGGGTTAACAGACCTGAATGGATTGTGTGGTTGCCACTAAGGACAGGAGCTATAACAGTATTTATTGTGTGATGGTATAGAAATATGTTAAGCACTAGGGTTTTTAGTTGTCAAGCAGCTTTAAAACTTGTGCTGTCACAGGTGTGACACGTCTGAACGTGGCTCATTCAATCAGATTTATAAATGATGTTTTACTGTTAAGTGTTTTGTTTGTATCTCAAGTGTTTATGACGAGAAGCAGCTGTTTTTGCAATGATGCCAGGCTAATCACTTATTTATCACGAACACACATATCCACTGCTTTGTGTCAATCAAGTTTCACATAAAAAGAAAAGAAAAAGTAATTTGTTAAGTAGGCTGTTACATTTAATGGATTATCAAAAATATGCTTTGTATGGATATGTAGCCTAATGAAATCACTGATTCTTGAGATAAGGGACAAAACATCTTTGAGATGTTAAAAAATAAAAACTAACACCACATTATTAAAAATTGGTTTATAGACAAAGGTCTCAGATAATGAACCATGTAAGGGAACATGCTTATTTCTAAAAAAAAAAATTCAAAAAAATTATTATTCACCCCATAACTTAATTTGTGTCATCTCCGTCAGACACACTGAAAAGCATGCTAATTGAATTTAATCAGTACAAAAATCATGTAAAATCCTCAGTTATGTAATATTAGTTTTCATTAAAGGATCTAACTCATAAAATACAATCTGATTAGTTTTGTTTGTTTTTACACTATTTTGAACCCAGTTTCTAAATTCCCTAATTCTTCTCCCTCCTTTTACAAAATAAATAGTTATAATATACACTCACCTAAAGGATTATTAGGAAAACCTGTTCAATTCTCATTAATGCAATTTTGCAATTTTGTTGCTTCAATGCATTTAGGGGTGTGGTCCTGGTCAAGACAATCTGCTGAACTCCAAACTGAATGTCAGAATGGGAAAGAAAGGTGATTTAAGCAATTTTGAGCGTGGCATGGTTGTTTGTGCAAGAGAAGGACGGTCTGAGTATTTCACAATCTGCTCAGTTACTGGGATTTTCACGCACAGCCATTTCTAGGGTTTACAAAGAATGGTGTGTAAAGGGAAAAACATCCAGTATGGCAGTCCTGTGGGCGGAAATGCCTTGTTGATGCTAGAGGTCAGAGGAGAATAGGCCGACTGATTCAAGCTGATAGAAGAGCAACTTTGACTGAAATAACCACTCGTTACAACCGAGGTATGCAGCAAAGCATTTGTGAAGCCACAACACGCACAACCTTGAGGCGGTTGGGCTAACAGCAGAACTTTAAGAAATTGGTTTCTTGAACATGACAATGAGTTCAAAATGAGGACACAACTTTTATAGCTATTTTTTAATGGAAAATATTATTGTTTGATATCTTAAAGATCTCCGCCTTTTAATGTAATTTTTAGGGATGCACCGAAATCAAAATTCTTGGCCGAAACCGAAAAAGAGGAAACCAAGGCCGAAAGCCGAAAAACCGAAACACCGAAAGAAATTATGCCAATTATTAGTACCATTGCATTTACTTTACCAAAAATCAAGGCATTGCAATTGCATAAATTAATATTAAAGTTTCAAATAATAAATCAATTATAAATTATGCAAATATTTATTAGCACATTGCAACAATGCACAGTATAAAATAAAATTCAAATTAAAAATGTTTAACTTGACCTCACTCATGTGTACATTAAATAATAATGTACAGGCCTAATGGCCTGCAGAAAGCTACAGAAATTTAATAAAGTAATGAAACATAAAATAACTGCATATTTAACTGTTTAAATTAAAGATTAATCAAACTTACAAAAGCTATTCAATCAAGAGCAGTGAGTGATGTCCTTGTCTTTTGTTTGACATTAAACAGACCGCAGTAAAGGCTACTGCCCCTTTAAGACCTAATGCAGAGATATGCGTCGTCTGGTCATCTTCAAACATACGGCAGCACTCGCATGCATTGAACAAAGTTTACAAAGAGAGACCGTTTTGCCCACGTTTTTCTTTTATTATCGCTGTGGTTGTAGTGTATCACTGAGGAGCCAGCACGTGTATGCATGTAGATGCGTCATCAGATGTGATATGAACCACATACGTCCACACCGCAGACATGTTGCAACTTGTTTAGACCGTTTATACAAGCACGTGCAGGTCGCGGTTTCTGTTTGCGTCATCACAACATTTCGGTTTCGTGATAAAAGTCTTTCGGAAAATTTTCGGTGGCCGAATATTCGGTGCATCCCTAGTAATTTTATGTGTTGCATTTTTAAACACTTTGTTTGGCAGTTTTACATTGTGACCTCATGCTGTACATTACATGTGTTTCCAAGTATAGAGTGTGCTTTTAAAATAATACTAAATCTATTGTTTAAAAGAATAAGCAATGGATGAATTTTAAGTATTTTTTATTGTATTGATATTCTTACTTTTTAACATAAAAACATTTTTAACATTTAACTTTTTTTGGGACGTTTTGTCCCAATTATCTCAAGAATCAGTGGCAAGAGTGGTCTTTCAGGCAGTGGTCTCCAAACCCGGTCCTGGAGGGCCGCTGTCCTGCAAAGTTTAGCTCCAATCCAAATAAACACACCTGAACCAGCTTAATCAGTGTCTTACAAGGCCCTAGTAAGACACTGATTAGCTGTTGCAGGTGTTTAATTGGGTTCAGATACCCCTGCTTTAAAGGATAGTTCACCCAAAAATGCAAATTGTATGACTTTATAATTGTATGGAGAAAATTAAAACAAACACTGAGACATTTCTCAAAATATATGGTTTGTTCATACACTGTAAAAAAAAAAAATCGTAAAAAAATGGTAAATTACTGGCAGCTACTGTGCCAAACAAAACCCTAAAATTAAAGTAAAATATCTTAATTCAAATAAAGTGCAAAACAATAATTTTACAGAAATTTACATTAAAGGTTTTACTGAAAATACTGCTATTTTACAGATTTTTTCCTGGTTTAAATTAAGATATTTTACTTTAATTTTACGGTTTTTGTTTGGCAGCCATAGCTGCCAGTCATTTACCATTTTTATACAGTGTTAAACTGTTATTTTACAGATTTTCCTTGTTTAAAAATAAGATATTTTACTTTAATTTTACGGTTTTTGTTTGGCAGCCATAGCTGCACTGTAAAAAATTTCTGTAAATTTACAGCAGAAATTTACAGTAGTGAACCGCTTTCCAAAATTACAGTTTCTTACCGTAAATTAACACGTGATCTGTGGGGAAGGGGAGGAACTGCGTGCAAAGGACTGGCAGACTGCAGTTGGCAAGATTGAGTGAAGTCTGTCACAGTGGAATTCATCGACGCCGTTTTCATCTGTTCTAAAGTGTGAAGTTCAATCTCATTTACAGGTAGCAGACCACATGTGAATCTGAAATAAGTGTGTTCACTTTTAATCGTATTAATTTAATTTAATCTTGTGCTTTAAGACAGTGGATGTTAGCTAAATGTATTGTTCCTCAAAGTGTGTGGTTGTGTGTAACATTACTGCACTTGCAGCTGGTTGCATATTTTAGTTATTTCATTGTATTGAAGTTACCCTAATATAGAGGGAAATATAAAATAAGCGTGTTCGTTGAATTTTATCAAGTGGGTTTTTGAATTTACCGCCTTTTGGCAGTATGTTTTTTTTACGCGGTGGGAGGTGGAGCAGCTAACGTTCAGTTCTTGAGGGAATTGCTCGCGGCTTTCTCAGAAAATATTTGCACTGCTCTCAAAGTTAAAACGCGTGTGTTTGATAGCTGGATTGTGCTCTTCCATAGTGTAAAATGTTTACTTGCAAACTTTGTGCACACGCGTGCAGTACTTTACCTGCATTTGTGAGACACATGCGCATTCATATTCATGTCGCCAATGTCAGATTTAAGTGTGCATTACCTGCTTGTAATAAGAGTTTCAAAAAATTTTCAGCTTTCAAAACTCACTGTTATCGACACAAAGAGGGGAAATCTAAGCTCAAATCTATACCATTGACCTCATTTGAATTAACATGTCATGTTGACATGTGTCAAGTCAGGTGTGAAACTCTGAGTAGATTTTATCAGCATCTTAAAACTCACATTAGAGAGGGGAGAAGCGTTTCATGTCCATTTCAGCAATGTGACAAGTCTTTTTCAATTGTGTCCACTTTTACAGCGCATGTATCTAGAAAACACTGTGATTGTTCAGAGGTAAACCTGATTGATTCAGTTACACTTCCTCATGGAATGCATGAGTGCTCTGAACAGCACCAAGAAATGCCACAGGACCTTTGCAGTGATAATGATGGTGTGGAACAAGACACCTTTGGTGAAAATGTGGATGAAGATGAGTTTTTGAGACATCTTGCTCTATTTTATCTCAAATTGCAATCAAAATGTCTGATTCCATCCTCCACTGTTCAAATAATTGTTGATCACCTTCAGGAAATTAATGAAATGAGTCACTGCACCTACTTTCCAAATTGAGAGAAAAATTAAGTGCATTGAGGTTGCAGAAGCAGACATAAATGCGATTTTGGACATTTTGCAAAGTGAGAATCTCTTTCAGACTTGTAATTCACATAAACTTAAAACTGATCAAAAAAGAAAGACATTTTTCAAGAATACCTTCAACTATGTAGCACCAGTTCCACTTTGTCTTGGGAGAAATGAGGCAGGCAAAGAGTGTTTTGCACAATATATTTCGATTAAAGACACAATTGGTTCTCTATTACAGATTGACACAGTTACAGAACATCGCAAACAAGTGTTTTCTGATGTCCGTCTCACGATATTCTTCACGATGTATGGGATGGTAGCAACTTCAAAGGTAATAAGCTGCTCAATACAGATGCCTCATCCTTTAGTTTAATACTTTATCAGGATGCTTTGAAGTAGCCAACCCACTGGGATCTGGCAGAAAAACATAAATTACTCTGTGTATATGCAACTCTTGCAGATATTCCTCCACATCATAGATCACGCATTGACCAGATGCAGCTTGTTTTGCTTTGCAGGGAGCAGGACTTCAAGTTTTTTGGACAAAGTGTTTAGCCCTCTCATCAAAGACCTTAAAGACATTGAGGTAAGTGGCATTAATTTGCCTGATGGAACAGTGTACAGGGGAACACTATCTGCAATTTGTGGGGATAATCTGGGCTCCCATGGCATTGGTGGATTTGTGGAAAATTTCACAAAAGTGTGCATTTTTGCAGATACTGCAATATAGACAGGGAAACGCTTAAAAAGACCCTTGTTCAAAGCATGTAAACGCACTGTACAGTCGATAGGATCTTGTTCAAAGTCAGACAAGTAATGCTACTTCCAATGCCACTGGAGGTGTCAAATTTGACTCTGTGTTTAATGAACTCTGTTACTTTCATGTATGTCAGCCTGGGCTACCCCTGTCTGGGGCATGATATTTTGAAGGTGTTGCATCATATGATTTAGCATTGTACATTAATCATCTTGTCACAGTGGACAAGCTGTTCACTTACCAGGAGTTAAATCGACGAATAAATCATTTCACATACTTGGGTAATGATGCAAACAACAAACCAAGTGATGTTGTTCCAGGAGTGACAAACTTTCTGGCCATGCAGTTCAGAACTGGTATTTTATTAGAATGTTGCCAGGATTGATTGGAGACAAGATTGTAAACCCATCTGAAAATGAGATGTGGCAGCTGATTTTGCAACTACGAGAAATAGTAGAACTTGTATGTGCACCAGCTGTGTCCACTGGTCAGATTGCTTACTTGCAGGTTCTAATTGATGAGTATTTGCATACTGATGGCAGTCTTTTCCCAATCATCCACTCAAACCAAAACACCATTACATCAGTCACTATCCTGACCTGATTTTTCACTTTGGCCCTTTAATTAATTTGTGGACGCCATGATTTGAGAGCAAACACTTATTTCAAACAGTGTGCTCGCAAATCACATAACTTTAAGAATCTATGTCGAACACTCGCTGAGAAGCATCAGCTTCTTCAGGCATATCTGTATGCTGGCAACTACTTCCCACAAGACATTGAAGTAGAGAAAAGCACTGAGTTTTACCCTGGTGATTACAGTGAAGACATCAGATGCTCAGTTTCAAATATGAACTTTGAGCCTATGAACACTGATGTAGCCAGTGACGTTACATTTAGAGGCACAAAATACAAAAAGAACATGTTTGTATTGATCAGTGACTCTGATGAGGGGCTTGTAGTTGGAAAGATCAAGCTAATTCTCATTCACCAGGTGTCTCTTTACATTTTGTTACTCAGGAATTTCAGGCTGTTCGCCTTCCAAACATGGGTGTTTACAGAATTACACCAGCAGAAAGAACATGCTGTGTAGATCTAAAGAATATGTTGGATTACTACCCATTGCTTAAGTACACTGTGTGTGACATGCCTGTAGTAATTCTGCACCACTCTTTTCTTTTTTCTGCAGAACAATGTCTACCTGGTTTGAGGAGGTAAGCCATATAATTCTCCAGGCTTTGCCCAGTCTGTCATCTGACATTCTGCAACAGATCATTTCCAGTCTTCAAAGCTCAGGGCTACAATGCAAAGAAGACCTCAAATATGTTCAACAAGAAGACCTTAAGGATATTTTACCTGTAATTCAAATCAGAAAGCTTCTTCAAATGTTTAAATCAGGTATTATTTTTTTATTTACCTAATCTAATCTAAATAGGCCTATTTATTTTTGTGTACAACATTTTTCCAACAAAATAGATCAACTAAATTATTGTCCATATTTTGATCCCTTGAAATGTATACATTTATTGTACTTTCAGTATATTTTGAAGCTAATCAGAAATACAACTTAATTTCCTCTATGCTGTTGTATTTTATATCCTTTCAGAAACAGAGATGGTTACTCTGAATTTAGATGTACTACCAGCTCCATCAGTGTGGTCTTCTTCTTCTCCATCAACCTCAACACACAGCCTGTCTTGCCTTGCATCCCACTCAGAGGCTTCCAGGCCAAGCCTGACTCTACACAAATGCCCAGCATTTGCAAGATGTGGCCTGAAACTTTCAAGTCCCTTGGGACAACATGCCTCCTGAACTGTACAGCGATTTCTACAGGAAAAGACCGAGACCTGCAGAAAGGCGCCAGATGATTAGAATTCTGGTTGATGAGATGCGCAAGTTTGAACTTTGCCCAACACGTGCCCAATGTCTTACAATCTGTCAAAAGATTGTAAGGGAGTACCCTAACACTTTTGGAGACAAATTTCCAAATGGCTCATTAATAGGAGGGGGATACACATCACTCTTAATTCAAGTGAAGACACGAGTTGAAAATTTGAACTGTGAGAGCAGCTTTGTCTGTCATAGAGCAAAGCAAAATTCAGTATGCAAGAGAGGACCAACGGATACCTATGGCTGTGTTAGATTTGAACCGCAGCTTCCACCTGAAGAGACAGCAGAGACAATAGAGTCCAAACGTAAAAGACTACAGGACATTTACAGCCATGAAGGAACTGGCGAGAGAGAGCAGAAGTAAAAACTCTTATGGAGACTACATTCTGTCTTTTGCGACAGCAGTTAAATTCCATACCAGCACCGTCAGTTGAAGACATTAGGAGCCAGTGGCCATACCTCTTTAACCAGAAGTCTATCTGTGCCCACTTCAAGTTGCTCACTGACATTGATGTTCTGAATGCTTTCGAGATGTCCATGATAGAATGTGGAAAGGCTATCATTGAGTACTTCAAGAAAAATCAAAGAATGAAAAGGTGAATGATGTCCTGTCCCAGCCTGAAAACACAGAGATGGCACACCTGCACATCAAGCTTCTAATGTCCCATTTTCAGGAACATGAAGATGGACTGGTGTTGCATGCAGATGTGAGTGTTTAGTTTTCTTCTTTTTACTTTACTAATTGATATGATGTATTCTGACTATGTGTTCTGTGTATTGTGTTTTCTACAGGTTGCTGCATCTGCAGCTGATGTTGAGAAGAAACTTAATCTACCTGCAAGTCCTCGTCTGATTTTGCTGGGTTAGTGTCTTATTAGGATGTTAAAGGGTTAGTTTACGTAAACAATTAAATTCTGTCATTAATTACTCACCCTCAAGTTATTCCAAACCCGTATGACTTGCATTCATCTTCAGAACAAAAAAAAAGAATATATTTTAGATGAAATCGGAGAGCTTTCTGACCCTTCCATAGACTGCAACACAATAACCACTTTCAAGGTCGAAAAAGGTAGGAAAGAAATTGTTAAAATTGTCCTTGTGACTCTAGTGGTTCAGCCTTAATGTTATGAAGCGATGAGAATACTTTTTTTTGCGCAAAAAACAAACAACATTTTTTATTTTCTTGTCTGTGCCAGTCTCCTACGCTGTTGACATAGCGTAAACAGTGAAGCACTTCCTGGTTCTACAGTTCATTATTGGCCAGCTCCTGCATCAGAATCACACACATGGGTTGTGGTGCTCACTTGAACAGCATCAGCCACTTATAAGCCGCTCTGACTTAGTAAATACAGTACAGCACTGTTGAAGCACTATGTCAACAGCGTAGGAGAATGTTCAATAAAGGTTTGTATTTTATTTAGCGTGCTCAAAGTATTCTCGTTTCTTCATAAAATTAAGGTTGAACCACAGGAGTCACATGAACGATTTTAATAATGTTTTTACTACCTTTTTGGACCTTATTTCTTGATCTAATTAAATTGCTGTCTATGAAGGCCTCTGAGAGCTCTTGGGTTTCATCAAAAATATCTTTGAGTTCTGAAGATGAATGAAGGCCTTACATGTTTGGGTGAGTAATTCATGACAGAATTTTAATTTTTGGGTGAACTAACCCTCTAAGAAGCATTGACAAAGTGTGGAGATACAATAAAAATTCTATTCTACACAGTTGTTAAAGAATAGTTCACCCAAAAAAGAATTTTTTTCTCTGCCAAATGCTCCACACTGTTGTATTTTTTTCCTACTATGGAAGTCAATGGTGCCCCACAACTGTAGGGTTACAAAAATTCTTCCAAACATATTCCTTTGTGTTAAGCAGTAAATTATGACAGAATTAAATGCTTTGTGTGTACTATCACTTTACAATGAGCCAATGTTTTCAATATTGTTATATATTTTGGATTTAAAATTGTTTTTATTTCAGGTATGGCAGAGCAGACAAATGCTGTACGATGGATGATAAGCCTAGAGGGCCGTGTTATTTGTGAGTGTGTCCAGTCATCATTTTTGACTGCACTTGCAACACTGTTTGCTGTGTACTACGTCTTCAACCTGCAGTATCAAGAGGAGGCTTGTTGCACATTGGAGTTTCTTCAAAGGTGTGACACTTAAGTTTTCCTTATTGCATTTATTTTTATACCTTTACCTTCATAAGAATTGACACATGATTCTTGCATATTATGGTAATTTGTTATATAATTGTCTTTAGACGCTTCGTTGGAATAAACCCAGAAAGAGGCTCAAAGACCTGCAGAGGCAAGGTGGTCTCCAAGAAGACGGGCAAGGTGGTGAATAAAAAGTCTGCAACAGTTAATGCAAAGGTTGCCTCTCTACTGAAAAATCTTGTGGATTTTGAATGGGATTTCATCTAGGTAAGTACATTTGCACATACACACCTGTACCTGCTTTCCATTAAAGTTATTATAAAAGCTTTTTTGTAGAACATGTACAAAAAAAAAAATTACAATATGTTATTGAAAGCTCATTTCATTTTAATTTCAGATGTGCTTCACAATGTATTTCTAAAGTGTATGTAAATGACCTCAAATCAAAATCTCGATTTAATTGAACACTTTACCTCGATTATGATTAATGAATGATACATTTTATTTATTTAAATTTTTTTGGCCTCATAGTAGGGCTGGGCGATATGGAGCAAAAAATATATCTCAATATATTTTTCTATATCTCGATATACGATATATATCTCGATATCTTTACAGGAAAAATAACCCCCCAAAAACTACTGCAAAACAAATATGCCAAATACCACAATCTTTTTTATTGAAGTGCAAATGTAGGAACAAAGTGCATTTTTTACATTTAAAAAAAAATATATATATATATATATATCTGTATACAAAAATAATAATTTAACAATAAAATAAAGGAAAAAATAATACCTATTAACTTCTTTTCATTCAAAAATAAAACAACTCAACTCGAGGTAGGCAGTGCAGGAACAAAGTGCTTCTGCGATATTTTAAGATAAAAAAATATCCCTGATTACATTATAATTTAACTGAAAAATTAAAGAAAAAGCTAGTGGGTTTAGTGGACGGGATCCTTAAGGCCGCAACATACTCCGCAAGAACCAAGAAAAAAGTTCCTGTTCCCAGGGCTGCGAGAACAAATTGACGTCATTTCGTTCTCAGAGCCATGGTTTGGGAGTTCTCAGCTCGTTCTCGAAACATCGTCTGAGCAGAACTTTTTCTTGTGGGTGTCCGAGAACTGTCAGAGATTTAAAGTGGGCGGGTTTAACGGAGAAAGCGGAGATGTTCGGCACCTGCTGTTCTCGTGAAGTATGTAATGTCCTGGCCAGAACGAACTTTGCTCTTGTTCTTGCCACCTCGAGAACACATTTCTTTGTTCTTGCGGAGTATGTTGCGGCCTTTAGTCTGTTGCACTCCTCGTATGCGAGCCTGCGCCTCGTCTGTAAATGGTGGAAAAGGTTTGTGGTGCTAGCTTTGGTTGGCACCAACTTTCGGCATTCACGGCAGTAGACATCTGTCTGCTGTTCGTCCGACGCCTTAAAACCAAAATATCTCCATATAATGGAGCCAGTTGTCCTTTTTTAGACGAGCTCTGTCGCCTCCGGGCTGATTGCGACGCCACCATGTTCAATGAGTGAGGAGGAACAAAAGCAAGGCGGCGGGGGCGAGCGAGCGGCAGAGAAGGCAAACAAGCAAAGTGGCGGAACCAGAATTAAATATAAAAAATATATCGATATATACGATATGTCAAAATCCATATCGTGTTTTAAAAATATCTCGATATATTTTAAATATCGAATATCGCCCACCCCTACCTCATAGTTCACTGACAGGGTATAATTGCATCTGTCATACTGCCTCATGCTTGTGTATCATTGTTACTTTTGTCATGTTCTTTTGACACTTTATTTACAAATGTTTTTCCCCCATTTGTTTTTATCTTTCAGACCACACCTGCATCAATTAGAAGATTCTGGAATGTTCTTGGCCTGTTCCTGCTCTAATTACTAGCCAGGTTTTGACTTTGATTGGCTTTTATTAAACTAAAATAACCTCAAAAGATTTCACATTCTTAACTGTTTCTTTAAGGCTGTTCATACTGATCATTCTATTGGACGTGGTTCAGTTGTGATAAGCTTTTTTAAGCATTCAGATTATTTGTCACTAAACTGTCAATAAATTGTGTGAATACCATTTTGAGCTGTTTTTTTCTTGGGAAAATATTATAAATTAAATATTACAATACCAGTTTATTTGTACAAGAACATGTATAGATATTAAAGTTAATAAAGAATATGTAACTTGGAATACAGTAATGAAACTGCAGGATTACAGTACAAAGCTGGAAACCCTGCTGCCAGTATTTTACCGTTAATTTACAGAAAAGCTGTAATTTAGATTACGGTATGGAAACTGTAAGATTACGGTACACAGCTGGAAACCCTGCTGCCAGTATTTTACCGTTAATTTACAAAAAAGCTGTAATTTAGATTACGGTAAGGAAACTGTAAGATTACGGTACACAGCTGGAAACCCTGCTGCCAGTATTTTACCGTTAATTTACAGGTAAATTTTTACAGTGTGCCAGTCATTTATCGCTTTTATACAGTGTTAAACTGTTATTTTACAGATTTTTCCTGGTTTAAATTAAGATATTTTACTTTAATTTTACGGTTTTTGTTTGGCAGCCATAGCTGCCAGTCATTTATCGTTTTTATACAGTGTTAAACTGTTATTTTACAGATTTTCCTTGTTTAAAAATAAGATATTTTATTTTAATTTTACAGTTTTTGTTTGGCAGCCATAGCTGACAGTCGTTTACTGTTTTTAAAAAGTGTAAAATTGTTATTTTACAGATTTTTCCTAGATTATTATGATCAAACACCTTCAATAACACTGTTATTTTACAGATTATTACAATAAAAAAAATCCAATAAAGTGTTAAAGCATGCTCAAGATTGTAAATTTACATTTTATTTTGGAAGACAAAATACAGTCTGTACAATAATACAATTCATTATACATTTAACATTTAAAACACAGATAACAGTGAAATAGTTTCATCAAATTTTTAAAGTTGAATAAAAATATTCTTAATTTTAAACTGAAAAAAAAAAAAAAAAATACAAAACTGATACATCTACAATGTTTCACTATTGATTCTAAAACTTGTATTATTCAGATATAAATGTATGTAAACAAATTCTTCTCAAACAGTTCTTCAGAGCCCCCAGGAGGAATTAAAAAACTAAAAATTGCATTTATTTCAAGTTAGGGTTACTAATATCATAATGAGGTCATGATTTCACCTTAAAACAAAACAACAAATTGTGCCGTTTACCGTTAGCTTTGTATTTACCAAATCAGTTTTAAATTGTTTTCGTTAATATTCAACTGACCCCGTGGGCTCCATAGCTGATAATATATGTGGACAAACATTTACCTTTTAATTCAGAATCCAAGCTATATAGTGTAATAAGAAATATAAATCAAAACATACAACAGAATGTCCATGATTCTGCATCAGAAGGGACAGATAAAGAGCAATCCTCTTCCAAATCTCCAATAATCAGCTGATCCTTAAAAGAAAGAAAGAAAAAGACATTGATTAATTGATAAGTCCTTAACAATTGAGGATTTAGTTTTGTACCTTTCCTTTAAACAACATTTGATATTGAGATATGTTGGCTATATGAACACAGAGTCCTCTCAGCTTTGAGATGGGAGTTATAAGGAATATGAGGATTCACAACAACTGACACCTTCTCCAGATGTATCATAGCAAGGTAACACAGTTGCACCAATTTTTGTACACAGAATGCCAACTATAGTACAAAATATTCTGTAGAATAACACTGTTATTAAAATAAAACCAACCAACTAATATTTGTATTAATTGCAGCAGTTTACACTGTTTTTTTTATTACAAATGGTACTTGTTGAGATCATTAGATTAATCAAGATTTCAGATTTAATGAGTAATCAATAACTCACCCTTACGTTTTCTTAACCAACTTTTCTACAGACTTTCTTCTGTAGAAAACACAAAATAAAAATAAGGAAGAAAATATATTTTGAGAGGTGTCTTGGTCATTATTGACCAAAACATTTGGTCAAATGTAGTTTGGTTATACCAACATTATTCAAAATGTTTCACAGAAGAAAGTCAAACAAGTTTGATAAGACATGAGGGTGAAAACGATGAGGAGTTTTAATTTTGAGTGAGCTATGCTTTTAAACTCAAGAGGGTACCTTTGAACCAGAGTTGGGCCTGTGTTCACATTTCCTCACACATAAGGGTACAGTAACAGTATTAATGTTGGATACGACATGAATACTCACTTCCTCTGAAGATCATGTGGCAGAAGATTTTCATTCCCAAAACTTCTGGATCATGAGGGGAGAAATACACACACACACACACACACACACACACACAAATTAATATTAATTTGTTTAATAAAACATTCATATTAATTATCAACTTACTGACAGAGACATGGACTTGAGAATTGTACTCACCAGGTCCATGCAAAAACAGAAGATCGAAAATCCTGGTTTGCCTATAATTCTTCCAAGAATGGAGTCCAAGAATGGTGGTTTCATGTCCTTTCTGTCGAATGAGTGTACATGACAGTGTTCTCAGATTACTCGTGCCAAAGATCCTTTACTTTTTATGACAAGCTTGATCTAGCTGACAGTAAGGATGGGCATTATGACCATATTATTCTACATACATGAGAAATGTTATTTCAATAACGATATCACAATATAGTTATTTAATTTTTTATGGATATTTCATCAAAAATATTACAGAATAATACTGTTTAGTCTTCAATGTAGCATATTCTATTAATTAAATTCAATTGATTATAAAAGAGCCGAAGGTCTTCTCTAGACTTTTGTTGTTTGATTAAAAATATGAAACCGCAGTTTATTAAGCTGCTGTCTCTTTAAGAACAAATGCACAGAATGACACTCATCCGGGTTTCCCACTTTAACTGTTTAACTTTACATCAGACATAACTGACTGTTTAAATCAAGTGAATACCTCACATGACTTTAAGATAATTCTGTGCATTTTACCAAAGGATAATTGATTGAGTCTTATTTGAACACATGCATGTCCCTCTTCATACATGCATGTTTCTTTGTCAAAATGTCAATAACTTTTAGTACAGTGATACATGGATATATTTACATTCCGTGATATAAAAGGTAACGTTACGTTAAAGTTAACTGCAAAGTCTCTAACAATAGTCACTATCATCATCATAGCGTTCAGCCCTATCTTAACAGTATTACAACATAAAACACAGAAACAAAATATGTAAATTAATCGGGATTAGTATATCACTAAGTAACAGTTAACTTACTTGATGTGACAGTGAAAAAAATATAAAGGTATTTACCTGCTGCAGCTTGCCGTCTGTTGTCCGCCATTGGTAACTTCTGTTCATATTCCTGTTTTTCGTTCTCAGTCGACATCCCACGATCGAAATTTGTCCAAAATAAGATTTTAATGGATGTAAAATGATCCATGTAAGTTAATGCTATTACTAGTGGACCGACTAAAGCAAAAGCAGCCGCGAGCACTCCAACGGCAACGGGTGTATATTCAAACATGACCGGTAGAAGGCGCGCACAGCTGTCATTGGCCAGATTTCTAGATGACGTTCAGATTGACCAATCACGCTCAAATGAACACGGAAAGACAGCAGATTGACTTGCAACTGTTATACAGAAAAACTGGTTAAAACTACAGTTAGCAAATGTGTATTTTATTTGCTGTTATATTTCATTAGTTGGTCAAATGGAGTGGGCAGAGCAGAGGCCTGAAAGTTTCAACCTGGAGAGCAGTGCAGATTTGATATTTAGTTTAGTTTGTTATATTTGTATCTAGAATTACAGTTTAAATGTAAAAATACACCTAAACTGTAAAAATAAACAAATAAAAATAAATGGTCAAATTGTAGTGATTACCAAACAAAAACAAAATTAAAGTATAAAATGTCATTTTAAATAAGAACAAAACTGTAAAATAACACTGTTTTCTCTTAAACTTTTAATGTAAATTTCTGTAAAGTTTTTGCACTTTATTTTAATTAAAATTTCAAGATACAAGTACAAGATATTTTAATTTGACAGTTTTTACTTTTACTTTAAAATAACAAAAAAAAAAAAAGAATAATGTTAAATTGTTAGTATGGACATAAACCTTTAATGTAATGAGCTAAATATTTTATTATAGATTATTTCTGTAATTTTACATACATTTGTATGTCATTTAAGAAAAATGACTGCAGTGATTTTCTGCATATAAAAAAGGGAATTACTGTAATTTGTCATTAATGATATAATTCTTAAAATAATGGTCAAGTTATTAATTTACAGATATTGTTTGTATTTGTATATGAATTTGTATGTTATTTATGAAAACAGAAAAATACTGTATAAATAATACAGCGATTTTCCTGTATAAAATAATGAGAATTACTGTAATTTGTCATTAATGATATAATTCTTAAAATAATGGTCAAGTTATTAATTTACAGATATTGTTTGTAATTTTACATGAATTTGTGTGTTATTTATGAAAACAGAAAAATACTGTATAAATAATACAGTGATTTTCCTGTATAAAATAATGAGAATTACTGTAATTTGTCATTAATGATATAATTCTTAAAATAATGGTCAAGTTATTAATTTACAGATATTGTTTGTAATTTTACATGAATTTTTATGTTATTTATGAAAACAGAAAAATACTGTAAAAATAATACAGTGATTTTCTCGTATAAAAAATAAGAATTACTGTATTTTGTCATTAATGATATAATCCTTAAAATAACATTAAATTTGTTTATTTACAGATATTCTTTGTAATTTTACATAGTTTTAAACATAATTTAAAATTAAAAGAAAATACTGTAAAAAAATAAGCATTATTTTCCGTAAAATTAGGATTTTTACAGTGTAGAAAATTATATGAGGGTGAATTTTCATTTTTGGGTGAATTATCGGTAGCAATTTATTTCAGTAGTCCTCTTCAGACATTCTAAAACGACAAGTTACTTTGTAACTACATATCAACTATACTGCCGTACAAAGGCAAAAGACCTTAACTTCAATTTTTGTTATTGTC
Organism: Gobiocypris rarus; assembly: GCA_023029165.1. NCBI lineage: Eukaryota > Metazoa > Chordata > Actinopteri > Cypriniformes > Gobionidae > Gobiocypris > Gobiocypris rarus. The sequence continues at coordinate 25,671,529 of CM040932.1, forward strand.
ATTTTTGGAACAATGGGCATCAGTTTTATCGTGTGGAAAAATATCTTGAGTCAATTTTGTTCTTTTCTGCTAAAAATAGGATGTTGTTTTTGCCATAACTTCCAAAAGCAGAGAGAAAGCAAAGGCAGAAACCCGTAACATCAGTTAAGGTCTTTAGCTATGTTCCGCTGCACTCTAGAACGCTGGAATTCAGTTACGCTTGAGTTAAGGCACTCTGCCTTTGTTTTACCAACGTTAAGATTTTTGCCGCGCTGAAGTTACGGTGTTATGCCTATATGTAATTGAAGCACCTTTGCCACACCCATTATCTTAAATAAAGTGAAAATAAAATTGTTGCAGTGGTTGTTTTCTATCTAGCATAAAGAATGGCCTATTCTTGCGGGAAAATTATGTTAGACATGGCTTTGAAATGCAAACACCAAGATCAAGGTAAGGATGTTTTTTTTTTTTAGATATGCAATCTACTTCAGATTTTGTGAAATTCAGATAGGATACTGGTAGCCTAGTTAACTAGCTAGCGATGCAAACTTGGACTAAGCTATAGGCTATTGACACACAAAACACAACTGCTCCTAATCCACAAATAGACTACATGATAGATGGTGTGTCAGCTGTAAATCAAAGCATGGATACTAGCAGCCAATCTGACAGAAAACGCGAGAGGGTTGGGGACGCCTCACGACACACCTCCCCTGGCGAGGAGAAAACATTACACACTGACCAACCCAGCAGATATAACTTAGATCGCAGCTTACCTTTTTTTTTTTAACATGGTCAAAATTCATGGAAAACAACATCCACTGAGAAGACAAATCCATTGTTTAAACTTTAAAGCCATCATGTAAAGTTGTCATGCAAAGTTGTCCGGAGGTTGACTTTCAATTTTAAGTGTCGCTGTGGGTAGGCTATTAGTAGAGTTACCAGACATCCGGTTTATACCAACGACTATGAAATTGTCCTGGTTAAACGGTTAAAATTCTAAACAGCTAAACGGCGTAAAAGTGACTGTATTGTAGAGGATTCCAACAGCAGGTCGCATAACAGTCTGCCGCTAAAGCTACTGTATGAGCTAAAAGACACAAACTAGCTAGCGCTTATTCACTCACTGCTGTTGTCGATAAAACAACACAGACGCGAATAAAGGTTGCGTTTACTTAAAACTGGTAAAACTCGTGGTGCATTTATAGTTGTTGTAAAATACCCCTTTGTCGCTTAACATATCATAGCTTTAAAAAAATAGTTAGAATTATTCCATATAAATTTTGAATAATTAATGTTTAACATTGTGTAACATTTAATGTACAAATTGCACCAGTGTTGAATGTTACTAAAAATAAGACAATGAACAGGGGGTACACTTTACAATAAGGTTCATTAATGTATTAACTAACATGAACTAAACATGAGCAATATATTTGTTGTATTTGTTAATGTTAGTTAATAGAAATACAGCTGTTCATAGTTTGTTCATGTTAGTTCACAATGCATTAACTAATGTAAGCAAGATTTTATTAAAGTATTAGTAAATGTTGAAATTAATATTAACAAAGATTAATAAATGCTGTATACGCAGTTCATTATTAGTTAATGTTAACTAATGTAGTTAACTAATGTTAACTAACGAACCTTATTGTAAAGTGTTTCCATGTAAAGACACCATCTTGTCTATAATGATATTCATTAGCTGCATGTGTCTAATTAAATTTATTTTCTACATTTCAGTTTCTTCCAAGTCTATTTCTGGGGTTAATGCACAAAATGCAGAGAGGATGCTCATTAATTCTGGAAAACATACAAACAATGTCATCAGATATAAGCATATTCTTCCTATACGCTTTGTGAGAAAAGGGTGAATGGTATTTGAGAAAGCACGTCTACATATTACTGGCATAGCCAAATCAAGCCTTTCAAATGTAAGAAATATTTGTGGATGGTTACTTTATTAACCTCTTAAAGTATTATTTCACTTAAATTAAGTACAATAATAAAGTTTTAAAATGATCCAGTACAGTTGTAGCCTTCTAATTATTTTTTATTTTGTAATATTCTATTGATGTAATATTAAACCTTACTAGACAGAACTCAATAAATGTTATTTTAAGGCTATCACTGTTATCATATAAATGTCTGTATAGAGTGATAAAGTCAAAATGATCAATAAATTAGAAGTTAAGGTATTTTGCCTTTGTATGACGTATTATTGTTTTGCAGATAATGCAAAGGCAGAATACAGTAACTTCCAAATAAGGGTCAAAGGTCAAGTTTAAGCTCAATTTTTTTTAATGTAGATACATATATTTATTATGACAACTACTTGGCAAATTTTCAGTGTCCTACCTGTCATACAATTGGCTGGACAACAAAAAAACTTTAAAGTCATTTTTCTCAGTTTCACACTCTGGTGAGTTAAGGTCTTTTGCCTTTGTAGGGCAGTATAAGAGAAAGACTGTTTAATATCTGCTACCATTTTATTTTGATGGTCCCCAAACAGACATTATACTAGTGTTGCACGATATACTGGTACTAGAAAAGTATGTCAATACCCTGCTATTACAAACCGCGCGTTAATAAGAGCTGTATTTATTTGTGTCGATGAGTGACAGCAGGAGTCAGGATGTGTGTGCAGAGCTCTGCTTCCACCGTTCACTAAACATTGGAAGCAGAAGAGTTAAATATACACGCGCAGCGCATGACAAAGAAAGCAACAGAAACAGGCGCGCATGAGAAAATAGCGCGACGCGGGATGTGCTCGCGCTGCCGGACTTTGATCTTTGATTCAGACAGAGTGTCTTTAGTGAACGTGTACAGTTGAGGTAATTGGATCGGTGTTAAGCCGGATCTAATATTCTGTGTGATGGATGTTAATCAAACAACAATGAAAAAAAGAAAACCACCCCATGACTGGCTAAATCATTTTAATATATTAAGAATCAGTGTATAGTAATTTATTGAGTGAAGACTAAGCAGTTTTTTTTTATTTCTTGCTATACTGTTAAATAGACCTATAGCTGAAAAATAAAGCACTTTTTTTGTCATATTGTTTGTAATTTACATTTTTAGCTTATTTTTAAAAACAAAGATAAAATAATAAAAAAATGCAATTAGAAGAAATGGTCAAAAACCAGGGCAGGAACATGCTGGCCAAGTGAGTTTTTAGTTAAAAATTAAATAAGACTATGATTAATAAGTTATCTTGTCATATTATTCAATTACTTTTACTGGGTGGTATTTTGACCGTGGTATCGATTTAGTATCGGTATCGAGGTATTTTAGTCTGGTATCGTATCAAAGTCATAATTTTGGTATCATGGCAACACTACATTATACTGACGATATGTCACCTTGTTATAATTCTAACTCTTTCCTTACAGACTAACACTCTAATGAGAGTAATCTAATGTAATTGCAAAATGAAGAGAGTTAGTTAAGAAGTTATATTTATAGAGAGTAGTTTCAAAGTTACTTATAGTTAGTAGATTGTCTAAAGTGGTCTATCAAAGTTACTTATAGTTAGTAGATTGTCTAAAGTGGTCTATCGGAATCAAGCGTAAGCGAATTACCCTTTTAAGGTAGTTCATCTGTGTTAAACTAATATGTAGTCCAGAGGTATATTCCTTGCTTAAAACGGGACATTAAAAAGTCCTTAACCAAAGCCCTATTTTAAAAAATGTGCCTAGTGTAGATCAATGTATAGCAGAGTTGGGCACTATTCTGATTTTAACTATTCATTCCGTCTCATGTCAGGAATTAGAAAATGAATTGGCCTCATTTCAAATGAAGCAATTCAAAGAAATTAAAGGGATAATTCACTCTAAAATGGAAATTAAGTAATCATTTACTCACCCTGTGTTGTTCTAATGCAGCATGCATCTGCTTCTTTAATACACCACAAAATCAGAATTACTTTATTTTAAATGTACCGCTTGTATAATGTCCATATAATGGCAGTGAATATAGCGACCAGCATCAAGAGTTAAAAAAAGACGCAAAAATATCACAAAAAGATTGCATGTTACATGCTCCTTATATAATGTTCTGATACAATGTGTTTAGTGAAAACAAACCTAAATGAAATGTATTATTTAGCGATATTACTGACCTTGGTCGTTGGTCTTTCCTGCACGGCTGTATGACGTCTGCGTTAGTGGGACTCTATTAGCACTGCAGTTCTCTTCATCTCACCCAGAAAAAGCACATAAGCTGTGAAAAATCAAGATGAACAAAAATGTGAGATGAAATACAGCACTTAGAAATCCCAAATTCAAAAAGAGACCTGATGTATATAAGTAAGGGAGGCTTTTTTCGGTCACGTAAGTGAATGTGACTTCCTGTGCTAGAGAACACTGCTACAACTCTAGGGATTATTGTGTAATATATGCCAGGATACAGGGAAGAATAATATTTAATTGTAAGAGGAGGATTTAGAATGAACTCTCCTGAAACATACTGCAGCTGCTTTTTCTGTGATTATGAATTAAATCACATAACCACTGATTTTTAGGGCATCGGAAATCTAAAAAGATCAAAAATAGCATGCTAAAAAATGCTATACAATTACTTGTACTGAGATATCTTTCCATTGGGACAGTAAATCACAAGCAAAATCAAGCATTACAATTTCAATAAAAGTCTAACATTAAAATAAAATCTCCAATATTTTATCTTACCTTCTTCAATTCTTTTGAATTCATTTTAGTTTGGGCAAATTGCATGTCTCTGTCTTTCTCTGTCTTTCTTTTTTCCCCCCTCTGTTCAGCTCTTGTTTCTGTTCTATGTGTGTTCTGTCTAATTGACAGACCGACCGGTCTGGAGATGTTTCATCCTCTCCCTCTCTTCCTTCTCCCTCCATTTCTCATCCCATCACTCTCTCAGGCACCTGTGAAGGCGGTTGAAAAGCGAGCGAGAGAGAAAGAGAACTGAGGAGAAACAGAGAGCATGAAAGACAGGAAAGGAAAATCACTTTTGCTTTGGCAAAGAACTCAGCTGGACAGTGGGCAAAAGAAGTGGGCTGTGGAGATGTGAGCTCTTCTGGAACCTTCTGAAATGTTCTGTTCAGTTTTTTTTCTAACAATGTGAATGGTGGTGGAGATGTTCTCTCTCTTTGTGGCGTACTCCTCGATTTCAGTGCTGACTCTTACTGTACTTTTTCTGACTGTCCGCTTGTCGTCTCCTCTCCCTGAAGTTACTGTCACACTGCTGTCTCGGGCCTAAAATTTTGCTTCCTTTGCATACTATTCACACATCATGCTTAAATAAATGTCTGCTCCTTCAGTAAAACCATCCACTAAAAACCAAGAGTATTTTAGACAAGATCAGTATGTTTATACACCTTGCTGAAAAACCCACTCAGATCATCTTGAACTTCTGTGCTAGATAGTCTAACAGGTCTATTTTAACCAGCAATGCAAAAATGTAAATACTGATGAAAATATTTGTCAAGATACATCTTTGTTTTGTTTTGTTGTTGTTTTTTGGCCATAAAAAAAAAAGGTGAGTCAAAACATGCATTATGATGATGAGAGATGCACTGATACTTAATTGATACTCTGCTGATACTGATCCAGCGAATAATCAGACTGATATATTTGATACATTTTATGTTACTGGTTATAGGTTTGTTTATGCTATAACATGCATTAAAGAGGAAGAGATGACTTTGTTGACTGTTTTTTTTTTAATTATTATTATTGTTTTATCATAAGCATATTATAATTACAATTACATCAATGCTGCACACAGAATTTCATTTAAATGGTCTGTTAACAAATACCAAATGCAGTTAGCTACGTAAATATTGTTTTCCACGCCTGTGCAATTATGTAGTTTCCTGACATCCATCGACTGAACAGCGTTTTCTTGACATTTTCCGTGTTTTTGTTGCTCAGCAATGGCATGGACGGGATGTTGTCTTTGGGTTTGGCAAAAGGAGGGTGGGACGGTGCTCGGGGTGCTGACTGAAGGGGATGACTGAGAAGTTTTGACGTCACATTTTTACGGAAGTCACAACTGCTCATAAAAAGGCACAGCTACTTTATGCAGGCTATGTGCATTTGACTGTGGATTGACTGTTTTGAAATGTATATGGTAGTTAAATAGCACCTAGACCTTATGAAAATCACCAGGGAATTTCAGTTTTGACAATATTGGAGACAAAATGCCGTTTATATGATTTGAATGTTGTGATAAAATGGAAAGAATCTGAAAGCTGAGCGTATGTTTCTTATCAGAAGTATCAAAGCTCTTTGTGATTATTGAATGAGAGGTGCACTACAGAATGTTTGGTGTAGTGAAAAACTGCAGACCTGGTAACACTGGCTTGAATTACGTGCGATTAATAAGGTCAATAGAGCCTTTCTTAAACGTCACTATATTTTTAAAAAACTGTTAATGCGTTTTTAAATTCAAACAAGAGACATTGGCTGCAACTGAAATCGCATACTCTCTTGAGTAGGTACTAGTTTTGAATAAGTAATTACTTCACAAGCACTAAAAAAGTACTTTCTATACCTATTATAAATCTGTGTAGTAGCCTATGAATTTGCCATAGTGTCATTATCATGTGATATTCCAGCATAATTTGCATCACTTCATGTATTTGATAATAAAGAGGTATTTTTGGGCTTTCCACTGAGGAGAGAATAAGTAAAAATCCTGCAAACTCTTTTCCCACCGCCTGTCTTCACCCAGAGCAATCGCACTAATGCATTTCATTGTGTGGAGCCTTCTGTACTAATGGCTGTGGACTGCAACATTTCAGCATTGCTGCCACTGGCTGTTGCGATGGGCAGATAGATGAGGCTTGTGTCTGGATTTATATGTGTATGTGAGCAGAGCACTGTGTTTGGCTGATCATGTCTGTGAAGGATAGTTGATTCGGTGTGTTTGTGTAGCAGAGCTATGCTCCGACTGAACTGCTAGGCATAAAGCCAATCCAGGCCCAGCCAGATAGCCACTCTCCCGGTTAATCGTCATGGATATGCTCCCATTCCATTAGGCCCCTTATGATGTGCCATAACCAGCGGGCGACTGGCATCAACCTTACTGAGAATGAGCCAAAACCTCAGCATGAGCACTGCCCCAAAACACACATACACAAACATGACACAAACATGTTTAACGTGCCAGCAGATCTCCTTTCATCTTTCAGTCAAATTCTAATTTTATTGTGTTGCATTTGAGTTGCCTTATTGCCTTTATTTGCTTTGTCTGAATTAATCATATATATAAATTCCATCTATAACTATTAAAACTATTGTCTTTAGTAAAACTGTGCAGTGTATATTGTTGGTTTAACTTGAAAAAGCAAGTAACCTGGTTGCCTTAAAATTTGTAGTTAATTTAAATTAAACATTTGAGTTAATACAATGAAGGAAATTGGTTTAATAAATAGAAAATCAAAATAGTATTGTATCTGAACCACATTAAATAATAATAATAAAAAAGATAAATCATGAAAAAGCACAATTTGGCATGTTTCACTGCATTACAAAATAAACAAAATATAAATTAATAATATTTGAATAAAGGGTGATGTCGATTCTGAAAAAAGTTCATTGTGTTACTCAAAATTTTAATTTCAATGAACTCAAAATGTTGAGGCATCCAGGTAACTTACTTTTAACTTGGTAACTTGGTAATTCACTGTTGTTTATTAACATTTTACATTATTGCTAATAATAAAAGACAGCTTGACTTTTTTTTTAATGTGGTAAAAGACTCTCTTCTAATTTTGAACTTTAACATTGGATGTACTTTTCCCACTTTTAGCACTTTCAAAATACCAGTTTCAACAGAAATAACATGAACTAAAAGGAAATATTTTAATTTTGAAATATTAATTTAAATTTTTTTTCATGTTTTGCTTTTTAACCACATGTCAGTGAATGACCCACATGTACAGATGCAATGATTTGGAGTCTATTTGATATCAATCATTTTCTTAAGGTTTTACAATTACTGTAACAATTTTACTTTACCGTATCAATAAGTGGTTATGATATTATATCTTTTGGCAAAAGTATGGTTATACAATTCTAACATTGTATAGGTCTTTCTTTCATTTATTACTCTTAATCCATTTTGTTATTTTCTCCTTTTAGATTTGAGTTTTCTTTTCCAGGGTGAATAGCATGGCAGCCATCTTGAACTGGCATAGATGCTGATTTGGTTGACTGTTGCAAAGATTGTGTCAAAATGACAGCTTCCCGTCCGCTGTGGTTCTGCTGTAGCACACACACACACACTCTTAGCTCACTGTTCTCAGCCGTCAGGAATGATGGCCGTTTCATTTGAGTGAGTTCACGGTGTCAACTCACTTCATTCAGGGGATATACAAGGTGTGAGAGAGACAATCAATGCCAGTTTGCTTTCAGCAACTCACACAAACAGCTACAACAATTTAAAAATCCACTAAAACTGAGACACTAGCATGAATGCACAAAGCAAACATGTAAAATACACATAGACCTGATGATTGCTCCTGTCTGCCTCTGAATTGTGGCTGATGGGTAAATAAGGTTTATAAAGCCATGTTGCTGTAAACACCGGTGAGGAGAATAGCAGTATGGGGTTAGAGTGAGTGTCAAAAACATTCACCCTCATGTCACAGACCGCTCTGTCACACAGTGTACCCACTCAGACACACACTGCATGGACAAATTGCAGATGGCAAAGTTTTCTACACATAAAGCAGGCTGTGTGTATGTGTGTATGAGAGCCAGAGCAGGGTAAGTGTGTTGTGAGGGGGTAATGGGAAAAGCTATTGGAGCGTTTCACTAGGCCTGTCTTGTCATAGCGGGTTTTTGCAGACACAGTCTGACTTCTCCCATATATATATTAGCAATCTCTCACTGTATTTTCTGCCCGTACTTTTAGCTAAGTTTAGTTTGCTGCTCAGTCAGTACTGAGTCTGAGTCAAAGTTTTACAACTTGCTCTTTATCCTGTTAAAATATTCAAAAGCTTGTTGCTGTAGTCTAGCATTCTCAAATTCACATTTACGTAACAGAGCTGACCACAATGGGGTGACAAGCAATTCAGAATAAGCATACATTTGGGTATGGAGAGCAAAGACATTTTATTAGATCGTACCAAAGTTGTCAGACTATAATAACCTATGGCCCGGTTTCACAGACAGGGCTTAGACTAAGCTGGGATGAGGGCTTCGTTAAATTATGACATTTATGACACCTGCCAGAGTGTTTTTTTTTCTTAGTTGCTAGCCACCGCCAGGATTTTTGGAAATGTACACAAAATGTTCATGGCCCCCAGAATACGTTGTTGTATCCATCAACACCTCAAAGCTTGCACAGCCCTATACCTCGCCCTGGGTCGACATTTCATTCAGTAACATTATGCAGTTTTGATTTATGTTGAAGATCGCAATATTTTCTATGCATTTTATTATGCATCATATGCTATTGCTTGTTTCTGCTACTTCTTGACATTTATTTTATTTTATTTTTATGAGGAGATTCAGTACTCTTTCAGAAGATGTGTCAGTGTACGTATAACATATGAAATTTCCATCAATGGCTGGGATGTGTTGTGTCCTAAATTACGGAAATTCTGTCAATGGTGCGGAAAGAGCTTTTATACATGTCGTATAAAAAAGTTCATCTTGAGACAAAACAATGGCACTGTCAAATTTTAAGATATTTCAGAGCAAGTTGTTTTTTAGTTAAAGCAGCTCAAACATGCAGATATGTGATAGAAAGCACAGATGTGACTGAATGAAATTGGTAGATATAATATTTAAGCAATATCATATTAGCAACAGTGCCGTATCCAATGTGTAAACAATATGATTTATGCAGTAAATCCAGCATAAACTCCGTCACATCCTGCATATTTTTAAAAAGCTCAAGACAGACCTCACTACCTGAACCTTACAGTGACCGACCGTGTTTTTGGCTTGATATTTGCATAAAATTGAGAACTGCCCATAAGTTTGATGCTCTCAACGCTTTCTACGGTAGTGGCCGTGTACCGTAGTCGCAGGATGTAATAGACCGTTTCTGAAGGGCACACACACAAAGCTGCCTTATAGCAGCAAGCGAGTACCGTGTTTTCTTCTGGAGCATCAGTGAATGTTTGAACCTTTTTTTAATAGTTGTGTTGGAGTCCCTCAATTTTCCTCAGCGTGAAGAGATGGATCGTTGCTGGAGAGTACTTATTCAGGACAGTACTCAATAAAAAATAACATGCATTTTGAATGATCTCTCTTATTTAGTTAAAATGATTCACATTTTCACAGATTCTGCAAGCGGTTCACATACTTTTTCTTGCAACTGTACATTAATGTAGTGGTGCCGATTTAAAAAGGCAATGGTCTCTTGATATACAGTCTCACTGAGGGCTAAGACCCCCGTGGATGAAACCCTAGAACCATGTTCTAGGCAATATAAAATGTTATATTGCTTTTGTGAAAAGCTAATATTATATAGCTTACATCTTAGAAGCAGTATTGACATTTGCTTGGTGTATGTTTTTTTTTTTTTTTTTTTTTTTCAGAAAAATAAATACATTTAAAAAACAGTTAAGATGCGGTCACATTAGCAAAATTTCACAATCATAAGAAGGTCCTTTGTCTGTTGTCAATAATGCAGCAATGTACTGTATGAAGCACAGCTAACGCAGGTGTCACTTTCAAACCACAGAGCTTTCCGTTGATCGACGCAGTGAATCAATTTGAACTTGTTGCGAAATCTGCATGGAGAAATCTGTCAACCACATGCAAAACAGTCAACACACACAGCAGGTACTGCTTAGTTCTTCAATAATTCAGGAAAACAGTTTTATGAATTAGTTAAATAATTCAGTGACTCAAAGATGAATGCAGGTTTTTTGTACCCACCAATAGGCCAATATTTTTACTGCACTTAAACACATACTTAACGAATATACACATACACACATACTTAAACCTAAAAATCTAATAAATTCCATAAAACAATTCTCAGAAAATTTATTTACTCACTTTCATATTGTTCCAAACCTCTATGAATTTTTATTGGGAAACGTTGAGTTCCGAACAACATTGATTCCCACTTTTATTGAATGGACAAAAAGTAAATAAAGTACATGAGTAAATGTATTGTTTAGACAAAGAGTGTGCAAAAAGGTAATGGGGAACTTATAAACTAAGTGTAAGCATGAACAGCTTTTGATGTAGAGATGGAGACATGGTGCTTCTTTGATCGATTTTAAATGGCATTACTAATGTTAAAACCAAACCTACACATTTTGCCGCTAACAGCATGATAACAGCCTTATGAGCGCGAACCAGCCAAGAAATGGAGCAATTCTGCCTCATTAGGCTATTTCTTTTCCCGAGGAACAAAAATGATGAAAAGGCGCAATTAATCCTGCAAAATTACTGTTTTCTGTATATGTGCATGAGGTTATGTTACACAAAACATGCTTAATTGTGTGTATGTTCATGTGGCATTCGGTCTATTAGGACATTTCTGAGAAGACTGTGTGTGTGCGCTGCATGGGATAGTGCTAATTACATCATTAATCAAAGGACAGAGGTTATTTACTAACAACCTGTGTGTGTATGTGTGGTTTTTATTTGTCACATGTTTGTGCTGATTTTACATTGGCTATTTATGTATTTGTTCTTTTGTAATTTTGTTTATTTTCTTAATTATTATACATGCTAATAACCTCTCAGTTTGAATAATAATAGGATAGAACTAGATTACTAGAACTAGACTGTACTTTCTTTCTTTTTTTGCCTGTGCCATGATGGTCATGATTCCCTTTTCTCTCTCTCTCTCATTTTTCCTTGTTCCTAGATGTGGCTTGGACCTTCCATAGATTCAGATGACATTCCATTACAGTCAACATGAATTTCCATTTTATTTCTGTAATTTGTCATATCTGAATGAAAGAAGACAGAAAAGAAAAAATATATACCATTCGATAAGTTATAATTGAAATATACTTATTTTGTTCTGTAACATGCATCATTATGATCAATTTCATAATGTCCTTGCTGAATAAAAGTATTCTTAAAAAAATTGTGCTGACCCCATCCTTTGGAATGGTAGTTAAGTGGGAGACTTGATTATATCTATTAAAAGTTGATTATCGTGATGGTATCAAAAGTTGCTGTTACTAACGAGAATAGAACCAGAATAACGTGATGTGAATTTCCAAGATGGTAGCCATACTTGGAAATTGTACTCTGCATTTAACCCATCCAAGTTAGTGCACACACATTAGGAGCAGTGAGTAGTGAACACATACACACACCTGGAGAAGTAGGCAGCCATTCTGGTGTGTTCGCCTGGGGAGTGATTGGGGGTTACGTGCTTTGCTCAAGTCGTGGGTATTGAGGTTGGAAGAGAGCGCTTTTCACTCACTCCCCCACTTACATTTTTCCTGACGGTATTGAGAATACCACTTGCAACCTTCGGGTTAAAAGTCTGACTCTCTAACCATAGCTCTTGTGATGTTGGTAGCAAAATGTTTGTGTTTTCAGAGAAAGCAGAGGTTTAAAAACGAATAGGACACCTTAGATGCTTAAAGGGATAGTCTCTAAAAAGTAAGAGTTGACTGTCAATTTTCAAACGATTTGCAAGCCATTTCGTTGTGATGTCATCACGAAATTTTAGCATATTGTCCGTCCACTTATCATGCTTGCACGCTGTGCAGAGACCAGGAAAACCTTTAACACTACAGCGGATACTGGATAACGTTAAGTCGAGAAGACTGCTCTACAATATATTTTTGTGTAAGTATTGTGTAAGTATCTGCATAACCGGCTAACTCACGATATTACTGTCTTACAGTACATGTGTGCATAAGTTAATGCTGATGGTGAGGAATTACAGTTGAAACACCTCAGTGTACCTCAAACTGAGTAGCATCACGGCATCATCGTTACTGAGTTTAGAGTCGCTGGTCGTTTCTTTCTGAAATCCACGCTGTACATGGTAGACCAATCACAACAGACTGAGCCATTTGACCAATCACAGCAGAGCAGGCTCGCGGAAAGGAGGGATTTAGAGAGACTGATTCATCCATTGAGTCGTTTGAGAATTGTTGAACATTGTGGTGATGTGCATGTATATTATGAGAAAATGTAATCTTTGATGCATGTAAACCTGTTGTTGGAGACCTCCAAAACAAAATTAGGACACTTTAAAATAGCATAATAGGGGCACTTTAAGTAAATGATGACATAATTTTCAATCTGAGTGAACCATCGTTTTTACGCTTAGTGTGGAAAAATAAAATGAATGATTACAAACCAAAAACACTTTTCACAAATGGTAATCTGCACTCGATAACATGCTCCTTAAAAGTCACCACAAACATAACGGCATCTATTCGTTGCACATCTCATGCCACGGTGATGAAACAACCCTCAAAAATTACAATAAGTGCATCCGGCCCTCTTTTCCAAACTCGGTGAGACGCGTTCGAGACACATTTCATTTATTGTGAAACACATCAAACGGTGCCATAGAAAAACAATCAAGCCAAGACAAAATTAGCAGTAAAGGCAGTAATAGACAATAGGAACAAACAAACTGGTGACAGCGACAAGAAGTCGGTATAAATAGCTGTTGAGCAGAAAGACACAGGAGGAGATGGATCCGGTAATGAGATGTTCTCATCTACACGTGTCTTTGATATCTGGCGATCTGTCACGTCTCCTCAAAGCTGACAGTGCTTTGCGAGCTCTCTGTCCACTCGAATCGTCTCGCTTTCTTTACCACTCTCTCTCTACCTCACTCTTGACTGTCGCTCCGCTCCCTTTACGTTTGTTTGTTGACGAGTAATGATAGCCCTCGCTATCATCCTGACGAGACCGACTCTAGCTATCGACGGCTGGTGACGTGTGTGTGTGTGTGTGTGTGTGTGTCAGAGAGAGAGAGAGAGAGAGAGAGAGAGAGAGCGAGAGTGCAGGATGTGTGACTGTGTGTTGGAGAACTTCTGATGGTAATTCCACCTGATGTCCCGGCCCCCCCTCTGGCAGCATCCCAACCTCATTATGCCAATCATTAAGTTTAATGACTTATAAACCAAGCGTCAGAACTTTACGACTACATGTTGGGAGAAATAAACAGTCGTATCTTTGGCTCTGCTCTTCCTTGAGCTACATGTGATTAGCAGATATTTATTTAAAATGGATTGCTGAAGTTTATCCTTGATAAAAAAGTAAGACATGGGGGCAGGTGGTTTGTTAAATCGCAGAATAACATGTTTGAACTTCCTAAGCATCACAAGAGTTGCTGCTAGCTAGATGACTCATAGTTTTAACATATGCGTATTCGATCCTGAGGCCGGCAGCTACTAGTGCAGCCCGAAACCAACGTGCTGAGCATCAAACTTAGCGGAAAAACAGGAGCTATGGCCTCTTTTCGCTACTCTAGCTGTGCCAAATGATTCATCAAAACGGATAAACACACTACAAGCACTCTCAGGAAGACAACATTATGCAGGGCTTATTTATTTCTAAACACACAGACCCGCGAGCGCTGAGAGGGGAAGAAATATTGCCTTACATGGTGTGTCCTCACATACATTTGCATGTCACATACTCTCTGCACTGCCTTTTTTTGTTGTTGTAAACATCCTCAGGAGAATAATAACCTACTTATTGTGGACCTTTTCATTACATGGTGCTTAAATAACAGTTAATAATGTTAATTTATAGTGTAATAATGTTTTTATAGTCCAAACATTTGCCATTGTGAGGGAGTTTAGCTGAGCAAGCATTTGACTAAAAATAAAATAGGTCCGTAGCTTACTAGAGTCCACAGCCTTATCTCGGCGGTTGCTTGTGCGAAACAAGACTAGCATGACGGTGATAAATTACCTGTATCACTAACTGGGAAATATTACAGAACTGCCCTGGCAGACTTGCTAGTATTCCTACTACACTGATGCTGATAGGTTACCTGTGGTGACCAAGAACAGTGTGTTTGTGTAAAGAGATAGCAAATTGTTCATTGCATTCCTTAAACTAACTATATTTGCTTCCACACCAGCGGATGATATCTTTCTGTTTATTCTATAGTGTGTGCTTGTCTGTCACTTTAAATACTTCTTTTTAAACTTGTTACAGCAGGATGGATTCTGATTGGCTGTCAATGTTATCAGCTGGATAAAATCGCTCTGAAATTGAATCCAAGAATATAATTTCTCTGTGACGTTAACCGTTTTCTGTAATTGAATCTAAATTCACTGGACAGTATACACTCACCTAAAGGATTATTAGGAACACCTGTTTAATTTCTCATTAATGCAATTATCTAATCAACCAATCACATGGCAGTTGCTTCAATGCATTTAGGGGTGTGGTCCTGGTCAAGACAATCTGCTGAACTCCAAACTGAATGTCAGAATGGGAAAGAAAGGTGATTTAAGCAATTTTGAGCGTGGCATGGTTGTTGGTGCCAGACGGGCCGGTCTGAGTATTTCACAATCTGCTCCGTTACTGGGATTTTCACACACAACCATTTCTAGGGTTTACAAAGAATGGTGTGAAAAGGGAAAAACATCCAGTATGCGGCAGTCCTGTGGGCGGAAATGCCTTGTTGATGCTAGAGGTCAGAGGAGAATGGGCCATCTATCAAGCTGATAGAAGAGCAACTTTGACTGAAATAACCACTCGCTACAACTGAGGTATGCAGCAAAGCATTTGTGAAGCCACAACACGCACAACCTTGAGGCGGTTGGGCTAACAGCAGAAGACCCCACCGGGTACCACTCATCTCCACTACAAATAGGAAAAAGAGGCTACAATTTGCACAAGCTCACCAAAATTGGACAGTTGAAGACTGGAAAAATGTTGCTTGGTCTGATGAGTCTCGATTTCTGTTGAGACATTCAGATGGTCAGAATTTGGCGTAAACAGAATGAGAACATGGATCCATCATGCCTGGTTACCACTGCAGGCTCCTGGTGGTGGTGTAATGGTGTGGGGGATGTTTTCTTGGCACACTTTAGGCCCCTTAATGCCAATTGGGCATTGTTTAAATGCCACGGCCTACCTGAGCATTGTTTCTGACCATGTCCATCCCTCATTGACCACCATGTACCCATCCTCTGATGGCTACTTCCAGCAGGATAATGCACCATGTCACAAGGCTCAAATCATTTCAAATTGGTTTCTTAAACATGACAATGAGTTCACTGTACTAAAATGGCCCCCACAGTCACCAGATCTCAACCCAATAGAGCATCTTTGGGATGTGGTGGAACAGGAGCTTCATGCCCTGGATGTGCATCCCACAAATCTCCATCAACTGCAAGATGCTATCCTATAAATATTGGCCAACATTTCTAAAGAATGCTTTCAGCACCTTGTTAAATCAATGCCACGTAGAATTAAGGCAGTTCTGAAGACGAAAGGGGATCAAACACAGTATTAGTATGGTGTTCCTAATAATCCATATATTAGGGGTGTAACAGAAAAGAGAAGTCACGGTCGGTACATTCCTCGGTTTTGGGGTCACATTTCGGTGCGATTTCAGTAAAATAGGAAACATTTTCACAATTTAGTTTTGGAACCAATTCTCACTACTAACTTATTAACTATGATTGCTGCCTCGATAAACTCCTAATTACTGCTTTTTAATAGTAAGGTAGTTGGTAAATGTAGGTATTGTAGGATATAATGATGAAAAATAAGGCATTGATATGTGATTCATCACTAATAAACAGCCGATATCCTAGTAATATGCAAGCGGCCCCATGACCCTGTCGCTGGTTCACCACTGTTCCTTCCTTGGGCCACTTTTGATAGATACTGACCACTGCAGACCGAGAATAGCATAACATTTTGGCCCTTGTCAAACTCGCTCAAATCCTTACACATGCCCATTTTTCCTGCTTGTAACTTTGAGGACAAAATGTTTACTTGCTGCCTGCTGTGATGAATACATAATCAGTGTTATTCACTTCCCCTGTCATAATGTCATAATATCATAATGTTATGCCTGATCTGTGTATATATGGTGAATTTCAGGTAGATTGGGATACTTTTCATCTCAATGACAAAAAGTGTTGCATACATATATATGAAGAGTTCAGATGCAAAAGCCTCTACAAGCCACGTCGGTCAAAAATGAGATAACGAAACTGAGTGAATGCTCTCTGCACATAGTATACATTCATACAATTCTTTCACTTCAAACTCACCAAATCCCAGCCTCAGCCATTCAGAAGTACCAATACTTAGGTAGAAACCTCCGACAGCCTTAAAGGCTTTTTCATATATACAAACTGCTGTGTAGACGCTGACCAAGTTTTTGAAAGTTGAGCAGCAAGCAGGAACCAATCAGCTGTCCCCTATAAAGAACAATGTAATTGCATGCGGATTGAGTTAAGGGCCAAGTTAAGGACTTATTGTATATGTGAGTATACACACAACAATATTGTTACAGTTGGCTCAGTCAGGAAGGCAAAGACAGGAACAGACATAACCAAAATTGGACTTAATGACTTAATGAACGAGGGTGCAGGTGATCTAGATGATAATTAACTAAACACAGCTGAACAGAACTAAACTAATGAGGATATAATGATGAAAAATAAGGCATTGATATGTGATTTATCACTAATAAACAGCCAATATTCTAGTAATATGCAAGCGGCCCCATGACCCTGTCGCTGGTTCACCACTGTTCCTTCCTTGGGCCACTTTTGATAGATACTGACCACTGCAGACCGAGAATACCCAGTCGTAGCATAACATTTTGGCCCTTGTCAAACTCGCTCAAATCCTTACACATGCCCATTTTCCCTGCTTGTAACTTTGAGCACAAAATGTTTACTTGCTGCCTGCTGTGATGAATACATAATCAGTGTTATTCACTTCCCCTGTCATAATGTCATAATATCATAATGTTATGCCTGATCTGTGTATATATGGTGAATTTCAGGTAGATTGGGATACTTTTCATCTCAATGACAAAAAGTGTTGCATACATATATATGAAGAGTTCAGATGCAAAAGCCTCTACAAGCCACGTCGGTCAAAAATGAGATAACAAAACTGAGTGAATGCTCTCTGCACATAGTATACATTCATACAATTCTTTCACTTCAAACTCACCAAATCCCAGCCTCAGCCATTCAGAAGTACCAATACTTAGGTAGAAACCTCCGACAGCCTTAAAGGCTTTTTCATATATACAAACTGCTGTGTAGACGCTGACCAAGTTTTTGAAAGTTGAGCAGCAAGCAGGAACCAATCAGCTGTGCCCTATAAAGAACAATGTAATTGCATGCGGATTGAGTTAAGGGCCAAGTTAAGGACTTATTGTATATGTGAGTATACACACAACAATATTGTTACAGTTGGCTCAGTCAGGAAGGCAAAGACAGGAACAGACATAACCAAAATTGGACTTAATGACTTAATGAACGAGGGGTGCAGGTGATCTAGATGATAATTAACTAAACACAGCTGAACAGAACTAAACTAATGAGGGTAACCATGGAAACAGATAAGTGGCGGGAAACTAGACAAAGGAACATGTGACACATGAAAACAGGAAGTATAGGGAGCAAAACACATAAAAAAACAGACCATACATGTGACAAATATAAACTCTGTTGTATTATTATAGTATATTGTCAATGTATTATGTTGTCAGTTAACATGTAAAAATACATGTTTTAAAATTGTTTATTGATAGTTTAGTATGGATTAAAAACTGTTAAATTGAAAATTTTGTTTGTTTTAATGTTGTTTATGTTGTTTATGTTTCTATACAGTGTTTTTTGGAATCTCAAAAACATCGTTTGAAATCGCAGTTGTTCTCTACGTCACAAATATGTTGCAACCAATCCCATTAATCGGGTACATCTGACAATATAGCGGGTGAATTATTTAGGTATATGATGTATATTGCGACTGATGTAAGTTGGTCAAAGAGTTTCTAGGGATTTAGATTTTTAGAAGGCAGACTATAGTCTTAAAAATAAAGGTCCCAGGAAGAACCAAAAAGGGGTTTTCAAGGTGATGCCATAGAAGAACCATTTTGTGAAAGGTTCTTTAAAGAACCATTTTTTTCTAACCATTTTATAGTCTAAAGAACCTTTCTATGCTATAAAGAACCAATGAAAGGGTTCTTTGGATATTAATGGTTCTTCATGGAACCAAATGCACTGCCAAAAACCTTTACTTTTAAGAGTGTGAGTTGGTGAACGGGAACATGGTTTGTGTAACATTAGCAAACACATTGGCTGTTTGATAACGTAAACGGTAAATTACTGTTATGTGTCCAATGCTGTAATGAGCAATACATAAAACACATTACCAATCTGATACATCGACTTGTATGACCCTGTATAACGCTTCCACTTCTTCTGAATCAGTTTCTGATTCAAACATATACTGCTGAATTAAACCAGTATTTCCACTTGCCATTGTGCAACGTTTACCACAGTAAAGTTGACAGAGTGGATTGATATTCTGCTTTCATGCATATTGCACATGCCTTTTGTCTATGTAGTCTAGTCTCATTCATAGATTATCCTTTTTTTTGTAGGAAAAAAAAAACAGCACCATTGGATTGGTGCAATTAACTTGCTACAAATATAGATACATTTGCCCTTTGACTATTGTTCCACATGTGGATCTATCTGTACAGAGAATTTCATGTTTCATCTTTTGTGACAAAGAGCTTTTGTGTGACTGATAGTGTGAAAAAGCTGTGTCTACTGTTAGATCTTAGGCCCTTTGGATATTTTCAGAGATTTGAGGGACGATGATACGTTAGACAAGCCCTCTCTAACATTTTAAGTCCTCTAACATTTGCAGTTATCTTGTAAAATGCCATTCAATCAAACTACATCAAGAGCAGCTGGTAAAATGAATCCCCTTGAAATCAGACACCTTTAAGATCAGTGCATTCTATTTTATTGTCTGAAATGAAAATCTGTGAGATGACGGTATTTGGTAATAATGCCATATGTTCTTAATTCACCATTGCAGTGTCACCAACAGAAATGTCAATCAAGGAGATAAGTTGTTATTGATCACCATGGTGACTCATGTAAGGTCACATGATTAACTGCCATGCTTAAGATTCATCAATGACTCATATTGATCTTGCATTATGACGTCTGACAGTGTGCCCCAGGCTCAACAAGATGTCAACCTTTCTCCAAGAAATTAAGTAATTAAATCTTAGAATGTGTAAAATACTGATTATGTATTAATGTATTTCCTGTAATAACACTCTGCTCATCTTGCAGAGCCTAAGCTGTAACATTGTGTTTTTAATGTTCAGTTTGCACTGCTGTATGAAAAGTAGCTAATTACTTTCCATATGCCTGATCTCTCTGAACTCAGTCTAAACTGATCGCTGCCAACATACAAACACAATGCACAGTGACCTTTCAGAGCATAAAGAACGCTCTGTAAAAACTGCTGATGTTCGGGGAGTTTTATGTCTGTAATAATACACAGAAACTGTGATTTCTGGCTGTCTGTGTGCACAGTGTGCTCACTCAGGGTCATTGATCAAATGTAACAGTTGTAAATAAAACTATGCATACTTTACTTTCCTGTCACACGTTATGCAAAAAGTAGTATGTCAAATGAGTAGGATGGCAGGAAATGTAGGGGAATATTACCCAAATGACTTACTGCATACAATGAGATTCTGAAGTGTGCAACCAGTGGAACCTTCATGAGATCACGGGAGCTGAGGAGCCATCAGATATTAAAAGATATGCGAAAGGCACCAAATACAGGTAACTGTTAAATTCTACTTTTTAAGAACACCTGGTTATTATGTATGGTGCAGGTCAAAAAACACAGATGAAGGACATTGCCAACGTGTTGGAAGTAGTCCATGATGTCTGGGAATGTATTTAAACTACACTCCAGCATACCTACAGAACATACCTGAAGAATTCAAGATGTGCCTTTTTCTTTAAACTCAGTACATACTTTGAACATATTCAGAATTTATACACAGCATTTGTCTCTCTATCGACCTTAGTCTGCCTTTTAGGAAAACCAAATGCTTTAATGTTGCTTTCAAATGAAGGAATCACTTTTAGACACTAGGGAAGAGTTTTGTGTGTGTGTGTGTGTGTGTGTGTGGCATCTGTGTGTGTGTGTGTGTGTGTGTGTGTGTGTGTGTGTGTGTGTGTGTGTGTGTGTGTGTGTGTGTGTGTGTGTGTGTGTGTGTGTGTGTGTGTGTGTGTGTGTGTGTGTGTGTTATTGATCTCGGTGATGGTTAGGGGTGTGTGGGAATCAATGCAAAGTGGGTTTGAGTAGCTAATGGAGATTACTGAAGGTGCATCGTGGAACTTTTCAGACCCTTTACTCTCCAGTGTCTATTGATCTGAAGACACACACACACACACACACACACACACACACACACACACACACACACACACACACACACACACACACACACACACACGCACAGGAGGGACTGTCAAACAGGCATTCACCTTAAAAACAGAGTAGGTGAAGGCACACACACACACACACAGATGTCAGTGGAGAACTGACAAATTTAATCCAGTTATTCAGATCTGTCAATCTTAATATAAATATACTGTATATGTATGTATATGTGTGTGCGTGTGTGCATGCGTGCGTTCAGATGCAAAAACCAAGCATCTGACAGGTCCATCTGTCATGTTTTCTTTTAAATTAGCAGTTTATATCTATGTTTAGGTTCAGTAATTTCACTTTAATGCTAATGAAAATGTTATTAGTCAGTTATTGAAAAGTCACTTTAGTCAGTTCATGGGTATTTAACAAACTGTCTTCTGCTGTGTTTTTTTTTTTTTTTTTTTTTTTTTGCTAAAACCTCTTAGTCCACCTGTCTGGACAAAAAAAAAAAAACAGTTAACTGTTGCAAATTCACTAAAGATGCACCTGGAAACATTGCAAATGATGAAAGTATAATTCAAAATGTAACAATGAAGAAACTGATCCACACAGTAGATGGAGATGTGATGCAAAGTAACTGCCACATCAAGCACAAAAAACACTTGTGTTTACTTGCTACTCGCAAAATCCTGTAATTGCAACTGCAACAGTGGAAGCTTGGCAAATGAAATACTGCTCTTTTGCATAGCGAAATCGTATGATTTGATTCATGGTTTCTGTGGACTTAGAGGATTTTGACGACAAAGGGAAGTGGCGTTTAGAGGTTACTGGTATTTCTGAATGGGCTGACGCTGGGATTTAGCAGGTTTTAAATGAAAGTATTTGATAAACGCATACTATTTGCGGAGAGCATTCACTCAATATCATCTCATTTTTGACGGAGGTGGCGTACACACACACACACACATAAAGTCCGTTCAGGTCCATCTCACTACAGTTGTTCTGCAATAATTTTATGAAGTTACAAGAATAGTTTTTGTGCACAAAAAAATAACGGTTGAACGATTGATGATTCGGATCACGTGTCAAACCGCCAAACTGCTGAAATCACGTGACTTTGGCAAACGTGACAAACTGCTGATTCGATACGCTGATTCAGCAGCCATGTTTTGAAATCGGCCAACACTATACTTTTTGGGTGAACTAACCCTTTAATAGATTACCGTCTATTCATATTAGCAGAAATGCTAATTCATATTAGCAGAAATGCTAATTCATATTAGCAGAAATGCTAATTCATATTAGCAGAAATGCTAATTCATATTAGCAGAAATGCTAATTCATATTAGCAGAAATGCTAATTCATATTAGCAGAAATGCTAATTCATATTAGCTAATTCATATATAAATATGTCCATTATCATTCAATTTAATGTATTCAATTCAAGGTATCAGCCAAAATCAATCTCCAAAATACCCCGATGTCAAACAGGGAACATGTCAAAACAATCCAGATTCTCCTTGTTGGAAACCAAATCAGAGCAGCCGTTGAAACCGGTCTTCTTGATAATAAATTGATAAAGTTACACAGTCAGATCATGATTTACACATTTCATTCTGTCTCCCTTCATTATGAAGGAGCTGTGATCGTGGGAACGTGTTTACAAATGAATCGACAAGTAAATATTTAGCAGTACTTAAGAAGAAAGGTGAATAATTTAGGGGCTATTTGTGATTCAGAGACTGCCATTGGAAATAGAGAAACCCCAGAGCAGGAAGGGGCGGCTTTCATGTCTTGATGGTGCTACATTGCTCTTGTCACTTACACCCGCTTTGTGTTTGTCTGCATGTTTATTATTTTGGCTTGCTCGTCTGGTGAAGCCTTGATGCTAAGTTGAGCTGGCAGTGGTGCTCTTAGTGGTTCAACCAACACAATTCACTCGTTCTGCAACCACATACGCACACACGCATGCAAAACCTGACAAACAGCCAGGTGATATAAAGATGTTAATAGTATTGGATCAGCCTGTCATGTAATGAAATGCATTTACTCCGAAAGATATGAGAGGACTTTAAACGTTCCTCTGTGGACATAAGGACAGACGTTTTGTTAGACAGATAGTTGTAATGATATTTTTAGTGTATGAATGAACAACGCTTTTGAATGATGGCCCAAGGGTTATAAATAGATAAGAATCCACTGCATATGCAGCAATAATTTAATGCACTTGGAATCTCTGTAACCGAGGTGGCATTTTATATCCCTGTCTTTTCGAAAATAATAACCAGATTATTCTTCCTCTCTCTTTTCTCACTCACTCACACACACTCGTTTTGACTGTCTTGCACTCAATTTCTCATTTCCATCAGATTAAATTGGAATTATTTGAAGGATTAATCTTGGAAGAGAACAAAAAGCTTTACGTCTGCTCTTATTTTTATAATTCACATCGAGGTTATTACTGTTATGGGCATTAGAAGGATGTCCAGACATTGCTTGACCCGCCACTTTGTTGTTTTAAGGTTTTAATGCTATCATGCTCACACACCAAGGTTTTTTATTCAGATACACACACATTTTCATGATAGGCTCTGTGTCTCCATACCCAACGTTCTATCAGTAACCTTCAAAAGCATGTGCCCGTGTGTGTAGTTTGAAAAGTATGGCTTTATGACTGGCCTGTGTGACTCATTTCCATATTAGAGGAGTGAGAGAAAGCGACCCTGTACTTGTGGAGCATGATAATATCCGACAGTCTCATGAGGGATGGTAACCATATCCCTTTTTACCAGTGTGCACTTAAATTTGAATTCAATTCCTGCCAGTTTATTTTATTTTTAGCATACCCACTCATAACTAAATCACTTCAATATATGAAGGAATTTAGTGCACTTATGCATATTCAAGATATGCATTAATGTAATTTATTCATAGATAAGTTTATGTGAATGTAAGTAGCTATGTATAGTTTTGAGCGGTGAATCATTATTATAAATGTGTGGCTATATACACTGGTAATAGCTGTTTGTACTTAAAACTGAGGCTATTATATGTGCGCTTTGCTTGTAATAGTTTTAATGCACAGATATCAAGGGGGACCTGTTAACCTACCGTAAGGACGTGGTGATTTGCATGAGGCTCCCTGTAATCTAAGGCTTTTATGAATAAATGCAGGTGCCCACAACTCTTGCGAAAGGTTAGACTAAAACTAGAGCAGAAGCCAGTTCAGGACAACGAGGCATAGCATGTTTTATTCACTGACAAAGTCCCTCGACCCACCACCATCACCATCATCTTTTACTGGCTCTCTTCCTTCTCACTCTCATGGCTCAACTGTACAATGATGTTTCTGTAGTTGAATTGATTTTCACAATCGGTTCAAGGCATTTGGCATTTGTTTTTAGGCTATCCTAAAATGTTCTCTGATGTAATATATATATATATATATATATATATATATATATATATATATATATATATATATATATATATATATATATATATATATACACACAGTGGGTATGGAAATTAATCTGACCCCCTTACATTTTTCACTTTGTTATATTGCAGCCATTTGCTAAAAGCATTTAAGATTTTTTTTCTCATTAATGTACACACAGCACCCCATATTGACAGAAAAACACAGAATTGTTGACATTTTTGCAGATTTATTAAAAAAGAAAAACTGAAATACAGCCATGAGTCTTTTGGTGAAGCCACTCCTTCGTTATTTTAGCTGTGTGCTTAGGGTCATTGTCTTGTTGGAAGGTGAACCTGTGGTCTTGAGCACTCTGGCGAAGGTTTTCATCCAGGATATCCTTAGCCGCATTCATCATTACCTCGATTTAAACCAGTTGTCCTGTCCCTGCAGCTGAAAAACACCCCCAACAGCATGATGCTGCTACCACCATGCTTCACTGTTGGGACTGTATTGTACAGGTGATGAGCAGTGCCTGGTTTTCTCCATACATACCACTTAGAATTAAGGCCAAAAAGTTCTATTTGGTCTCATCAGACCAGAGAATCTTCTTTCTCACCATCTTGGAGTCCTTCAGGTGTTTTTTTTAGCGAACTCCATGCAGGTTTTCATGTGTCTTGCACTGATGAGAGGCTTCCGTCAGGTCACTCTGCCATAAAGCCCCGACTGGTGGAGGGCTGCAGTAATGGTTGACTTTCTACAACTTTCTCCCATCTCCTGACTACATCTCTGGAGCTCAGCCACAGTGATCTTTGGGTTCTTCTTTACCTCTTTCACCAAGGCTCTTCTCCCCCAATAGCTCAGTTTGGCCAGACAGCCAGCTCTAGGAAGGGATCTGGTTACCCCAAACGTCTTCCATTTAAGGATTATGGAGGCCACTGTGCTCTTAGGAACCTTACTTTTTTTGTAACCATGGCCAGATCTGTGCCTTGCCACAATTCTGTCTCTGAGCTGTTCAGTCAGTTCCTTTGACCTCATGATTCTCATTTGCTCTGACATGCACTGTGAGCTGTAAGGTCTTATATAGACAGGTGTGTGGCTTTCCCTTACTCAGAGTAACGTCAGTGACTGACGAATGGGGGTTTCGCTTAGAAGCCAATCACCTTCGGGTGTGCCAGCGCTGCCTGATCTGACCCAGAGAGCAGACTGAGGCTGTAATACACACCCTCCCGCCCGGCCCCAGCAGCAGCCTTCACCTGGGCTGTGTCATGGAGGAGGTTGCAGGATGACGCCCAGTCCGCTCCACAGCCTGACTAAACGCCAGGCTGGAGGTGGACAACTCAGAGATGGGTTTCAGTTCTTTCCAGGGGATGGTAGCAGGGCCTCTCCTTCCCCCGGTGGAGGGCCAGGGAAAAATCCATCCGCAGCCGGCCTCCGGGCTGGCGGCGCTTGGAAAGAACTGGTGTCCCCATCTCTGAGGACACAGAGACTGGTGATGGCAGTGTGCACCGCCCCCGGGCCACGTCGCTCTCATCCCTCTCTCTCGCCAGCCTCCTCTCAGAGCAGACCCCAGTGGAACGTGCGTCCTTCCCTGGTCTCCTCTGTCAGGACACAGCTGCTGGCTGTGCCCCCACACCGGGACACTATGACTCCCACGTCTGGGCCAGTCACGCTGCCTCGCTGCCCCACCCGGGGTACGTCTGTGGTTCGAGTGACCCCCTCAGGTCATTGTACCCTAGAAAACCGGTGGGTTACGGCCAATCCTGGATCTGCCCATCCTGAACCGATCCCTTCACAGGCTTCCATTCAGGATGCTGGCAGCGAACGCCTTCTCGAATGTGTTCATCCAGTAGATTGGTTGCAGCGATCGACCTGAAGGACGCCTACTTCCTTGTCTCCTACCTCGACACAGACCGTTCCTATAGGTCTGCTTCGAAGGGCGGACATTTCAGTACGCGTTACTCCCATTCGGGCTAGCTCTGTCCCCACGTGACTTCACAAAGTCTGTCTAGGCAGCCCTTGCGGCGCTCAGGCAGCACGTGGTTTGCATCCTGAACTGCCTCGGCGACTGGCTCAGACTGAGTCACTCTCAGGGTGCAAACACAGAGTTCCAGTGCTCCAGCACTTAGCCCGTCTGGGCCTTCAGGTCAACTGGGAGAAGAGCAACTCTGCTCCGTGCAGAGGATCTCTTTTCTTGGTATGGTTGTTGACTCGTCTGCCATGTGCGTGCAGCATACCAGCGAGCGTGCACAGTCAATGCTGACTTGCCTCTGTTAAATTGAAAGCAAGAGTGCGGTTCCACTGAATTTGTTTCAGAGGCTCCTGGGGCATATGGCATCTGCAGCCCCGGTAACGCCGCTCGGATTGCTCATATGAGACCGCTTCAGCACTGGCTTCGCGATTGAGTCCCGAGATGGGCATGGCATTCGGGCCCGTTCCGGGTCCCAGTGACTCAGGACCTGCCTACAGTCCCTCGCCCCGTAGTCGAACCTCAATTCTACGGGCCAGTGGCCCTTAGAACGAGTTTCCAGGCATGTTGTTGTATCAACAGATACCTCCACCACGGGCTGGGGCGCCATGTGCAATAGACATGCAGTCGCGGGCTCCTGGACAGGACCCCTGCACCTCC
Source organism: Gobiocypris rarus (assembly GCA_023029165.1). Lineage (NCBI taxonomy): Eukaryota > Metazoa > Chordata > Actinopteri > Cypriniformes > Gobionidae > Gobiocypris > Gobiocypris rarus. Next base: position 25,698,906 of record CM040932.1, read on the forward strand.
TGCATGTCAATTACCACGAGTGGCTGGCAGTACGGTTCGCCCTGCACCGCTTCCAAGCGTTGCTGAAGGGTCAACAGGTACTAGTCCGGTCAGACTACACGGTCAGTAGCATACATCAACCACCAGGCTGGTCAATGCTCACACCGTATGTCTCAACTCGCCCGCCAACTCGTTCTATGGAGTCAGAAGTATCTGAGGTCCTTCGTGCTGTCTATATCCCGGGAGAACTGGACCGTGCAGCCTACGAGCTCTCACGGTTCAGCCACTTCCTGGAGAATGGAGACTCCATCCCCAGTCAGTTCAGCTGATTTGGGAACAGTTCGGCGACGCGCAGGAGATCTGTTGCCTCCCACCACTCTTCCCACTGCAGCCTGTTTTTTTCCCTGACCGAGGACACGCTCGGCACAGATGCACTGGCCCACAGCTGGCCGCGGGGCCTACGCAAATGTGCAGGATCAGCGAGGACAAGGATCAAGTCCTTCTGGTCGCCCCGTATTGGCACGGCCGGACCGGGTTCCCCAAACTCTTACTCCTTGCGACAGCCCCTCCCTGACCTATTCCTCTGAGGGACCTCCTCAGAGATGGGGCACCCTGTGGCACCCGCTTCCCGGTCTTGGAGCCACCACGTGTGACTTCTGGATGGGACGTGGCAGGTTTGAGTACCCCACCACCTCTGGTGGTGGTGGCTACCATCACTTCCGCTTGGGCAGAGTCTACGACACGCCTATGCGTTGAAGTGGAACCTCTTCGTCACCTGGTGTTCTTATTGCCAAGAAGACCCCTGGGAATGCCCGATCGGGTCCGTGCTTTCGTTTCGCCAAGTAGGGTTGGAACGAAGGCTGTCTCCTTCCAGCCTTAAAGTATATGTGGCCGCAATATCTGCCCACCACGACCTCTTGGGGAACAAAAAGGTAAGTCAGCACGACCTGGTCATCAGGTTCCTGAGATTTAGTCTCCTCGCTCTCCCTTCGTACCCTCTTGGGACCTCTCAGTAGACTTAGTTGCTCTGCAGAGGCCTCCCCTTGAGCCTTTGCGGTCAGTCAATCTTAAGTTCTTGTCTATGAAGACAGCGCTCCTGACCGCATCGGCCTCCATCAATAGGGTAGGGGACCTGTAGGCATTTTTGGTTGACGAAGCGTGCCTGGAGTTCGGGCCAGTCTACTCTCACGTGATCTTGAGACCCCAGCCTGGATATGTGCCCAAGGTTCCCACCACTCCATGCAGGGACCAGGTGGTGAACCTGCAAGCGCTGCCCTTGGAGGAGGCAGACCCAGCCTTGGCACTGCTGTGTGTGTGTGTGTGTGTGTGTGTGTGTTCAGGACCTCAGACCAGCTCTTTGTCTGTTATTGTGGAGAGCGGAAGGGAAGGGCTCTCTCAAAGCAAGGTCTCACTGGATAGTGGACACCATTGTTTTGGCTTACCAGCAGCAGGCCGTCCATTCCCCCTTTGGGTCATGGCACACTCCACTCGAAACGTGGCCTCCTCTTGGGCTTTAGGCACGGTGTTCCGCTAATAGACATCTGCAGAGCTGCAGGCTGGGCGAAACCTACACGTTCGCAGATTCTGCAATCTCCGAGTGGAGCCAGTGTCCGACTATATACTTGCCTCTACTAGTGGCCGGTTATGGACTAGGCTCAGGTGTCTTCGCTTGCTCGCCATTCCATTCCACGGACCGAATACGTGCGAATTCTCCTCAGATGAGCTTCCCGGAAGCCCTGAGCTCCTCCAGCACTGTCGACGCCGACACCAGTAAGTCTGCCCTCTTGAGCCCAGACCCTCGTGTCCAGCCAGGTGCCCCGTGTGCATGGTTCCCCTCTGGCGACCCCCACACGTGTATTTCCTCCGTAAACCTCCTTGAGCAGGTGTCTTCCCCTGGCAAGCCTTGCCATCCCTGGGGTTAAAAATCCCCCTTCAACTGGTCCCCCAGAGTTCTCCATATGCAACCCGTGGGGTCATATGTTTACTCTCAAAGTCCTCCCTACGGGTTGGCGTCTTTGCATATATACACCTGGAATATGCTCCCAGTGTTCCTTGGTATTCCTGTGATAAGTGGGAGTCCTTCGTCCGTACTAGCAGGGTGCTCGCAGTTACGCAGGGCACTGGAAGACAGCCGAGTGCCGTGATTATATTGGGACCGTTATGACGTTACTCGGAGTGACTGAATGAAAGGGAAAGTCTCAGTTACGTATGTAACCCTCATTTCCCTGAGGAGGGAACGGAGACGGAACGTCCCTCTGCCACATCCACTGTACCGCTGAAACGGCTCCTCAGCAGGTAAACAGAATGCGATGTTGCCAGCGTACTGCCTTTTATACCCACATGGTGGGGCGAAGTTACACATGCAAATTCCGCATGCCCATGGCATTGGCACTGCCATTGGGCGTTTTCTAAGATTTCTAAGATGATTGGCTTCTAAGCGAAACCCCCATTCATCAGTCACTGACATTACGTCTCCGTTCCCTCCTCAGGGAACGAGGGTTACAAACGCAACCGAGACGTTCCTAATCAAGTCCAATCAGTATAATCAAACACAGCTGGACTCAAATGAAGGTGTAGAGGATGATCTCAAGGATGATCAGAAGAAATGGAAAGCACCTGAGTTAAATTTGAGTGTCACAGCAAAGGGTCTGAATACTTAAGGCCATGTGATAGTTCAGTTTTTCTTTTTTAATAAATCTGCAAAAATGTCAACAATTCTGTGTTTGGGTGCTGTGTGTACATTAATGAGAAAAAAAAAAGAACTTAAATGATTTTAGCAAATGGCTGCAATATAACAAAGAGTGAAAAATGTAAGGGGGTCTGAATACTTTCCGTACCCACTGTGTGTGTGTGTGTGTGTGTGTGTGTGTGTGTGTGTGTGTGTGTGTGTGTGTGTGTGTGTGTGTGTGTGTGTGTGTGTATATATATATATATATATATTAGTGCTGTCAAAATCAGTACTAATTTTGACATGTTTAAAATAGTTAATGCAATTAATGCAGCATCAGTATTTTTATTTATTTTTTTCATCCTTTGGCTAGCATTACATTATCACACTATTATTCATGCAAATGCTTTGAAACCATTCAAGCATGACAAGACAAAAGTGAACTCGCTGTCTGTGAATATCCTGTCTGTGTGACACACACACAACGCACAGAGAGACACACGCCAGTATAGTGCATAATTATGCCAAAATAAATGCCCGCTTTGTCGAGTATTCTCATAAGAGCAGTCTCAAATTTGTGAAATAACATCATAAATGAAGAGTTGTGAGAAAAGGAGATGCGCGTCAGATTAAGATGTTCGGCAACAGATCTTAAAGCGACAGCAGCCTAATAAAACAGTTGCTGTGAGGTCTGTCATAGTTAATCAAAGAACAAATGTAGAACAAAGAACACATTTAATTTATTATTTATTCCATTCGATTTCTGTTTTTTTATTACATATAAAGGGCACATGTGAATATGGCATTTATTATTATGGGTTTATGTGAAGACTGTTAAAACTTTTTTTTTTTTAAGCCTAATATATGTTGAAATTTTCAAGTATACTGTAATGTTTAATGTCCATCATAAAGTTTAAAAAATAATAATTCATAGAGACATCAGTAGCAGCCGTATTTACTAACAGCTTGTGCCAGCACAAACCTTCTTTTGGGGTTAAAAACTACTGTCAGGATTTTCTGACTTACTGACTATTTTTGCGGCTGATCTTATTGCATATGCATTTGTAGGAGTTTTCCCTTTCAGACGCAAAATTTATGGGAGGAGAGTATTTAAATGGATAACACGAGGTGATTTACTAAGGTTTGCGCTCGTCAATGTACTGGTGTTATTTACTGCCCCAAAAAAGCACGTCCTAAACCAGATGCTAACTGGTAGATTGCATTGGTCATGGAAATTATCTGACTGCATCTGTGTTCTTTAATTTGCATGTCGTCAGTAGATCAAGCGCTGAACTTTCGCTTCAGAGCTTTTCTGGAATTATGCTCTCATGCTATTTTCCATGTTTAGTAAATCTGGCCCTTAGTATCAGTGATACTGGCCTTCATTCATAAAAAAATTTAATTACAACAAATATTTAAAGTATACTGTCTATATTAAACATAAAATATAACTATATAAAACACAGATGTTTTTAATCACGATTAATTACCGGAAAAAAATGTGTGTGTGATGTGGGTGTGACAACACAAGGAGGCCTCTGCTATCAAGCTTATTATTACAATATTCCCACCTCCTTTTGCAGTTGTCAGTGCTTTGGAGTGATTGTGTGTCACTTACAGCCTGTAGTCACAGACACTGTCACTATCAATATAAATACCAGCAGGGTCTTTCGCTTCAGCAGGTCTTGCATACAAAAGACACACTATTAACTGTGTCAGTAGGAATTGTTCCTTTTAAAGAGATTGTCCACCCAAAAATTAAAATTATGTAATTTATTCACCCATATGTCATTCCAAACTTCTATGACTTTCTGTGTTGGTAAAGGAACAGTCCCAATGACCTCCATTTTATGGACCAAAAATACAATGGAAGTCAAAGGGGAATCTAAATTGTAAGGCAAGAAAAATGCCTAGTAATACAGTGGTACTTGTTTGTGCAGGGGGAAACAAATCAATACTTCCAGATTATTATGTATTTTCTTGTCTTTTTATGTATAGAATGGAATGTACATTCTCAGCTGGCCTGCTTATTGACACTTAGGCCATGTGTCGACCGAAGCGTTTATTTTTCACACAGCTGGCTGCCGTATCCCAGTTGTTTTCAATGGGAGCGGCACGTTTTTTGGAACACCATGAGGCGCTGAGCGAGTATTTCATGCTCAAGGGCTGAGCGCTCTGCATTTTTTACCAGTCACAGAGAGTTTAGGAATGTTCAGCTTTGAGTAAAACGCAGTGCTCATCACTGTCACATTTCACCCAGCCGTCCAATCACAGCGGAGGAGGGGCGGGACAAATACAACACCGAGCAAATACATTGTATCTGTGAAATGAGATACTAGTAACACTTCCGCGGATATTCCATATCATAACAAGAAAAGAAAAAAATGCTCTCAAGTGCTCAGATCAAGGCATTTTCAGCTGAGCACCTACCATTTTCAGCTGGCTAACAATGCTTTGCTGGACACACGACCTTATGTGATTTGTGCAGTGTTTTCTTTGTCATTTATGCAAGAAAACATAATCTGGGAAAATCTATTTAAATGCAAATACTCACAAATATGGCAATAGTGCATGCATGACAACACAATTAAACCAGAATCTGTTGACTTGCAGAGCGATAGATTCTGAAAATAACTCGCCTCATATAACTAAAGGGTAACACAAACCAAAATGAAACAAAACAGGAAGAATAACAAGGCCGATTGCTGTTCTGTCTTCTTGGTGGCAGTTCTCCCCAATGAGCAAACAACCTCATATTTTACGTTTAAATTGGGCTCATTTGCAAGTAATTGGTGGATAGTCGATGTGTTTAAAATCTAATTCAACCAAATGTAACTTTTGAAATAAGAGTTTTGGCCTTTTATTCCAAATAAGCAACCGCGCTAAATGGAGAATCAATACAAACAAGATCTGGCTTATGTAACAACAGGTGTTTGTTTAAAAAGCCAACGCTCGTTTGCCTATGCATTACCTAACCGCTTGAATCTCAGCCTCCCGCGAGTCAATTATTTAAAGAGTTGACTTAGCTCCAAGAGATGGAGGACAAGATCAGCTAATGCCAATGCACTCTGGATGCTCGCATGTCTCTATATGTTGTTTTAATGAGGTACTATATTCGATCCATGCATTATGGTTTCTCCTATTTATTAAGGAATATTGTTCTTGCTTATGCTGTGCTGTTGAGTGTGTGCAACCTGATGGGATAAAATAATAAGAAGTGCTACTTGTTTGATATACTAATAAATATCTATTAGCTCTTTCTTCACTCAGTGCTTCAGGCAATAATATGCTGAAGCTATTGTCACTTTTGATATTCTGGCTCAATGAATATTGTTAAAAATTCTCCTCAAGCACTGCAAATTATTCTGCGTGCCACAGCTTAATTCCGATTAGTTGAAAGACATTCCAAGGTTTCTGCATGAAACTGCCTGGGTGGCTCAAGTATTTGCAGCTTTACTGAAGTAGTTGCAGTGATTACTTATAACTTCCCTTCATTCTTTCCATATAGTTACAAAGCATTATATTATTTATTTATTTGTTTGTTTGTTTGTTAAATGCATAGCTATATTATTTTAACAAGTTATAACAAAGCTATATAAAAAACAAGTACAAATTAGGTGCGTTTCCATCCAGTTGTTCGAGTGGATGAAGGTGGTATTGGTAACCTAGTAATCAACAGTAATTAAGACACCATCAGCGGAAACAGTAGTGATGTGTCGTTCGTGAAGTCAAGTGTATGGTAAAAGCCGTTTTCCCTTTTTGTATATTAATCAATGCCATCTCACAACCAATTCTTATGTATTTTTACGAGGTGGCTAATTCATACGAATTCGTATGACCTCACTCTATACTGTAGTGACGGGTAGGTTTAGGTGTGGGGTTTGAGGATAGATCATTCATACAAAATCATGCAAATTGGCCAACTCATTAAATATGTACGATTTAGCAAAAATCATACCAATGTGTACGAGTAAGCTTGTACAAATTCATATAAATTAGCCACCTTGTAAAATACGTACGAATTGCTGTGAGATCGGATATTAATGCAAGACAGAATAATAATATTATCCTTTCGCTACACTGCTTAGCCACACATCAAGTAGTCACTTGGTTAGTAGTTAGTAGTTAGTTAGTAGTTAGTTAGTAGTAATGCGTTTACTGGTAATGCTGTTTGTGGAGTTGTTTAATCCTCTGCTGAGATCTTTGGAGATTTAATGTGCTGATATACAATTATTTTTTTTATTTATTTTTTTTACAGTGCAGTGCTTATTCCAACCAAAATTCAACGTCTGTCTTGACGGAGCTTGAAGTCAAACAAACGTTGGGTTTAGACGTCAACTTGACTTTTTTCATTTTCAACCAACACAACCTGACGTTGTATTAGTTGGAGTCCAACGTCTTCCTCACGTCACATTGACATACTGTGCCACACATTTCCATCACTTGTTTCTGATGTGATACTTCAAAAAAAAAAAAAAAAAGCACTGGTGATGGAAACATAGCTACAGACTCCATGCTAGCTACTAGTTCTCACATCTAGATAGATAGATTTTCTTACATGAAAATGCTCTATCCTCTGAATGGTAGACAAATGCAGAAAGACAGGGTCTGGGGGGGAGGAAAAGGGAGAGAGATGCATTAAAAGGAAGTGTATGGGCGATTCCATGTCTCAACAACCTGCTCAGGTCCAATATGATGTGATGTGAACTGAATTTATACACACATACACATACACACGCACATACACATGCACATGCACACGGACATACAAAGACCCCTCACCTTAGGGGTCACGTGGGGATATCCAACTGGGAAATGTCATCGCTTGGTCTGATGCTACTGACATACATATTGTACAGATCATTGTGTGTATGTGTGTGTGTGTGTGTAGTGACCTGGTCAGTGGTGGCTACGTTTTATATGATGTGACAGAAAAAGATGACCAATATGTGAGGCGACTCTCTCTATCCTGAAAAACAACCCCTTAGGACCATTGACTGTCTGTTGAGGTTATTGTATGTTCTAGGGCTTTATTGCGTTAGATGGCCGACAATTGACCAATAATAAGCTCAACAATTGTGAGCTTATAAAAAAAAAAGTATTAGATATATATTGGAACTCACATCAATTTGTACAATGTCTTGGTTATGAAAGGAAGTTTCAGAGTTTAAAACTTGCCAAAAAAAAAAAAAAAAAAAAAAAATATATATATATATATATATATATATATATATATATATATATATAAATTTAAATCCGTTTTTCTTTTTTATTTAATGTTGTACTGAGAGCTTTATTCATCATATTGATTAATATTATGAACACAAGTGGCACGTGAATATGAGCGTCTGACATGTTTATGATTGATGCCCGGTCAAAATACCTATAGGCCTTAATGTTTACTTAAAAAGTTTTGCTTCAGGGCATGGCTAACCATAGTCATATATCAAACAGATGGTGTGTAGTTTCCATATATGTAGGTATTTATTTGTGGATTATATAATGAATGGCCTTTAATGTGCAGCACGCAATGGTTGTACAGCCAATCTTTTTGAGAGCATGAGAAAGAGGAGGCCTGTAACAAATGTTCTGAGTAGTTTTGTGCGTGTTTTAAAGCCCATATGTCTCAAGCGATGCAGTCAAGTGGCATGGAAATCCAGTTAAAGCTACATTAGGCAAGCGCTATTCACACAGACACACTCACGACACAAAAACACATGCAAATCCACTCAGGCTACATAATAGAAATTGTAGTATGTTGCCTCATAAACTACTGTGAATGCCCACAATGACTAGCACAAACATGCAAATCCTGTTGGTCTGTGTAAAGACGGCAGTATAAGCCCCTTTTTTGTTCACAATAACATTTGGTGATATTATGTCGGAATCCTGTTATCACACATCAATAGAGAAGGACCACAAGCGGGGGAGCCCTTCAGGACAGAAAAAAACCCCCGCTTCAAACGACTGTCGAGAACGTATGTGTGAGCTCATCCAAAAGTCTTTGAAAAATAAAGACTCACTGATGAAAGACAAGCCCACACTCTGAATAGGTTAACGTAGCAACTGAGACTCAATTAGCTGGATCGCTAAATGTCCGTAAAAACAACACTTGCGTTGTGACCGAGAATACTACGCTAGACTGATACGTACAATGAAAATGCTTTTGTTCCTTCCTCCCTTCTGTCTTATCCTCCTAAATGAGCTGGGAACATATTTTGACACAAAAAGACACAGAGAGACTTTTCAGGATGCAGAGAATGCAACCAGCCTCCTTTGTGGTGGATTAGTACGTGTTAGTGAAAATTAGCATTCGCACGGTTCTCTAGCATGACGCGCATTTGTACGCATCCAGCTAGTCCAGCTGTCTCCCTTTAGTATGCCAGCACAACCCGCTGGTCCCAGTGTGTGGACAATGCCCTCGCGCCGTAATTAGCTCTGCCAGTCAAGTGTCTCAAATTGGATTAGCCGCAGTTCTTTTGGGGTTTCTTCATATCTGAGGAATTCTCCACATAAAGCCTCAGATTGAGAGAGTCTCTGAGGGTCCAGCGAGAGGGTCCAAAACGCACAATGTTTAGGCCATTGCCCCTGAGTTTTCCACCCACCAGGGTGCCCCCATAAACCAGACAACTGCATTATTCTCACTAAGTAGCGTGGCAGGAAAAACACAAACAGCCGCGCCTTAGATGTGTGGGCCGCTGGTTTTTGCCACAAGAGAAAGACTGATGAAAGAGTACTTGAGGAGACAATTATTGATCACTATCTTTGTCAGCACCACAGCAACCCGATTCGAAAACCTCTCTGTGATAATCCATTGTTTCTGTCATAAACTTATAGAACAAGCATATTTTGGTTTTGTTTGAAGGAGGCTGAAATGAAATGTTGGCATAATAAAGTAGTTTTCTCTATCGAGTTTTGTTTGCTCAGCTACATACTGACACAAATATACACAGAATGCAGAGATGAAAGAAATGAATCCAGTGTGGATAATTAACTTCTGTTCTTTGCTGCAAGACAGATCAAATTGAGATGTTTATTTTATTTTTATTTTTTTATAGAAATGAAATCAATCTGTTTATTTGTTTTAGCGTATTAATTTTATTTAGCTACAGAACAAAACCATTTAATGATAGTAATTAAAACGTGTTGCATTGCTTATCACTGTTCTTGAACGTCTTGTATAATAGTGTGAAGGTATTTTAATAGCTTTTGTCACAACATGCTGTACTGTTTATGCTATAATTAGTTGTCCCTTAGTAAAAATGAACACAGCACACTTTTAAAAGGAAGCTTCATTCTTTTTCTGTATTCAACTCTTTTCAGATGATTTGTTTACACAAAGCTAACTGTTCAATTGATATAAATGAACATTGTAAAATTGTATACCTGTTGTGGCTGATTGATGTCTTGTATTTTAAATAGTTTTAAGTAAAGTTTGAAGGCAAAAGAATAACATCTAAAATCATAAGTTCAATAAGAATTTTTTTATGCCTTCAAGACACATTCATTTGATCAATCACATCAAACAAAAGACATTTTCAAATGCTGTTATATTCATTAAAAAAAAAAAAATCCACAAACCTTATTTTTAACTTAAGTTATGCCATTCTCTTTGATTTCAATCAGTTTCAAGAAAAGAGAGTTGGTCAAGCAAAATGAATTTAAAGGTATTTTGAATGATTTGGTTTTTGGCCAGGGCCCTCTTGCAAAAGAGATTTTAAGTATCACAAGTATATTAAGCCAAAATAAATAAATTAGCAACACAATGATTTATAACATTGATAAAAGTAAGAAATGTTTCTTGAGCCCCAAATCAGCATATAAGATTGATTTCTGAAGGATCATGTGATACTGGAGAAATGGCTTCTGATAATCACTGGAATAAATTACATTTTAAAATATATTAACTAGATAAATAGAAATGCCAATAGTATACTAAAACACAATTATTTAAATTATATTAAGATTATATTATATAATAATTATATAATTATATTGCTGCGTTCCAATAGATAGTCCCGAAGGCCGCATTCAAAGGATGATTACATCAGCGCGACACGACAAAGGCTGTCCCAAATGTTGCCTTATATCTTATCAATATGTGATTTCAGTTTATACTCTTTATTATAAACAGAAATGGACCATGGTGAAAATATTTAGACAGTTTATGAACCCTGTTTTGTTTTCAGACAGTTTCAGAAAAAAGTCCAGTACAAACATTACTCTCACTCATCAACAGCAGCTGTCACAGTTGCAAGGTGACAAGAACAATCCTCCGTAGGCTAGAACATCCCATTTAACAATGCTCAGTCCGACCTTTGTGGTCATCGAAGGATGCAGCCTCAACAGTCAATGAAAAAAAAAAGAGTCAATGAAAAATCCCCATCACATGTAATAACATGGACGTTTTCTTATGACACTATCCTGGAACAACATGTAAAATACATATTGTATTTATTCTTATTGCAATTATAAATAATTTATAAACATAATACATATAACATGGGCCATGTAACCAAATCCTTCAGGCTCAGATGTGTAAGTTAATGCATTAAAATCCCCTACGTATATCTTCTCCAGTGTGGCTGTGTAACATTAATAAAGTTATTTGAGGTAATAATCTCATACAACTGCTGTGCTGCCGCGGGCTTGACATGTGAGGAACTATGGGTAGTCTGTACAGATTTTGATCTGTCAAACAGCCATGAAAGCAGGACCCCCTTGCAGTTTGCTGGAGCGCAGGCCCGCCCCTGCTGTGGTATTTACATGGTAATTAAGCCGTCTTTATTGAAGACCAGGTTTCTCGTGCTGCTGACCAACCATGACCTTTCTGCCTGACCAGACAAGCTTTAAACATCCAGAAATTACAACACGTCAAGAGCTGGACACTGCAACCCTGAGCCACCACAATGAGCGAATGAATGTAGCTATTCAAGTACATTGAATCACGCAAAAGAGAGAAACAGACAGAGAAGACGAGCTAAGCACATCTATATTCACCATCAAGGCTCCTCGTGTTTGAATTTAAGAAACCTGCTGGGATTCTCTTTTTCTGAAGCTCTTTGACTATACACTTGTTAGTGTGCTTTTTTTTCAGAATTCTTACTTTAAATTGAATAGAGTGAACGCAGCACATAGCAGTGTCCCCATTTGAATTGAACGTCTTGTAGGGAACATCATTAGCAGCGATGTCTTGCCATAATTGGTGCACTTCAAAAGACACACAAGGCTGTTTTTCACTTTATATAATGAAGCCTGAACAAGTGAGGGAACTGAACGCTTTAAATAATATTATAAATAAAGAAAAAACACTTACATTTGGTGCTAGTTACAAAGGACCAATGTAATTGTTGAATTAAAACTCTTTCTTCTTTAAATTTTATAAATGTGCCACCCAAAGCTGTATATTGGTACTATATATTCCTGAACTCCTTGCTTGGTTGGGAGCCAAGCTAACAAGATTAGTTACTGTGGATTTTCAGCTTTTACACTTCATATTGGTGGAGGTTCGTTGTGCGTTTGATCACCTAACATGCGATTACGTTTTCCCAGTGTGGATTAGCTTCCTCCGAGGGGTCTTGTACGCTAGGTGTATCTCTGCACTGTAAGAAGCTTAGAGGAGAATGTGTGCAGGGTAATAGCTTTAGTTTTCTGCTCTGTTTTAGCTCTAAAAATCTGATTTCTTCCCAAAGTTTGACGTGCACATAGTGATTTGTCACACACGCACAAATCCAAGGTCGAGTTTTGGGGGTTTAACTTCGGCTACAACTCCGCCGCAGACATGTTAGTTAGCATTGTATGTGCACGGTGAAGTATGAAGCAGGTGTGTGTGTGTGTTCGTGTGAAAGCGGGAGATTGGGGCGTACGCACTAAACTGTTCAGAATTCATTGGAAAGTCATGACCCATTCTTCATGATATTGCTGAGATGCTGGATAATAGAGTCCTGCATTCTGCTGGTGAGGTGATATTTCCCTGATATGTAATTTTGGAGTATATAGCGTAATGATGTGAGCAAACATCTCTCTCGCTCTCTCTACAGAGTCACTGACTGGTCTGCTTGCTCAGCAGAAATAACAATAGGCTGATTTAAAAGCAAAGTCCATGCATTCGTAAACAGGCCAAAACACAAACACACACACACACACACAATATGCAATGCACTCATCGCCAGGTACATTTTTTCTTTTATTTCTAATATTATGCTTGGCTAATACATTATAACCGTGATCAGTGCCGTGGCCCTTATCCAAATGCATTCAATACGTGTTCATTCTTAAATTTGGCCCGTACCATACAACCTAATCCATCTCCTCACCAGGGTTGGGCAAATTTCACAAGTAAAGAATTGGCTGCATTTTCAGTTCATGTGCTGGAATTTGAATTGAATTGGCCACACAAAACAAGAAGTTAAATTGTAATCAATTTAATCCATCCATCCATCCAATTTATCGTTTTACTACCACAATTCAAATTCTCAATTCAACCTGAACCTGCCAAGCAAATGTTGTTGCCTTGCGACTTTTGCTCTTTTCAAAATGTGCCCAATATTTCCGGAAATAACCTAAGGGGTTCATTTATTTTGAGATTCTCTCCTGTTGAACCCTCTCTGTTAACCTTTTTCAATTGCAACTCTAATCACACACCAATGTGCAGATGTGTATTAAGATGCTGCAGTAAACCCAGATACCCAACAGATTATGAGCTCTGCATGCAGCTGTCAGATTGAGTTTGTTATGGGAGTCTTTTGCTCATGGCACTGCATGCATCCCAGGTCTGCCATGTTCTACTCCATGTTGAGCAGTGACCGAGCATGCACTCTCTCTCTCTCTCTCTCTCTCTCTCTCTCTCTCTCTCTCTCTCTCTCTCTCTCTCTCTCTCTCTCTCTCTCTCTCTCTCTCTCTCTCTCTCTCTCTCTGTTCTCCTTCAGGTTCTTGAGGCATTTGGTAAAGCGGCTCTGGCATCTTCTCTACGCCCAGCCATTTTTTCGTGCACAGTCTTGACAGAGTATTGTTTAGTCACCACTTGTTTAGTCAAACACACAACCAACCATCTGTGTCTTTAAAAAAAAATAAAAAAAAATAAAAAGCAACCCTAATATTCTTTATGTAAGCAGGTCAAGTACTTGAAAACACAGTGCCCACCTGAGATTACCAGACTACTTATCGGTGGGGTTTCAGTGCTGCTGAGCTCTAATGTTTGTAGAGTGCTCCTTAACGCTTGCATTATCACAAACGCTGCACTTTATACTGGCTTTCCAAGCGATTTTGGACTATGGCATGCATCTTCATTTGCATTCGAGTGGATAAAGCACTTTGCATGTATATGCTCGTTAGAACAAATCTTTGTAATTATTATTATAAATCAATGAATCAATTATTATTTAGCAATGAACATACTGTACATACAAGAGCATTGCATAACAACTTGGATTAATACTTTCAAAAACCACATTATTTCAATAGTAATTCAATGGTAACATTTTAATAAAGTTTAATAATGTTTCATTTGTTTATAATAGGTAACACAAAGAATGAGCAATACTTCTACAGCATTTATGTATCTTAGTTAATGTTAATTTAATCATTCACTAATAAATTATTAAAATCAAAAGTTGTACTTCTTAACATTTAGTTAATGCACTGTGAATTAACATGAACAATCAATGAATGACTAGTTGTATTAAAGGGTACGGAACACACACAGTTTCTGTCAATCTCATGTTAATATTGAGTATCATAGCATTATCCCTGGATAACTTTTACATTCGTGTTGTTTACATTATATGCACTTATGTGCCGACTGACAGATGCCGTTTCACTCACCGCCTGCGGGTTTGACTCATGACCAGGAACAAATAAACACACAGCTCTGTTGCTGCTCCAGAAAAATGTAACTGTAACTGTGTCCTTAAAGGGATTGTTCAAAATAAAGTCATATTTTACTCACCCTGTTGTTGTTCTAATTATGTCCTTGTATCTTTTTCAGACCTCAAAGGGAGAAAATTTGAAAAGAGTCCCACATGTGCTCCTCTATATAATGGAAGTGAATAGCGACCAGGCTTAAAACTTCACTAAAAATTATACAAAAGTATCACGCAATGTTACAGGGAGCTCCCCGCCATATATGGAAAGTGTTCAGGAGCTATACTATAAAGTTTTTCAAGAATTTTGAGAAATCATGCTCAATAGAAACAAACGGGACTCTCATTCTATCAGGTAAATATGAAATAACTACAGAGTGGATTTTAACAGGGTGAGTAAAAGTGATTGTGTGGGATTCAAATGAACTGTTGCCAGTTAGAGATGGTAGAGGTTTAAATTTCTATTTATTTGAGATAAGCAAACCAGTACCATCACCCCTCCCAATTGGGCGAGGGATATGGGGAAAAGTGAAATTGGTGGAGAGGGCTGCAGGAGTTGCAGTGTCCTCCGGTTTGATCCATGTCTCAGTTAGGGCCATGAGGTTGAGCCTTGAATGAGTAGTGATAGATTAAATAAAGTCTGCTTCGTTTACAGCAAACTGGCAGTTCTGTAGACCAAATGAAATAGAGAGTAAAGTAGCAGATGACATAGTATCCCTATGCAGATTGTTAGGATTACGCTGCCTCCAGTGCACAGAGCGCGATTTACGAGTGTTTGTAGTAATAGGAGAGATTTTGAAGTACATAGTGAATACTTAAAATAAAAAGATGAGAACAAGCTGTACAAAAAGGAAAGAAAGGAGAGGAAATGTAATACTCAAGTGCCTTGTCTGTGTCTTTGCTCGGTGGAGTCGTGCAGGTAGAGTCGCTTGTCTTTACACTCTTCGGTCTTCACACGAGGGCTGCTGCGGGATACTACTCTATTTTATACTCTCCTGAAATGTCGTTATTAAGTACAGCTGGACACCAGTGGTGAAGCCACTTTGAATTGTTGCACACCCAAAACATAGTTAATCATTTTCCTAATTTTCCTATAATAATCATTATAATATACATCGTATCACACTTTAGCTTTATTTATTTAACTAAAATAATTAATAAATGCAGTTTTCAATAGTCAATTTCAGGGTTTTTTGTAGTTTTCCCTCTCCCTATAGGTGCATTTCACACGCTTGTCATAATGAAAAGTTTGATTTGTCAGTTTCTGTTAGTCTCGCCCTAGCCTGACGTGGTCATACTCATTTCTAATCAGAATATGAGTCTGATACTGCTCCATTGGGCTGTAATTATTGGGCGTGTTTCAACCGAACCAGGAAACACCTCAATTGGATAGACCTACAACCAATCAGAGCAACGGAACAACTCATAACGTTAGTTGTCAAATGTCAACAGAACTCAAGTGCACTGAGTTGCCAAGTCCGTGTTTTTCCCGCGGGTTGTTTTCCATGTCCACGGGTTGAAGCGAACCCCAATTATGTGATATAATAGACCCACAAATGCGAATTTTAGCAGGCAACCTTGCCAAAATAACAATTTTGGCCCCCAAACACAATTTTTTTTTCCTCCGGAAAGCTATTGTTTTTGGCTATAGTTTTGAGTAGCAATTGTGCGACATTGCAAAAAAACTTGGCAACACTGTCTGCACGCACGCTGGAATAAGTAATGTTAGAAGAAAAACTTACCAACACGATCATCATTTCTGAGAGAAATAGTGAAGGTGAATGCATATACAAACAAGTTCTCCGTTTAGGATTAGAGCAAATTCAACCCAAGTGCCTTCGATGACGTGGATGATAACGTTACTGTTGATCATCTGTCCATCATCGTCTTAAGCCCGCCTTGAGAATTTCATTGGTCCGAACAGTTTCAGTTCGGGCATAATTACTCCTCTATGGATCGAGTCCAGACCGAATTGCCCGAGCAAAAATGTTGTGGGCGGGGGTAAATTCGGCTGACATCCAGGCTAGTCTCGCCCAGGAGTTGAATTAAAAAATTGTGACGCAAATCAGTCGATACATTAAAAAGCCTAATTTAGATTTGGATATGTACTGCTGCAAGAAACCAAAGAATGAAAGCACGCAATTCTACAATGCACAATAACAGAGACAACTGATTATGAGATCATCCCAGTGTTTAACCAGAAGCGCTGTCTTAGAGTAATATTGCAGAAGGACATGCAAAGGTAAGCACAAACCTTTATAGTTATAGTTAAAGGCTTTTAAACATTTTGTTGTCTTGCAGAAACGTCTCCAAATTTATTTTTCTTTGTTGTTGTTTTTTTTTCATGAAACATTACTATTGGTCAACCCTCTGTGGGTTTTGAACTATTTAACCAATGAAAAGTATTAAAAAGAGCATGTAACTATACCTCATAACTCTATTGGCTCTTCAAACTGTCAGTCAAACCTCATAACTCTGCCCAACCTCTGTCGTGAATTAAGTGAACTGATTGGAGATAGATCGCTGCTTGTTTACAATATATAGGTACATAAAGAACTGTTTCTTTGAATAAGTACAGCATTTTCTTTACTCAATTAATATTATATATAAAGGCTAATGTTTTATGTGTTTGAGGAGGAGAAGAGTGTCTTAGTGTAGCATTTATCATCGAGTCATAGCCAATACTCTCCTAAGCCTGTGTGTTAATAAAATGATATGTTGGCCAAATGTCAGAAAAAAGAAGAAAAAAAAACACAAACAAACTGCCATACAGTAAACGTTATAACTTTTAAACATTAAGAAAAAAGTAATGCATCGCTGACATTAATTCTCCAAAAGTCGCTGGTCAAAAACCTCTACTCCATTTGAGCTTGATTTTGGTAAAATATAAATAATATGGTGACATTTGCAAGTGTCTGACCATATATACGTTCATTCATTCATTTAGGTTGTTTCTTATTTGCTCTTTTGCACATTTGAATTTGAAACTGTGCTGTGTTTATTTCAGATAATTTGGCATGCTGTTTTCATACTCTATGCGATTTCCCCACCCTGTTTTATGATGGCCCACCCGTTTAAACATTTCTGGCCTCGGCCCTGCTGGACACGAAACTATTTACAGACGGGACCAAACACGAGAAAACGACACTTCAACAACGCAGCTAGAGCATATGAACACAGAAAACAAACAAAGTTTCTTAGTAAAGTTTCCTTCATACATGGCCAGGTGCTCTTGCTTCAATTTGAAGCACAATATGTTCTTTTGGTTCATCCATGCCGGAGAACATGATCCTCATGATTTACACAATAATACAGCTTGAGTGCTGCTGTCAATTAAAACACATACCAAGACATTTTGACATTCATGATAATTTGTCAGTTCAGCTTTTAACTCAAATTATTATGCTAATTATATCATTTGTTATGAAAAGATTTGATTAAATTAGAAAAGAAGCAGTTTAGAAGCATTTTCACTAGTGGTCTCTGTCTTCTGGGCACCTCTGCAGGCTTCTCACTTGGCTTCAAAGTTCTTCGAGAGACAATTTGCTGATTAGCCTAGTCTGTGAAATTCTCACTGTCTTGTTTGGGCCCTGATCTTGAGGAATGTGGATACGGCCTGAGGAGTTATTTGCGTATCTATTTGTTTGTTTGTGTTTGGAGCGTGTGATGGCAAAGCTGTGAATAATTGGGCCGATTTGTATTCTATTTACCAGACTCTGATAAAGGCCTCACAGGAATTCCACAAATTGATTAATTCAGATGAGGCAAAAATGTATCACCAGCTGCTGCCGAGCATCAAAGGACCTTATTATAGGTCACAACAGAGGGGCCTCCAGGAACAAGGTTGGGAGCCGCTGTGTTAATGAGAGAGAGGACCAGCACTTATATAGATGCTTCAGATTTTTCCAAAGTGTGCAAATGCAATATGCTGAGGTTTGTTTGGAAATATCATTTTTTCATTGCTGTCACAGGGGGGGAAGATAGCCTACAGGTTTTCCGTTTCATTGAAGTTTATGAAACGAACTGCGACAGCAAAACTAAGCAAACAAAACCTGCATGTGCTAAATAAATTAATAATTTACATACACTACTATAAAACAACCGTACTGACCACGGACTTTTGAAATGTTTTTAAATGCCTGCAAACCAAGGTTGCACTGATTTAATCAGTTAGAATTTTTTTGATAAATGGAAAGTTGAAAAGAAGAGCATTTATTTAAAATAGAAATCTTATTTATGAAGTTGCTTAACTGTAGTTAATATATAGCATGTTCTATGGTCATAATTGTCACCTGGATTTGATATATGGTGTGATATTAATGTAAAAAGCAGTGTAATTTTTAGACTTGCAATGTGGGAGGATGACAGATGGAGAGCTAATGAGACGAAAATGTCTTACTGATGGAGCAAAAAAGTTCTAGTTGCCTATAGATAATATATATATTTATTTTTTATTTTATTTTTTTATAGATGTAACAAAGCATAATTATGGCATGATAAGCATGAATAATTATGTATAATTATTATTATTTTAAATACATTGTTTTTGGAAAAGTTATAAATCTTTGCAAGCATATACATGCAGGCCGGCGCACAGACATGTTTAGTCACACAAACACACAGATATTATCCACCGGAGCTAAAGGCCAGGCTCAGTGCTGCAGAGCTGATGTGCTCTCTATGTCTGCCCTGCACCGGTTCCCTGTCTGGCACTGGCACTCAGTGACAGATGAAACAGGAAGCTCACCGCCAGTTTGGCCTGTCAAACTGTATGTAAAATTACTGCTCTTCTTCTCCAGCCATCATCACTTACGGCTCTGCCAAATCAATCAGCAGAAATATAGAGATAGGAGCATGGATGGATAGTACATGAGCAATAGTAAATTGCAATTTTGTGATACTTTTTTCTTACCTCTCCTATTAATGATTGTGCAGGCTTGAATGTCACTGTGCCTTTTACTAATTATAAAGTAGAGTTGTAGAGTCAATGATAAAGTACTGAATTTCACAGATTTTTGGTCATTTGTACAGAAAAGTTTGAGACCAGTATGAATATATATATATATATATATATATATATATAGGGAAGGGGGTGGGGGTGAGCTTGACAGCCTGTGGACCAAACGAAATGTGTTTTTATGAAAACAAATGCTAACACTTTACAATAAGGTTGTGTAAGTTAACATTAGTGACCCATGAACAACACCTTTGTTCAGCATTATGTAGCGGTGGGAAATTTGCCACCACCAGCGGGGATGAGTAAAATTATCTCAAACTCCCAAATAAAGTTCACTTTGATTCGGATCAAAAAGCTAAGTCCAATTCAAAAATCCAGAAAAATAAATGGAAAAGTTAAATTCTGTCCGTCATGAGTTCACAAAAAAAAAAAAAGGTCTAGGAAAGTGCACGGAAGTATATGAATGCCTTTGCAGGAAAATTCACGAGTCACAGTCCCATGAATGACAACTGTATGATTTAACAGTTCAGTTCTGATCTCTCACTGACAGAAAACAGAAAGAGAACCACTCTTAGTTTGTGGACGAGGCGCTGAATGATGTCCAACAGATGGCAGGGTAATGTCTCAATAACCGTCAGCGATTGTCCCCGCGATCCTGACAACGGCAGCTTGATCCAACGAGGCCGCAATCTCAGTTGATGAAGGCAGATTGAGAAGACGAACAACACGCGGCCCTATCCGATGACTCAGCGGACACTATTCGCACGATCAGTAGCTGCGTTCTCTGTTTTAAGTTCGTTTGAACAAATAAATAAAAAACTGTGTATGGAAACAAAGGAAACACGAGAGTGTTCCACTCCTACGGCGAATCACTTGTTTACCGCTGGCAGGCCTTTTGCACAACTGTACGCACACACACAGACACGGCATCAAACTTGTTCTGTCACGTGGAATAACCAACACAGTAGCGCGATCAGAGTCCTGAAAACAACATCATGTGTCTCCGAGGTCTAACAGAGGCATAAACTGACCTTTAATACCTTAAACTACCCGAAGACCAACGATTCTTCCTCTGCGCATCACCGCTCTTCTTCTCTCAACTCACCGCTTTTCGCTTACTCTACACGCGCATGTAAAGGCCGTGCCTATGGCAAAAATCAAAATAAAAGTATCTCTTCAAATAAAATTATGTAGATCCCATACATTCCCCTGCTAAACCCTGCCATGCCATCGGACTTCCATTCAGCAACTCAGTCCCTGTAAAACAAAGCAAAGAGAATAACAGGTAAACATTTTTCATAGTGGAAAATATCAGTATAACAATGAAAAGGTTCAAAGTTACTCAGCAAGGAAGTTTGACATAGATTGAAATGAAAAGAAACTTTCAACATTCAGGTTTGCATAGGATTATTTCAAGACAAAGTCAGTCCTATACCTAACGGGTAAAGTACCTTTGTTCTGACGTTGAGAACATGTCTAGGTTCAGGAATACTTTCATTTTCACTTTCTGCATCAGATCCACCTGGAATTTACTGACCCAAGTACAGACTGATTAACTGAATCATTAGCTGATATCTCACTGTCATGATCCCTTATGCCCATGTCTAATTCGTCTGCCCCTCTACACCCTGTGTTTATGTGTGGTGCAGGTGCAAGTGTAACAACAGGGATGGCAAGAACATCAAGTTCTTCTGAGTCAGTGCGTTCCTGTCTTGCATGTTCTCTAGATTTACGTCTAGATGTGCAAGATAGTGGTGATGTCTGAAAAGTGCAATGCTTGAGTTGAACCCTATGTACAATTTTACATGGGCCCCCTTTCTCTGGACAAATTGTGTAGACTGAGTGTCTGCGTGATTCTGTTTCACCACAATGTAAGGTAGGGGTTCCCAGTGATCTTGTATCTTCTTCCTCCCCCTATGTGAATGGTTTCGTAACAGAACACGGTCACCAGGTCTCATGAGTGCTCCATGTGATCTGCGATCATAGACTCTTTTTCTTTGTTTTGAGGCCTCCTGTGCTGCATGGTTGGCCACTTCAACAGCGTCTTTAATCTGTTGTGATGGTTTTTCACCCAGTCATCAAGATTGTCAACTTCACTGTCTTCCAAGTCTCTCCCGTTAAGGATATCCATCGGCATTCTGGCATCCCTCCCAAACATTAAGTAAAATGGCAAATAGCCAGTCGAAGCATGAATTCTGCTATTATATGCCATGACCAACTCAGGTAGATACTGTTTTCATTTCATTTTCTTTTCTGGGGGTAATGTCCTTAACATGTCATGCATAGTTCTGTTAAAACTTTTGCACTGGGAGTTTCCTTGTGGGTGATATGGAGCTGTGCAGACTTTACACAGTTCTTTGATGACATTGGCTTCGAAACATCGACCTTGGTCGGAATGTAGTCGTGCAGGACAGCCGTAATGGATGAACCAATGCTGCACTAGTGCTTTTGCTGTGGTGTGAGCAGTCTGATTTTTGGTTGGCACTGCCACCGTGAAACGAGTGAACATGTCAGTTAAGACAAGGACATTCTCGTACCCTCCCACAGATTCCTCCAAGAGAGAGTAATCCATAGCGAGGACTTCAAGTGGTGCAGACACATTAGTGCACATCATAGGGGCTCGAATTTTAGGGAAAACATCCTTCGCGAGAGAGCATCGCTTACACTCATGAATCCAACTTTGAACGTCTTTGGTCATTGTTGGCCAGTAATAGCTTTCTCCAAAATGACCACAATGACTGTGCTGACTCGCATACACTTTGAAGCGTAAGGGTTCTGGAACCACCAACTGACACATTTCTTCCCGTCTCGTGTGTCAAGAATAGTTCGAACAGCACCCCTTTTTAAGCTTGAGTCGGATGAATTGTCTAACATCTTTTTCAACTTCACATCCATGTCTCGCTGCTCGAATGGAGTAAAATTCGTATTGGTCAGTATGGCACGGTAGACAGGTCCTATATTAGGGTCAATCTTTTGTTGCTCCTCTATATCACTCCAACTATATCCAGGAACTTTCCTTGTCACCGACATCTGAATCAATGCTTGTACTCTCTGATGAGTTTCAGTAACCAGCCATAAGCATGTGCGCACCTCTTCTGAATTAATTTTGATGAAGTCTTTAGCAGAGTCCTCTTGCTCAGGTTCCTCACTAGATGGGATCCTCGATAACACATCTGCATTCGTGTTTTGTCACCCTGGCTTGTAGTAGACCTCAAAATGAAACTCAGCTAGCTGAGCCATCCACCTTTGCTCAACAGCTCCTAGATTTGCCGTCTCGAGGTAGCGCAAAGGGTTATGATCAGTGACCACAGAGAATTTGGAGTAGATCAAATATTATTTAAACTTTTCAGTCACTGCCCATTTCAGGGCAAGGAGCTCTAGCTTGAAAGCACTGTAATTTTGATCATTCTTTTCTGACCCACGAAGACCACGGCTCATATACGCAATCACACGCTCAGCTTCTCCTTGTTTTTGACTCAATACAGCCCCAAGACCATGCAGGCTCCGTCAGTTGTGAGTATGAAAGGCTGGCTGAAATCTGGGTATGCGAGGCATGGCGGACACATTAAGGACTGCTTTAGTTTGTCGAGTGCAGTTTGGCACTCAGTCCAGTTAAAAGGTTCCATCATTTTTCTTTTGTCTCCTTTACCAACTAGGGCATGAAGGGGCCGGGCCAACTGAGCAAAACCAGGAACAAACCTTGTGTAATAACTCATGAATCCAAGGACTTGCCTCAACTCTTTGACATTCTTGGGTACAGGCCATGTTTCCAGTGCCTGAGTTTTCTCTCCATCCACCTTTATTCCTCAGATGACCCAAAAATTTACCTCAGGCTTTAACAGGAAGCACTTGCTAGGCTTCAGTTTCAAACCATGCTGCTTTAAACGGTTGGACACTATTTCAGCCTTTGACAGTGGCTATCAAAGTCCTTTGAAAAGACGATAATGTCATCAAGGTAGATGAGCAGTATGTCAAATGTAAGATCGCCAAACACCACACACATAAGACGTTGAAAAGTCGCAGGAGCGTTGCAAAGTCCAACGGGATCCTGGTCTACTCAAATAGACCAAAGGGAGTGGTGAAGGCGGTCTTTGCTTTGTCTTCCTCACTCATAGCCACTTGGAAATAGCCTGAAGTAAAATCAAGCATGGAGAACAGCTGCGCATTTCCCAAGGCATCAAGTGACTCGACGCACGGAAGAGGGTAAGCGTCTTTGCAAGTCACTTTATTCAGCCTTCTATAATCGCAACAAAATCGCACACTTCCATCCTTCTTGATTACAATCACAGCTGGAGATGCCCATGGACTGCAGCTTTCTCTGAGAATACCTTGAGATACCAAATCTCGAACATGCCTTTTCACTTCCTGAAATACCTGGGGTGGAATTATGCAATGTCTTTGCTTAATGGGAGGAGCATCTCCTGTAGGGATGTTGTGTGTGACAGCTGTTGTATAACCAAAGTCACATTCGTTAGAAAACACGCCACTGTGCTTTGTCAGTAGGTCCCAGAGTTTTTCAAGCTGAGTTTCAGTGAGGTCTGCAACATTTGTTTGAACTGCAACAGGCAACTGCTCTGTGGTGCTTTCCTCCACTTTTACCTGATGTTGCTGCACAGCTTTGACATGCAGAGCACCTTCCTTTTCCTCAAACTCAACAAGCACTTTTGGGACAACCTCCTGTGGCTTACATAGTGCTGCTATCCTACATCGCGCATGAGCTTTACAGCCCTGTCACTTGAATTCAACACTCTGACTGGGACTTTACCATCAGCTGTCCTGGCCAGAACATTAGCAATCAGAACACTCTTGGGCAAACTGACTTCTGATGAGGCCTAGTACCGGGTAACTTGATTAGCTGCCTTTTCCATCTCCACTTTTGTTTCAGAGGTTGCACTCCATTTGAATTGTCTCTGTTATGAGGACAGCGCCGGCTTGTGTGCCCTGGCTTACCACACGTATAGCAGATGTATCAGATGTATTTGCCAACACCAGATGTACAGCATTTAACTAGGGAAGACTAAGTGAGCAACAGGATCCTAGTCCTCCCAATACATTTAATCTTTGTACAACTGTTAATTGTATGTTGTGCCTATCGTGTTGCAATGTATATTTATGCTCAAGAGGCGATGAGGTGGGTTTCAGGATTTAATCAATACACGGCAAGTGTATGGGTGTACAGAAAACTCAAGGGTAAGTATTGTTGTCTGCAAGACCCACCATCCCGTGTCTGACAAGATAGGTAAGACGCCCCCACTCCTTAGTATAAGTGACTCAAAATTAGCATAAACAGTTTCAGCTTAACTAACAAAAATATTTATTTTTGATAAATGAATGGAGATTATTTTTGTTTCCCTGTTTTAACAGGAGCAGATCAAATTCAAGTTCGGTCAAGTCAAAACTAAATAAAAATGTGAAAAACAATAAAGAGTTCAATCAACACAAAAACAAAAATCGGTGTACTCTCTTCACAACAATGAAATATTTCACAAATATATTAAAGTTATCTCAAACTCCCAAATAAAGTTCACTTTGATTCGGATCAAAAAGCTAAGTCCAATTCAAAAATCCAGAAAAATAAATGGAAAAGTTAAATTCTGTCCGTCATGAGTTCACAAAAAAAAAAAAAGGTCTAGGAAAGTGCACAGAAGTATATGAATTCACTTTGCAGGAAAATTCACGAGTCACAGTCCGATGAATGACAACTGTATGATTTAACAGTTCAGTTCTGATCTCTCACTGACAGAAAACAGTTTGCTTACCAGTGTTCAGCAGAAAGAGAGGAAAATAGTGTACTTCACCACTCTTAGTTTCTGGACGAGGCGCTGAATGATGTCCAACGGATGGCAGGGTAATGTCTCTTCACTCAATAACCCTCAGCGATTGTCCCCGCGATCCTGACGATTTACAGCTTGATCCAACGAGGCCGCAATCTCAGTTGATGAAGGCAGATTGAGAAGACGAACAACATCCCCAGAAGACGAGCCCTATCCGATGACTCAGCGGACACTATTCGCACGATCAGTAGCTGCGTTCTCTGTTTTAAGTTCGTTTGAACAAATAAATCAAAAACTGTGTATGGAAACAAAGGAAACAAAAGAGTGTTACACTCCTACGTCACTTGTTTACCACTTTTGCACAACTGTACGCACACACACAGACACGGCATCAAACTTGTTCTGTCACGTGGAATAACCAACACAGTAGCGTGATCAGAGTCCTGAAAACAACATCATGTGTCTCCGAGGTCTAACAGAGGCATAAACTGACCTTTAATACCTTAAACTAGAAAAAGACCAACGCATTCTTCCTCTGCATCACCGCTCTTCTTCTCTCAACTCACCATTTTTCATTTACTCTACACGCGCATGTAATGGGCGCGCATATGGCAAAAATCTAAATAAAAGTCTCTTCAAAATAAAATTATGTAGACCCCCTACAATTACAAAGCTTTTTTAATGGCAAGTCATAAAATGGTAAATGGACTGCATTTATATAGCGCTTTCAACAGACCCATGGCCATCCAAAGCGCTTTACATCTTGCCTCACATTCACCCATTCATTCACTCATTCATACACCGACGGCAGTGTCAGCCATGCAAGGCATCGTTCAGCTGGGGTTAGGTGTCTTGCATGGTTAAGTGTCCAACTTTCCGGTTTGTAGACCAACTACATGAACCACTAAGCCACTGCCATGAGTCATGAGTCACGTTACTAAAGGTCTACAAATGTTAGTAGCACATCAGGTAATGTTGAAATAGTGTACACTATACAATAAGGTTCTGCTGAATATATAATGATAGTAAAGTGCTTATAAACATGAAAAAATCCATCCGTTGATGTTCAGATGGATTCCACTATATGTTTACCAATAGCCCAAATCAGTGCATTATTATTATTTACACAACAGCATTTTTAACTTTAGAGTAAGATGGTGTGTTAATGTGCATCCTTAGTGTATGTCAACTGCTACGTAAACTGATGTAAATATGTATAAGCTTAAAACAGTAAAGCTACAGGCATTGTTCATAGTTTGTTCATGTTAACTTATGCATTAAAGGTGCACTATGTAAAAAAATCAGTAAAATATCCAACAACCACTAGGCCAGTGTTATATACACTCACCTAAAGGAATATTTGGAACACCTGTTCAATTTCTCATTAATGCAGTTATCTAATCAACCAATCACATGGCAGTTGCTTCAATTAATTTAGGGGTGTGGTCCTGGTCAAGACAATCTCCTGAACTCCAAACTGAATGACCTCAGCATCTCCTGTGGGAGATGCTAGAGGTCAGAGGAGAATGGGCCGACTGATTCAAGCTGATAGAAGAGCAACTTTGACTGAAATAACCACTCGTTACAACCGAGGTATGCAGCAAAGAATTTGTGAAGCCACAACATGCACAACCTTGAGGCGGACGGGCCACAACATTAGAAGACCCCACCGGGTACCACTAATCTCCACTACAAATAGGAAAAAGAGGCTACAATTTGCACGAGCTCACCAAAATTGGACAGTTGAAGACTGGAAAAATGTTGCCTGGTCTGATGAGTCTCGATTTCTGTTGAGACATTCAGATGGTAGAGTCAGAATTTGGCATAAACAGAATGAGAACATGGATCCATCATGCCTTGTTACCACTGTGCAGGCTGGTGGTGGTGTAATGGTGTGGGGGACACTTTAGGCCCCTTAGTGCCAATTGGGCATCGTTTAAATGCCACGGCCTACCTGAGCATTGTTTCTGACCATGTGCATCCCTTTATGACCACCATGTACCCATCCTCTGATGGCTACTTCCAGCAGGATAATGCCATGTCACAAAGCTCATATCATTTCAAATTGGTTTCTTGAACATGACAATGAGTCCACTGTACTAAAATGGCCCCCACAGTCACCAGATCTCAACCCAATAGAGCATCTTTGGGATGTGGTGGAACGGCAGCTTCGTGTCCTGGATGTGCATCCCACAAATCTCTATCAACTGCTCGATGCTATCCTATCAATATGGGCCAACATTTCTAAAGAATGCTTTCAGCACCTTGTTGAATCAATGCCACATAGAATTAAGGCAGTTCTGAAGGCGAAAGGGGGTCAAACACAGTATTAGTATGGTGTTCCTAATAATCCTTTAGGTGAGTGTATTTTGTTTAGTTGAGTAGTTGTAATATCCCAAATTGTTCAACTATTTGTAAATCATGAGAAAATTGCTATTTTAACCAATGTTTGAGGGAGTCGCCTGTCAAATCTGTGTTACCCTCGGTTTCAGGTTTTATTTTGCAGAAACACTTTACTCTACTGCAGTGTGCAACAAGTGTCATTTAGCAGCCACTGAGCAAAGCACAGAGTAGCGTCTTAACATCATTTTCATCACACTCAGATGTATCTAATATGATAAACAGCTGTGTTACCTCATTCTAATGACCAGAGAAGCAGAAATGTCTCCGGAAACTGTGGCATAATAAAAGTCCCTCTGCTCGTGAGGCGTGCGTTTGCTCCAGCGGCCTTGCTCAGCTCCCACAACACTCGTTCCTGCTCCGCTTCATACTACAGTAACGTTAACGAGTTAACCGCACCGGTTCGTGGGCGGGGTTGACGTAAGTGGGCGTGTCTCTACTTTTATTCACTTTTGTTTTATACAAACTATTTAATCAACCATCACAAACTATGCATCATTTGAAAGCTAAAACACTCGAGATTCATGTTCTGAACTCGTTTTTGCAATAAATACACCAGAGAGGAAAAGGTTAAATGAAATGCTGTAGCAGTAGCTATTTAAACATTAGCATAATGAACGCAGTACTCATCTTTCATCTCCTATCGTGCAGATCAGATCGGACCAATCCAAAAACAACCGTGATACATGTCCGTGTAAGAGTCCACTCTTCCAAATGCATCCCACTTTTTAATCCAAAACAACGAAAAATAAGGAAAAAACTAAAAATACTCCTTTGTTTGCTTGGCGTTTTGAGTTAGAGTAATCAATCGTGTCCATTTTCAATGAAATAGTGATTCAAATCCGTTTCTGACGATCTCCCTGTGCTGTGGACTCTTCCTGTCACGTTAAACCTCCCAGGTCTCTCTGCTTCAATCACAGGCTTTCTGACGAGTCATTACACAGAGTTGCCGCATTACTCGCTCCGCCAGCTGTCAATCAAAGCGCGCATGGTTTTCGTTGGATGAAGGCAATCAATGCCTAGCCAATGCCTTGCCAGCAAAGGTTTGATTGACGGACGAGTAACTAATCACAAGGCATTATCTTACGTTGTGTTTGTAAGCATTATTGGTGAATATGCCTCTAGTCACAATCTCCATAGCAGCCAAGCGCCTGCCAGTCAGATTGCGCAACACTGCAGTGGAGCGCGCAGGCTCTATGACAGACTGTTTTTATCAACTAAATGAGTTTTTTACACTTTAAAAATTCTGTAAATAGTTCATTTAGTTTTTTTAGTAACTGTAAATTAATCATAATCAGCAGTTTATTGCAGATTTATTTGAATAAAAACTACTCTTTGCAATTACAAATGTTCTAAAATAAAAGCCCTTTTGGAAAGGACGCCTAGTCTTTTCTTGATATAAAAGCTTACAGAAGCTACATTTTTGACAGAATCATCCTCAAATTTGAATCAAAACATGATCAGACATTCAGTTTTATATTATGCTTATTTTCAGGACCTTAACATTAAAATCTCAATTTTTCCCAAAGTGAATAATAAAAATAAAAACGCGAGTCACTTACATGTATATTTACATGTATATTACTCTGTTCATATACAACTTTGAGCTATTATGACTCTTGGGTAACACTATTTGAAGTGTCTAGTTTAAAATAAGACCAGATTTATGAATATAGACCATAGGGTTTAAGAGCTGCAGACATTTTCATTTGGGAATGTCGTTTTCAGAAAATTTCAAAAATTGGGGCGCTGGTTAACAGGTTAAAGTCCCTGTAAAGGCAATTCTGAGATTTGTTTCTAAACACATTAGAAATGTTAGAAATGTATTGTTGAAACACATTACAAAGACTGTGAACTATGTAGTACTGAAGTCAGAAGTTAGACCGTTAAGAAGTTTTTCACCATTGCTGTGTTCCGGATTTTTTAGGCTGGGTTAAAACGGTGGCTTGATGATGCACTGGAGCCGCTAGGCATGTGGCCCTGCCCCATAACTAGAGCACAGTCGCAATTTCGCATCAGTTCACCCGCTAGATTGCGAGTTACTGTCAGTACTGTTAGTGGTGGGTGTGGTTTCGGCGCCGATCAACGGACACGCCCCAGCGTTTGAGAGCGGAGAATGCTGCTTATTTTTTCAAGATTTCGATAAGATATTTTATGTATGCCACGGTGCCATCGAGTGTTAAAACGCCAAAGGCGAAGCTTGAATTTACGGGTATGTCCCTCTTTGGCTAATGTACTTTCAAGATGGAGAGGCAACATGGTGACACGCATTCGAACCCCTCACCCGTATGTATTTTCAATGGCATATTATAAATTTACGAGAATACTTTATTACTTGAAAGAAGTAAATATACATTAATGAGCACACATATTTTTGAAAGAACTAAGTGTTTTTAGCTAAGAATAAACTAAGAAAGTTACACAGTGTAGCTTTAAAACAAGCAACATTATCTGCCATTTGGGTAAGAAAAATAATCTTATTTCTGTTTGGGACAGGGTCACAAGATTTCAATGAAAAACAAGATTTCTTATTTTTCTTACCTCATTGGCAGATAATTTTACTTGTTTCAAACTTAATTTTACTTAATTTAAATTCAACAAAACAAGAAAATAAAATATCTTATGTCACTCTACTTATCTAGTAAATGCATTTTGATTGAATAATTTATAGATATTTAGACTAGAAACCTGACAAAAAAACTAAGGAGAATTTTTTTATTTTATTTTTCATTATTATTATTATTATTATTATTATTATTATTATTATTATTTTATTTATTTTGCAGTGTAGTATTTTTTATGTTTTTGAAAGAAGTCTCATGCTCAAAAATAGCCTAATATTGTGACACTGAACACAATTCAGTATTCAGTAAATACAAATAACTGAATAATTGTTAACGATGAATGTTATGTATATAAGTGGGATTTGAAACAACATAATGCAATGTGATTATGATTTCAAAAATTAGGCCTGTAGGGTGAATTCAGGTTGATTGGGGCACTTTTCTCCAGTCATTTCAACGGCAAACATTTTCTGAATCATTTGATTTTGTAAACTATCTGATACACAATACTCAAATATCTTTTTGCATTTTGGTTCATTTATGAGACATGCGCAATGCAAAATCACAGGGTTAAGGATATTGTCTGCTATATTTGCTTATTATTCATTAAATAAGAAGCAAATATATTAAAACATTGATTAAAATTAAGATACAATTTTTACAAAACGAAATTCACAAATTCATATAAGTATGAAACAATTACGTTTTACTGATAGGGTACTATACAGGTCCTTCTCAAAAAAAAATAGCATATTGTGATAAAAGTTCATTATTGTCCATAATGTAATTTAATACTGATGATTTTGGCATACAGCTCATGAAAACCCAAAATTCCTATCTCAAAAAATTAACATATCATGAAAAGGTTCTCTAAACGAGCTATTAACCTAATCATCCGAATCAACTAATTAACTCTAAACACCTGCAAAAGATTCCTGAGGCTTTTAAAAACTCCCAGCCTGGTTCATTACTCAAAACCGCAATCATGGGTAAGACTGCTGACCTGACTGCTGTCCAGAAGGCCATCATTGACACCCTCAAGCAAGAGGGAAAGACACAGAAAGAAATTTCTGAACTAATAGGCTGTTCCCAGAGTGCTGTATCAAGGAAGGAAAAAGTGTGGCAAAAAACGCTGCACAACGAGAAGAGGTGACCGGACCCTGAGGAAGATTGTGGAGATGGACCGATTCCAGACCTTGGGGGACCTGCAGAAGCAGTGGACTGAGTCTGGAGTAGAAACATCAAGAGCCACCGTGTACAGGTGTGTGCAGGAAATGGGCTACAGGTGTCGCATTCCCCAGGTCAAGCCACTTTTGAACAGCGGCAGAAGCGCCTGACCTGGGCTACAGAGAAGCAGCACTGGACTGTCGCTCAAATTTTGCATGTCATTCGGAAATTAAGGTGCCAGAGTCTGGAGGAAGAGAAGGGGAGAAGGAAATTCCAAAAGTCTTTAAGTCCAGTGTCAAGTACCCACAGTCAGTGATGGTCTGGGGTGCCATGTCAGCTGCTGGTGTTGGTCCACTGTGTTTTATCAAAGGCAGGGTCAATGTCGCTAGCTATCAGGAGATTTTGGAGCACTTCATGCTTCAATCTGCTGAAAAGCTTTATTGAGATGAAGATCTCGTTTTTCACCACGACCTGACACCTGCTCACAGTGCCAACACCACTGGTAAATGGTTTACTGACCATGGTATTACTGTGCTCAATTGGCCTGCCAACTCTCCTGACCTGAACCCCATAGAGAATTTGTGGGATATTGTGAAGAGAAAGTTGAGAGACGCAAGATCCAACACTCTGGATGAGCTTAAGGCCGCTATCGAAGCATCCTGGGCCTCCATAACACCTCAGCAGTGCCTCAGGCTGATTGCCTCCATGCCACGCCACATTGAAGCAGTCATTTCTGCAAAAGGATTCCCGACCAAGTATTGAGTGCATAACTTTACATAATTATTTGAAGGTTGACTTTTTTTGCATTAAAAACACTTTTCTTTTATTGGTTGGATGAAATATGCTTTTTTTATATATATATTTTGGGTTTTCATGAGCTGTATGCCAAAATCATCAGTATAAACAATAAAAGACCTGAAATATTTCAGTTGGTGTGCAGTGAATCTAAAATATATGAAAGTTTCATTGTTATCATTACATTATGGAAAATAATGAACTTTTATCACAATATACTAATTTTTTTAGAAGGACCTGTATTTATTTAGCACCTGAGCAGAACAAAGCTTTATTGATATTTTTCAATAAACACTTAATAATTTTTCAAAACAGGCCAAATAAATCTTGTCTAAAGAGTCTTGTGTCTATGATATTTTATGTTGCAGCAGGATTCATATTTGAACGGTCTTTTTGCGTTTAATATTCACAGAGACAAATATGATAAACTTACCTAGAAATAAACATCTTTTCATCTGAGGTCAATTATTCCAGGATTATTCCTCACCGCATCTCAATTCGATGTAAAGTGTTTATGTGTTTAGTTGAGTTGTTGTGGTCGTTGACTCTGCTCTCGCCTCCGTATTTGAATCTCAGCTCTGTGGGCGTGGCGCATTAGCGGATAATAAGATGATAATGAGACACTCGCGAAAACGACTGACATACCTCTCTTTTCAAACAGATTACATAAACACAGTATTATTTGTTTTCGATTTGATTTGCACTATTTAAAACCTGACATTTCAAGGTTTCTTTAGACATAAATCTCATGTTTTTGTGATAAGTTTTCACTAAGTTAGATATAATTTTTTTTGTAGAGAATCAGATTAAATCTATGACAGAGAGGCTGCAGATCGTGCATCATGTTTGTTTTCTTTATTTTGCAAAAAGCACAACAATTTGTTTTTATTGTGACTGTACCCAAACAATAATAGAAACGTAACAGATTATAATGATGTATAACACTTGCCTGAATGATAAAATTGACAGAGTTATTTGAGTCTCTTTGGCACTGATGATGAGTCTCTTTGGCAAAAAAAAGCGAGGTGGTATCATCAGTGCGATTGCCGACTCAAGGGGTTAAAAGATTGCATCCATGAACAGGATTTCCTATCCTGATTCTTTTCCACTGGCTGTGAGGTGAATACCACATGTCCCAAGATTCTGCACTCAAACTTGCCAAACTACGCCTTTGTTTTGAATAGGCGACCTCTAGCGGACGGAAAAGTTACATAGTGCACCTTTAACTAATATTAAATAATTGTGCTGTTAACATGAATAGGTGCACTAATATACAGTATGTGTGTTAACATCAACAAAGATGAACTAATGCTGAACAGAAGTGTTGTTTATGGTTAGTTCATGTTAACTAATGCATTAACTAATGTTAACCAATACAACCTTAATGTAAAGTGTTACCAAATATATCAAAATAAAAATAAAAACTTACATGTTAGACTTACATTTGAGATGGCAAGGGATAAATGAATGTAAATAGATTCATTTTTTTATTTTATTTTTTCAGAATCAAATCAAACACCTTCAATCCCACAAAAGCACTTTTTGAAATTCCATAATTTGTAGAAACAGCACTGCTGTACTGTCCCTTATGTTAGCCCTGAAATAATATGGCGGTGGATTGATGGAATGAAGTTTGCAGTTCAGCTCTGCACAGATGGTCCTGAGATCAAGGGGCAAACAAACAGACAGTCAAAACTTATTTACGACCAAAGCAATTTTGTCACAAAGCTTTGGACGCATTCACACATCTCCCAGACTAGAACAGAGCTTCAGTGTGGATTTGGAAACAGTCCTCATTGCAGAACAAGACAGTCCACTAAAGCATGCACTTCCACACAAACCCTGCCACAAAACGAGAATTGGACTTATGAGACAATATGTCTTCCAACCCACTCATGGCAAAAATGTCTTTACGGCAAACTGGACTTCATTACATCGCAGAAAACAAAATCTCTGAGAAAAACAGTCTGTCTCAGAGAGAACATTGCCACAAACTCCCTGGAGGATTTCAACATGGATATCATTTGAGATTCCCCAAAGGATTTCCACATGGACACCGTTTTTGTTGCCCCACGAAATGTAATTACCTCCTTCAGCAATCCCATTTGTACCACATGAAAAAGTAGAAGGACATGTGTAAAGTGTTCCTACATAATAAAACTGACTTTTTGAGTGAGTGTTTTGACTCAAGGTGCATGCCTTTTACACAGGACAGACTTGCACGTATTGTAGATAATCTGTTATGGAAGACATGTGGTATAACAAGCAACAATGGCATTTCAAGATAGCAGAGTGCTATTATATAGTGCTGGTAATTCTGGAACCATACATCAGCCTGCAGTTACGACTCACATCTTTATGTCTTTTTACAGAACACAAGTGCACTTCTTTCTTGGTTTTTCTTCATCATTTGTCCATTCTACCTTTCTTTTCTTTCATTGTTCTTTCCTTCTTCCCATCCAGATATAATGGTCTGAATTTGTCCAGTACAGTGCCAAAAAAGGGATACACTTTATTTTAACCATCCACCTAATACATTCTACTAACTATAAGTAACTTTGCAACTACTTCCCATCTCTTTTCCCTGTTTTAGTACGTTAATTGTAGATTGAAAGATTAAGGTTAGGGTTAGTAGAATAAGTTGATATGTAGTTGCAAAGTTTCTTATAATCAGTAACATGTCTGTTAGGGGACCATCAAAATAAAATGTTTTCAAAAAGACTAAGTGGTCTTCAGGACACCCAGCGATAGAGTTCACAAATAAAGACTGTATTTAAAATAACAAAACAAGTCAAGTCACTTTTTATTCATATAGCGCTTTATACAATACAGATAGTTCCAAAGCAGCTTTACAGTGATAACAGGAAAATAATGCATTTTCGCTGTTAATTTCAATGTTGATTCATTTCCGTTGTAAATTTGTTAATTTAATCTATAAAGCAGTTCTGCAAAAAAAGAGTTGGTGGAGAGAGACACCACAGTGGAGCCGACAGTGGGAGGAGCTAGGGTGGAGCTGTGGCAAAATGCGTGGAGATGTGTGGAGAATCCTCCGGTGCAGAGAGGTATCAGGGCAACATCCACATCCCGAAAGCCCAAGGTGGAGCTGCTGGCTCATGGGGCCGAGGCAGAGACGGTGGCTCGGCAGACCAGGGCGATGACAGGGAAGCTGGAGGGAAGGAGAAGCCTGGTGGAGCCGAAAAGGGTGGAGGGTTGATGCACAGCCAAAGACACGGAAGTTTGTTGAGCCGGAAGGATGAGGGAGCCTGGAGGAGTCCTAGGGCTGATGGACCACAGTGGAGCAATGGGAGAGCAGAGCTGGGGCAGAGCCAATGTGCTGACAGGCCGCGGTGGAGACATGGGCCTGGAGGCTTGTGGTGAAGGCGAGGGAATATTCTTCCTCGTGCTGAGCTGGTGAACATAAAACCCAAGGCGAATCTGATGGGCTGCATGGAGTTAGCCTCATGGGCAAATCCGAGGAGCAGGACGACACGATGGGACCAACAAAGATGATTGGGCCAGGAAGTCAGGCAGAAACTTTGGATCGGAGCATCCAGATAGCTGGACGGGACCGACGTGGAAGGCAAAGACTCGAGGGTGGGGACTAGGGAGGAAACTAGGGCTGGATTAGAATATTCAAATATTCGTTCGATGGGTTGGTATTCAAATTTAAATTTTGGGATTCAAATATTTGTTTGTCTGTTTTTTTGCACACACCTGGCATCCCCATCGGAACGTTTCTCATTCGCGCTTGCATATGTTTACACTATCAAATCTTTCGAAATACAATGCTCTTTTTAGCCGTTTTCAATAGGATGGACAGTTGAATAGGAACCCAACCTCGTTATACTGAATAAATATATTTGAGAGAAGAATATGTTCAGCCCCTCCCTCCGAATATTCAATGTTGATTACTAAACGAATACTCACAGCTCAAAAAATGGTATTCAGGCCAGGCCTAGAGAAAACTGGATCAGCGGACAACAGATCTGTTAGGTCCTCCCCTGGCACGATGAGATGAACTGGACCGTTTGACTCTGGGGTGACCCAGGTGGCAGGCTCTAGCGCTTGGTCTGTGGTAGGCATGGGCTTGGGCTCCTTCTCAGCCTCGCAGATGATGATAACAGAACCGTTTTGGAAGAGCATCCACCCCAAGTCCTCAGCTCGAGTTGGAGGAGGAGACAAACTACTGGTAAGCCCATGTTTTGTTTTGTTTTTTTGTCTTTACTTGTTTTGAATGTCAGTTGCAACACGCATGATGATAGACAATGTCTAATAAACAAAGTCTTTATTTAGAATAACAAACACTCAGGAGATATCTTAGAATATGTAGGAGGAACCACATAAACTGAAACGAGAACCAACAAGGGACTGAACATGACAGGAGTATAAATACAAGAACAATTTAATTGCATTTCATATGGTCAGTTAATCAGACTAGTGTTCCATTAGCACAAGAATGGAAGGCAAACAGTTTCATATGGGAGACATATACACACACTATGCATTTACAAAACAGTGGAAACTGCTTCTGATCATTACACACATTCTAAAACACATGTTCAGAGACCGTTACAAAGAAAAGATGTGTCTCAGCCCCCGAGCATCTTGCCAGTTGTACCACCTTTTCCTTCTCACGCAAATCCGCAGATTCTCAGCCTCGGGAGATGAGGGAAAGTCAAGAAAACGTGGCATGTCTTTAAAGCCACAAGATTAATAAACCACCCACAGCTCATGTCAAATTGGAAATGGAATTCTGCATGTAATCACACGGAACCCTGGCTGCGTGCGAGCGCACATGTGTGCGAGGGAGTGTGTGTGCGCGCGTCGGGCTGTGTTCGGTTAGAGCCCGAGTAAATAGAAGCCAATAAAACTGCGTCAGAGGCGTACTTTCACCTGCATATCCCCTGCTTGATAAATACCACGCCGACCAAAAGAAAATTGCCTGCAAAGGACAAGGTGACTAATTTTCGTGAGAAAAGTTATTAAGTTTTTTTATTATTATATTTTTTCCCTCCTCCCTCTCCGCTATGAAGGACTTACAGGTTGTTTGAATGAAAATGAGACCTGTTCAATAATACATAAGGCCTCGACAGAAGACCATTACCAAAGAATATGTTTTATGAAAGGCTGGTAAAATGGGATATATTTCCATGGTGGCATACATCTTTGAGACAAGATAAATGGCAGCATGGCAGAGAAAGTGCCCAGTGAGCTAATGCAGTGAGGCTGAAAAGCCTCTTTATGCGTAAAAAACACCCCACGCACTAACTACAACCAATTCTGAACTCGACTTTAACACCGCCGACTCCAGCGCTGTATTCATTATGGAGATTGTTTAGTGTACTTCAGGCTTGGGTGCAACCGTACAGATCACTCTCACTTGCTGATTTTGAACTGATGTTAGCAGTTATGCTCTGAATTACATTAATACTTGTTATAAGCTAAATAATTTAAAATGAATGTATCATACTGTGGGAATAGAGTGCATAATAAGTTCCTTAACTAGGCATGTGTGGTGTTTCTTAGCTACCGTACGTAATGTCAGGCCTTATGAGTTGTGCATTCTAGTATTCTAGTATGAGGCGATTGAATTAGAATGCTTCGTTTCCATTTGTCCCGGTGACTGTACAGTGACTCTCTGTTTCAATCCCAGCCTGCATCAGCACAGCATGAGCTATCTAACATGGATTTAGCCACAAAACAATGAATAACTGAAAAAGGCCTGGCAGACTTAAAAATACATTTATTTATTTATTTCTC
This sequence comes from Gobiocypris rarus, assembly GCA_023029165.1. NCBI lineage: Eukaryota > Metazoa > Chordata > Actinopteri > Cypriniformes > Gobionidae > Gobiocypris > Gobiocypris rarus. The sequence goes on from CM040932.1 coordinate 25,736,831, forward strand.
TTAATTTTTGCTTTTCTTTACTTCCCTTTCCCTATTCTTTCCTTTTTTTCTTTCATCTTATTTCCGTAAATTAACTTCCTACCTTTCATTTATTCCTTCCTTCATTTCCTTCCTCTTTCATTCATTTTCTTCTTCAATTCCTTCCATCCATCCTTTTCCATCCAGTTCCATTTTCTTTCTGTGGCAAGGTAGACGAGCGAGAGACGTGGGATGAGCAAGAGGAGAGAGACGCTCCCTCCTTTTCTTTCTTCCCTTTTTACTTTCCTTCTTTTTCATCCAGCCATCCATTCTTTTTTCCCCCCCTTCGTCGCTCTCTACCTTTTTTCAATTTATTTTTCATTTCTTCCTTTCTTCCCTCCCTCCCTCTTCCCTTTTTATTTCTTTTTCTTTCTTTCACATTTTACCTTTCAGAATCATGTGTCACAGACATTGAGGGTGGAGTTCCTGCTGCTCTTAAATGGTCCGACCACCTCAGATTCTTTCCTTTCAGTCCAACACTGGAGCCATAAGGAAAAGAGAAAATCTTTACTGAGCATTTACTGAAAAGCCTCTGGAGAAGGTGCCACTCAGCTGAGCTCTTAGAGGCGGATGTAAAATTAAGCTGAACTTCTGATGGCTTTTATATTAAAAGAAATGAAAAAAGATTCATCACTGAAGTGTTTTTTTTTTTTTCACCTCTACTCTTGTCACGATTGCCAGTAGGAAAATGAGTAAGACGTGCAGTTGGGATGAGGGAGTGGGGAGAAGGGTTTTGCTGGAGAAAGAGAGAGAGATTGACATTATATGCACCCACTCAGCACTTACTGGTATTTTAAGGGAAGAAAACATGTCTTCAAGTTAATTACCTGGGTTCAAATTACTTCGTTTTTGTATGCATTCATTCTACACAGGCATGTGCATGACACGGCCTTATCAGGTGTTTGCACTATTCAAAGGGAGATATTGCAAATGAGAATACCAAGCGATGTCTGTAGCAACATTTTTTCATAACATAACTAAAAATAATTGGGGGTCTCTCTTTGTTCTTTTGTTTCTGGAAGGTGTCAAGGAAATGTAATTGCGGTAGAACTTTAGAATGCTGCTCTGTCATTAATGAATAACTACAAATGAACAAATGGGTAATGCAATTTTAACATTCTACTATTAAATAACAAGAAACTCTGATTAACTAGGTTATTAACTCCCACTACAGGGAGATGTGAACCCGTCACATCACTGAAAATGCTACAGTTATTTACAACCAGTCAGAGAATTCACTCTACAGTGTTATTCATTTATTGAAGATCTTCACAAACACACATGTGGATGTGTATATGTGTTAAAACGCAAGTATTTGCATGGCTAAAACCATCTCAACATCTTCACCACGCTACACACACTAAGTGTAAGAACAGTTTCAGGCAATTAAAACGCCTAAAACTGATGCTTGAACACACACACTCATGCACACCCGGGAGTGGCTGAGAACAATTTCTGGCAAGGTTGTATGGTGATCCTTGGGGAAACCTGGCTCAGCTAAGAAAGGACTTTAGAGAGAGAACTGAAGGAGAAGGTTACATGGAGAATTCAACCTCTGAAAAAAATAAATAAATTATATATATATATATATATATATATATATATATATATATATATATATATATATATATATATATATATATATATATATATATATATATATATATATATATATATATATATATAAACCCTAACCACACGCTCAGGGTTGAGGTAGGAGCAGAGTGTATTGTACAAGTATTTTGTAAAAGAGCACCCCCATGGCCCTGTGGGCTGCTAAACCAGACATGAAATTCTAGTTCTGCATTCGAAAGAAAATAGAAAATGCCTGTTTGTTACGACTACAAACAGTATGATTTCTTATAGCAATATGTGACATTCACGGTTCATTGACTAAGACAATTTACCTTATGTACTCTTTGCTGTATGTATCCCCTGGTGAAACAGAAACCAGTGTTTTGATTACAAAATCATGAAGTGAAGAGTGTCAAAGCTATATTCTCCCTCTCTCACTCTCACTCCCTTTCTCTTCCAAAGCGTTGGAGTTTGAAAGTATCCCAAATGAATTCCTTCTCAGGTGATTTGTTTGAAGAATAGTAGCTCTGATAGATTTAGGGTGGAAAGGAAGTCATAACCACATCAGTGCCTCTGACTGCTGGGCAGGGAGAGCAGCAGCGGGCGGCTCCATCACTCAGGAGATGACTGGCTCTTTACATATCTCAGGCCTCGTGCCAATAGCTGCCTCTGCCTGCTCTTCTCATCCATTCTGTCTTGAGTTCAAGAGTTACAGCATGCCATAAATCCCACCTGAGAGCTCATTACTTTCCAAGTTTGACGTCAAGGACGATCACCCCTACCCCACAGGCACACACAGCCCTCGATGTCCACTCACAAACCCTTAGATACATTGGTGCATGGAGTAGGGCCTGCACAACTACTCATGTTTCCTAGTCGTTCAGAAAAGCCAAACTAAAGTAAGTGTTTGCCTTGTGTAAATTACTCGAAATGCTGTCTTAATATTTGTTTTAGTTTTCTCCAAAAGAATCATATATATTTTACATTTTGTGTAAGTCTGCTTTTTATGTACTAGATTACACTGGAGAACAGCAGTTTTCAAAAACTAAATGCCAGTTTAGGGTCAGTGACATGATTTTATTCTATTTGGTAACACTTTATTATAATGTACGCTATGAATCATTAGTTAAGCATTAGTAAATAGTCAATTCATCCCTTATAAAGCAGACATTAGTAATCAGTTTATAAATACAGCTATACATGCTTAATTCTTGATTTATAAGCACATCTATAATGTATTTATTCATTTTATTTTAAACTTTATTAATGATTTATTAATGGTGTACAGGAATTTTTATGTTCTGTGGCATTGCGGAGGTTTATTTTTCATGTTATCCAGTTGTACATTTTGTACATCTTTAAATCAATATTTCTATTTCCTGTATCCCTCATTGTTGTGTTTGTTTCTTTTTTATGTTTAGAAGATAACTGAGCCTTTAAATCTCATTTGTAAAAGCTTTATGAGGCATACATTCACTTTAGTGAACTCAGTTTAGATGGGCTCATAAAAATAGTTAACTGACAACTGCTATGTTTTATTAATACCTGAATTAATCAACAATTACAGTAGGAATACATTTTAATAAAGCTTTTATTAACACACTGAGTAACTATTAATGTGTTGAAAAAATATGCATAAATGTATATTTAAATTTTTAAATCATTTACTTATACTTTCTTAGTGATCTTATGACAACTCTTAAATAACTGGCTTGTAAATAATGTAATAGTTACTTTAGAAATGATTAATTGATCATTAATAAAGTTTGAAAATTACATTTATAAACACATTATAGATATGCTTATAAATCAAAATCAAAGCATTTATAGCTGTATTTATAAACTGCTTATTAATGGTTTATACTGTCTATAATTGGTTTATAAATGACAAATACCTTTTATGTTTTTTTTTTATTATTATTATTCTTTTTATTCATGAAGGATGCATTAAATGGATCACATTAATGCTGTTCTTTTGAACTTTCTATTTGTCAAGGAATCACTGTTTCCACAACAACAACAAAAATATTAGGCAGCATAACTTTCGTCAGCATTGATAATAATAAGAAATGTCTCTTGAGCACCAAATCAGCATATTTAAATCATTTCTGACATAAGTGAACGTTAGTGTATTTCTTTTCAATTTGCTTTAAAGTAGTTTTTTGTACATTCGATTGCATGGTTCAGCATGTCGCAAAATACATTTTATTCACACATATATGTCCTTTACAGAAAGTGCGTTTCAGTTTGTTCATTAAGAGTGTTTTCCTTTATCCATTTATCAAATGCAGGTGGCTTATGTATTTCGTTTCCTTTTTTGTTGACTGCAAAATACCTTAATACCTTGATACCTTAAAACTCAAATCTGGAAATATCAGAGGTAACCTCCTGACCCTGGCTTTTTGTCTCTGGGGAATCAGTGTGATATGGGGCCAGCAGACACAGCTTTGAGCTTGACTTATGGGGAGCCATTTAAATAAAGATTGAGAGATTGTTATAGAGTCAGAACGAGAGGAAAAGGATGGGATTGAACAAGAAAGAGTGAAGGAGACGGAGACTTAGCACCGCTGGGAAGTTGTCTTCCCTGTTATCTTTGTGTGTGTGTGTGTGTTTTCAGGAAGTGCAAGAGTTTTTAATTAACACTGAAAGCAGAAAGAGGGCAGGCTTATCTCTAAAGCAGCTCTGATTGGCCGACGACGTGAATCTGCCGGCATGCGCGTTCACACTTCAGTGACAATCAACCATATTATTCCGCCTTCACCGCCGAGACTGGCTGTAGACTTAACCTTCCTCGTGAATTCGCAAGCAGGAGTTTGAAAACGACACGCAGTGACACTCTTAATCATTGATTCAGATGGGAGTGTGTACCCACAGATTTCCAGCAGGGTTTTGTATTTCCTCTACGAACAAAACGCTTGTCTGTGCTGCATTAAAAAGCTGTGTAAATAATTAATCTGTCTGCAAGGTAGTGCGTTACAACTACTTCTTTGAAGTAGAGATGGCACAGATGGGCACCTGATGGCAACACACACACACACACACACACACACACACACACACACACACACACACACACACACACACATGTTGTGTTTCCATGTTTTATGGGGACATTCCATTGGCGTAATGGTTTTTATACCATATAAACTATATATTCTATCCCCCTACACTGCCCCTGCCCCTAAACCTACCCATCACAGGAGACATGCTGCATTTTTACATTTTCAAAAAATATCACTTAGTGTGATTTATAAGATGTTTTCCTCATGGGGACCAAAAAATGTCCCCACAAGGACAAGAATTTTGGATATTGCCATCTTTGTGGGGACATTTTGTCCCCATACCGTAGGGATTACCAGTCCACACACACACACACACACACACACACACACACACACACACACACAAACACACTTTGCAAAAAATCACTAAATATTCACCATATGGCACTAAATAAGCCATTGACTCCTGATACTCTAAGTCTGAGTATGATCCTCTCACTCTCTCTTTATCTAGTTGACATGCAATTAGGTGCTTGTACAGTATGTTGTATGTATGTATACACTTCAAAGTCCAAATTAAAATTCACTCATTGTCATTTCATATTATTTATATTTTTATTGTAAATTATAAATAAATGATAAATACATTTTTGAGAAATCATTATGCAGTTATTTCCATTAGAAATAGTTCTGACTAGAAGCTTTGAATATATATTTAAATGTTCTTTGAAGAAAATGTAATCATCTAAAGAACCTTGTAATAGAAAGGTTCCATGGATGTTTAACGGTTCTTCATGGAACCATCGATGCCAATAAAGAACCTTAATTGTGCTGATTTGAAACATTACATATTATTATCAATGTTAAAAACACTTTTTCTGCTTAATAATATTGTTTTGTGGATTTTCATAATTATTTGATGAATAGAAAGCTCAAAAGGACAGCATTTGGAAATAGAAATGGTACCACTTTTAATCAACTTAAGCTATTCTTGCTGAATAAAACTGTAATTTAACTGACCCCAAACCTACATTTAGTTTATAATCTAGTAGGCGATATAACTAGATAGCAATTCAGCTAAAGTCTTCTTCTCACAGCACCATCTATTGCACGGGAGTAAATGTACTTTTCGTTCAGCCCTTTCGATATTAATATTGCTCTTTATGTGAACATGTAATTTTGCTCTTTTTTGTTACACATTTGGTGTGAAAGGGCCTTCAGGGCCTTCAGTGTGTTTAATTCCCTTCCTGATTCCTCTTCAAGCATGTGATGATGAGAAAGTATTGAAAGCCCAGGGCTGATCCAGGAACGGCACCTGAGATATAAAATGTGCCATTCTCTTAGGAGATTGAAAGTCTTTCTTGCTGTAGGTCAGTGAGTGGGGCTGCGAGATCCAGCTCATATCTTCCTCACTCATGTATTTATGGATGACTCTTTCTTTATCCAGTGCTTTATCTAATGATGGAAGCCCCCGGTGGGCTTTAGTGAGGACATATGAGTGTGAGGACACTCGCAGACCACACACACACTTGATAAGTTCTGAATGACTGACATAAGGGCTCTTGTTGTACCGCTTCGAGAACAGTAAAAGAGGTTGATCTTTTCGATAGTGATTGTATATTTGTATTGTTCATTTTGCTCTTTGCATTCCTCAGAGTTTGTGCTTCAGGATGTAAGACATTGTCTTGAGGGATTCAGTTTAAATGTCAGAGAACATTTCCACTGCTCCTTCTCTCCCAGACTTCGACTGCTCTCCTCAGCACAAGGACAGGACACTTGACTTCTGCTTGTGTGGACAAGGGCTTTAATTATGGCCACGGCACTGAGAGCCATGACCTTCTGCTCTGGAATGAGTGCTGCACGCACACCAGAAACCTGCACGGCATTTCTTCACATCTCTCCCAGAATTCCTCCCTCGTACTCTGACAGTCCTTAAACCCGCTCGAGTTTAGCTTACACCACCTTTCTTTCAGTTGTGAGCTTCTGCTGAGTTATTTTCATCGGCTTGATGGACATTTTTAGTCTTGCTAACTTGATGTGTTTTAGGAGGTTGTTATCCTCTTGGATTTACTCAGAGTGTCATCAGAACTTGGAATGCTCCCAACGTCTACCTATTAAAACAAGCTACTTTTCATCATCTCATTATTAGATTTCTAAAAAGCCTAGAGCTTATTTTTAAATCCTGACGCTCGCTGATCAAAGGCTAGTCCACTTAAAAAGAAAAAGGGAGAAAAAAAAGACTAAGTAAGGTGTTGGAGTGTACAAAGATTGAATGCAAAACATGACCTTTCCTCTTTGCTTTATTAGTTCCCAAGAATCATTTTATAGCAAGCTACTTTTTTTCTTCTCCATTTAGCGTTCTTAACAGAATTTCGCCTCCTCATAAAATAATTATTTTCCTGCAATGTGTCCTGAAAGTGTTGCGCCGTCACCGTCACTAGCCTTTACCCCATAACGCGCAAACACAAACATTAATCTTAGAGATATGAAAGGCTTTTGAGACTGCAGTATATCATCTTGTTAGTTTTCCAATAAACTCATTGGTCGGGTTCTGCTATGAAGGGAAAGAATTGCATTAATAATACTGAGAAAAATTATCAGCAAATCTTGGAGCATTACCTGTCCGCAAGCCTTTTTTATTGGCAACATTTGCTGTCTCGCTTATAAGAAACGCATTATTCAATGCTTGGGATTCAAGAAATCAATCCTATACCTAGACTGTGCTGTATTTTGGTAAGGTCTAAAAGTACTAGCTAATGCTGCTTTTATTCATTCAACCGTATGTTGTTCCAAATTCATTTGCTGTTATTTATTTGCATTGAACACAAGATTAAACCTTTATTAAAATAGCATTATCTAGCCTATTTATCAAGGCTAAAATTAAATAAATAAATAAATAAATACAAAATAAACATTAGTAACTAGTCCACATTTATGTCTAGGTTTAAAAAAATGCTGTATCAATATCATTCACACCAATATGATATTTGTTTGTTTATTATTTTTAAAAGGGATAGTTCACCTAAAAATGAAAAATAGCCCATGACATACTCACCCTCAAGTCATCCTAGGTGTATATGACATTCTTCTTTCAGACGAATACAATCAGATTTATATTAAAAAATGTCCTGGTTCTTCCAAGCTTAATAATGGCAGTGAATGTCTGTTTCTGTTTTGAAGTCCATACAAGTGCATCTATCCATCATATAACTATACGCTGATTCATAACCGTTCGAATCTTTGTTTGCGGATTGAAAACAAACAATGTTTGAAAAATACAATGCTGAATAAAGTCTTAGTTTTTGTTATTTTTGGACCAAAATGTATTGTCGATGCTTCAAAAGAACCCACTGATGTCCCATGGACTACTTTGATTGGGTTTGGAACGACATTAGGGTGAGTCATTAATGACAGAATTAACACTGTGTCTGTCGTTTGCTCCTCCCGCCACAATAGTTTGCACTTTATTTCAATGGTCAACTTTAGACATTGTACTTATAATTGTAATTAAAATAACTTTGAAACTGCTTGTCAACTACCAGTCATTAGAGTATTAGTAGACTGTTAGGTTAGGGTTTGGGTTAGTAGAATAAGTTGACACACTTGCAAAGTTACTTATAGTCAGTAGAATGTATGTTGAGGGACCATCAAAATAAAGTGTCAACATATATTAAAGGTGCTCTAAGCGAAAAATGTGAGACATCGCTTATAGCACCTGTAAGCAGACAGTCTACTAATACTCTAAGTAACTTTTCATATACATATCAACTACCAGTCATTAGAGGTAGTAGACTTTCTAAAGTGGACCATCAAACTAAAGCATTACCTATAACAATTTTTTGTTTTGTTTTTGTATTTGTTAAGGACTGAAAGTTCTAGTTAATACAGACTGAAATGCTAGTAAAATCATACTAAAATGTTTGTGCACCATGCCGAGCTGAAGTATTGGTAATAGTATTGGTAATAGCATCATTCAGTGAGTCAATTTTAATAGACAAATTGCCAGTTATTACCTTAGATTTTTGCACAGGCTCACACACACCTGATAGAGAAAGCTTTCAGGCTTGGCCTGAGTGCATAACAGATTAGGCGGTGTGTGAATGAAAGTTATCTTTGCTTGTGGTGTACTTCAGCAGCATAAAAAAAAAAAAAAAAAAAAAAACAGAGACAGAGAGGAATAGAAGAGCCAGCCGAGCGTTAACCGCTTCGTCAACGAGTCTCCATTAGTCAAGGATGATTAACTGTGCATGTGTCTGTGTGTATCTGTGTTTATGCAACAAATAACTTCAGAAACACTTTTACCTAACCATAAGTGCCATAGGCTTATGATGAAACCTTTCACAGCTGTGAATAAAATGCACGTTTTGATTTATTATTAACCCTGTTATAATCTGAGTTGCAGACGAGGGCATGGAAGAACCTATTAATTCAGTCATATAGATGCTACTGTCAAATAACGTTGGCGGCGAGGGCCCGATCCTGGCATTGCTGACAGATGACTGAGCAAATGAACATTCAAGTCTGTTGCTAATGCCACATGTCGAGACAATCATACACATCTCATTGCAATATGTCAGTTGTGCCACAGGTGACCGCTGCTAATGTCAACATTATGTCTATCTGCAAAGGTAAGACTACAGTACGGAGACTTTCTATATTCTCGAAGGCTGATGATTATATGAGTTATGAAATTATCCCGATTGGGTAGCACTTTATTTTGATGGTCCCCATTGGACATACTGTTGACTATAAGTAATGTCACACCTACATGTCAACTAACTCTCATTAGCGTATTAGTAGACTGTAGTAGAGCAAGCTGCAAAATTACTTATAGTAGAATGTCTGTTGGGGGACCATGAAAATATCAGAGATAAGTAGACAGTCTACTAAAACTCATCTAACACTTTAATGAGTGTTAGTTGACATGTAGGCAACATTCATTATAGTCAACAGAATGTCTAAAGGAGACCATCAAAATAAAGTGTTACAATTGTGAATATTATACACCAATCAGGTATAACATGATCAGTGAATTGAATAACATTGACTATTTCTTCATCACAGCATGTGTTAGTGGGTGGAATATATTAGGTATATTATGATGGCTAGACGACTGGGTCAGAGCATCTCCAAAACTGCCGCTCTTGGGGTGTTCCTGGGCTGCAGTGGTCAGTATCTATCAAAAGTGGTGCAAGGAAGGAACAGTGGTGAACCGACGACATTGGGCGGCCAAGGCTCAATGATGCATATGTTGCACACACAGAAGAGGCAGGGTTTTCTGGCGGCACATATAGTTTTTTATTTCTGTCACACTGTGTCTGCAGAATCTGCAGAATCAACAAAGACAACAGTTCAGGTTAACAGTATGTTGATATGGCTGGCAGTGTGACTTATTCTTTAGCAAAAGTGAAACTCTGTTCAATAAACTCACATATATACTCATTACTCTGATATACATTACTCAGATATACAGCATGTCCGAAAATAAGAACATTTGTACTTCACTAACTGACTGATATTAATCTTTCAGTAGTCATATACTAATTCTCAATTTACACAGACTGTATACAAGCACTTAAAGTAACAATATTTAACTGTATGTTATTGTAAACTCTGTTCTTTAAACAACATTAGGCCATTTAACTCCCAATGACTACAAACTCTCTCACTGGCATCAAAATAGTCACCCACAATGACTAAATGTAATGAAACAGACACATTAAGATCAACTACCACTTAACTATATTTAAAGACGACTTTGAGTGCATTAACTTTATCATCATTATGAAGCGCGGCCGAATAGGCGCATTCCAGCCGCGGCGATCTCTCGCACGGCACCCGCCGTCGCGGCAGAGTAGGCCGCATTCTAGCCGCGGGTGCGTCAATGCGGTTATATTTTTACTGATAACGACACAATGCATCAAACAAACACATCTAAACATTATAAAACATCAGTTGCGATGTCCCATCACTCATTTTACCTGCAGAATCAACAAAGACAACAGTTCAGGTTAACAGTATGTTGATATGGCTGGCAGTGTGACTTATTCTTTAGCAAAAGTGAAACTCCTGCGGCTCACCACTGCCCCTAACGTCACCCGCCAGTATAGGCAGATATAAGTGATGTTGAACAACAGACATCAGTATACTACATAAATGGTAACTAATAATGACAATACTTATAACAGTACATAAAACTATTTGAAAATATATATAACAATATAAATATATATGACTTTATATAACCATTTGAATCTATATGACTACACCCTCCTACAAAAAAAAAATGTCCCTTGACATTTTACCACTAGAACAGTTGTTACCAGGCTGACCCATTCATTGCTGCGGGAAAAAAAAAACATTGGCTTTAACTGTGCATTAGATCAGTCATCCCCTGCTTGCCATGGCTTGCTTTCTAGAAAAAAATAAGGGGTCAGTAACTATTGCTACATTTTCTAACTATTGCACTTTTCCATTTATCTGATTTTCCTACCAGCAATGGTATCATATGTAAACAGTTACATCTTAATTAGATGTCTTACCATGTAACCAAACTTCATATCGGCCACTTAATCACTTAGTCTTGTTACCTTTTTTTTTTTTTTTTTGTTTACTTTACAGGTCACAGGTGTGTATTCTTTTTATTTACTTCTTCTCTTTTTCTTCGTCTGTGATATTTGACTGTCTTTAGTTTACTATTCTGTCATTTATTAAAGTCCACGGCCTCCACAGGCTATGACCACAGGCTTGCTGGAAATTGATCTCCTTCAGAACTAGATTTCTACGTACCACTGTCGGTTCTCCCAGTTCATTATAAGTCAACATCTTTGGCTGATGTCTCTGTCTTTGTGGGTAAGGTGATGGCTGTGGCACCTCCGGTTCATTCACAGAATCTCGATCATCGTCCACAGAAACACTGTCCTCCTGTGGAACATTCTCTTCTTCAGCGCCAGTGACGTCTGGATTCTCTTCTTCAGAATCAGGTAGATATTCCGGTAGGTCCTTATTGATTATTGCTGGTTCGAATGAATCTGCCTCAGGATTCAATGTAATGGGCTTTTCACTTTGTTCAGAACAGGGTGGGAATTTACAGCACAGTTCATACCCTTCATCATATTCACTGTCTGAGTCTGGATTGGGTTGTTGTTCTGGCTCTTTTCTGCTCTTAGCGATGTGCTTTCTTTTCTGTGTTAGGCATTCACTTGTGTCTGGCTTTTCCACTGGTAAACTGTCGCAAGGCAGCAGGAGGTTTCGGTGTACCACCCGACTCTGTCCTCCTTTCTCTGGTCTGATCTCATACACTGGACCATCAGGGCTTTTCCTACTTATCACAGTATACACACAGTCTTCCCAGTGTGAGCGCAGTTTACCTGGTCCCCCTCTTTCGCTTAGGTTCCTGAGCAGGACTCTGTTGCCAGGCCAAAGCTCAACACCATGGACTTTCTTGTCGTAGTATTTTTTCCTCTCAAGGCCTCTTTCTTAGCCGTCTTTGATGCAATTTCATAGGCTTCCTGCGTCCGTGTTCGCCAGTTTGTCACATAATCTGCATAACTCTGCTGTTTCTCATTTGCCTTCAGGTTGAACATGAGATCGATAGGGAGCCGGGGTGAACGTCCGAATAGCAGGTAATATGGAGAGAAACCCGTTGCTTCGGCGGGTGCAGTTGTATGCATGGATCACTTTGGATAGCGAATTCTTCCAGTCAGCCTTCTTCGTATCATTCAGGGTCCTGAGCATGGACAAGAGCGTCCTGTTGAACCTTTCCACTTGTCCATTGCCCATTGGGTGATAGGGGGTTGTGTGAGACCCACGCACAAACCTTCTGCAACTGATCCATCAGATGATTTTCAAATTCTCTTCCCATGTCGTGATGGATTTTCTCAGGGAAGCCAAACTTGAGGGCAAAATCACCAAAGATATGTTGAACCACCGTTTTTGCGGACTTATTTCTTGTGGCGTAAGCCTGAGCAAAACGTGTGAAATGGTCCATCACAACAAGTATGTACTCATAACCATTTTTGCACTTCTCAAGGTGAAGAAAGTCAATGGACACAAGCTGGAAAGGGTATGTAGTTTTAATTGTAACCAATGGGGCTTTAGTAATCTTATGAGGTTTTTCTTTTCAGGCACTCACATTCACGTGTCACAAAGTGCTCCACCTCTCTTTGCATATGGGGCCAATAGAATCTCTCACGTATTAACCTAGAGTCCTCTCAGTTCGAGATGCCCCATCTCCTGGTGCAACTCTCTGTAAACCGTTTGATGATGTTCTCTCGGTAGAATCAGTTGATTTGTCTTTCCTGATTTTCTGTACAGGACTCCGTCATCGCTCAAATTCAGTCGTATCCACTGTTTCAGCAGGAGTCTGGCATCATGAGGTTCTTTTTTGAGTACTGCCGAATGGGCGACTGTTATTCTTTTGTACTCCAGGACACGGCTAATAACAGGGTCTCTCTCTTGAGATTGCTTGATCTGCTCCTGTGAAAGACACAGATTAGTGGGCAGTGAGATTTTATCTTCCACCAGGTGTACAGCTTTTAAATCAATTCCACTTGTCCACAGAGGAGCATCCTTGAATGGTAACATCACACCCTGCACTGTCGCACTTATGACATCTTGATTGATCTCCTCTGTGCAGAGTTTCATGTACTGCTCAATGTCCAGGGCATCCTCGACAAGCCATCTGCATCTGCATTGCATCTCCCTGGGCGATATTTGATGGTGAAATTAAAATCGGCCAGCTCTGCGACCCAACGATGCCCTGTTGCATTGAGTTTGGCTGTTGTCAAAATGTACGTTAAGGGATTATTGTCTGTGTACACTTGAAATGTGGAGCATGGAACAAGTAATCCCTAAAGCGTTCTAAATGGCCCACTTGAGAGCAAGGAATTCGAGTTTTCCTGAGTGCATATGGTAGTTTTTCTCAGGTGGTGTGAGTGTCCTTGACCCATATGCAATCACTGACATCTTTCCTTTCTGTTTTTGATAAAGGACTGCCCCCAGACCGTCCTGTGATGCATCACAATGGAGGACAAGCGGTAGGGTCAGGTCAGGATAAGCTAGAATTGGTGGCTCTGTTAAGTGGTCAATGAGTGTGTTCAATGCATCTTGATGTATCTGTGTCCAAGTTATAGGTGTGCTGGGGGATGCCTGCCCTTTTGACTTGGTATTGACACTTCTTTTCTTCCTCTTAGACTCAGCAGGTGATGTACTTTGTGGTGGTGCAGCTATCAGCTGATAGAGGATCTTGCCAGGAGAGAAATTGGGTATGTATGTTCTATAATAGGAAAGGAATCCCATAATTTTCCTCAGATCTCCTACTGTTGCTGGTGTTCTGAGCTTCAAGGCCTGTACTGGAGCTATTTCAGCTGGGTCCATGGAATATCCATCCTTAGACACAATACGGCCCAGGAAACGCACTTTCCTTTGGAACAGTTCACACTTGTGTGGGCTGAGTTTGACGCCATGTTTCTGGTATCTCTTTAGGACTGTGCGAACATGATTCACGTGATCATCAAAGAAGTACTATGAACCAGGTTATCATCCAGGTAAGGCTGACAGATAACATCTCGCAGATCCTCCAGACAAGCTTCCATGTTCCTCTGGAACTCGGCAGGAGCTGAGCTAAGGCCAAATGGGATCCTGTTCCATTGAAATAGTCCCCAAAGGTGTTATAAAGGCTGTAAGGGTCGGCTCTCTGAATCAAGGAATCCTTGGTGATAGGCCTTCCCTTGGTCCAAGACCGAAAACCAAGAACTGCCGCTCAGGGAGTCGAGCATATCCTGGATCCTGGGAATGGGGTGCCTGTCTGGTACAGACTTACGATTTAGCTCGCGATAATCGCAGCAAAGTCTCAGGCTCCCATCCTTTTCCGCACACATACCACTGGCGAGGAGTAAGGGGATCTTGACTTGCTTATCCACCCTCGGTTCAGCAGATCTTGCAGGTACTCTTTCACCTCCTGTAAAAGTGGCTTGGGCACAGAGATATAAGTCTTTTGAACTGGTGTTTTGTCATGGAGTGTGATATGCATGTTAAGTGAGGGGATGCAACCAACGTCATTATCATCAAAAGCAAAAGCATTGCACTCTTCCTTTAACAGTTGTCGTACAATCTGTTGCTGCGACTCTGTTAAATGTTCAAGTTTTAATGGGGGATCCCAATGACTTGGTCTCTTTGATTGCTGAGGTGTAACACTCACCCCACTTGTCTGCACTGTGGATGTTGGCTGTTCTATCAACTGCTCCATCTGGATCTCATTTCTCTGGAAAGAGTCTGTCGTTACTGGAGTACGTGGTTTTATCACTTCCAGGTGGCCTAGTATGAGTCGAGGCGTAAGTATGACTGGGTGCTTGGCTGTATTAGCAATGGCAATTGGCACTTTCGCTGTCTTCCTTGTACCGACTTTGACTACGCCTTCCTGCATTACCAAACCCTCAGGTAGTGGAGATGGTTCACTTGGAGCAAATAACAGGCTTTGTTCTGGGAATTGTCCTGACAGGTGTGCTTGTGCATAGACAGTGGTTATTTGCCCTGCATTGAGCTGGATCTTTTGTTTACCCACTTGCACCATTCCAACAGTCACATTTGAATTTACAGTCTTCAACAGTTTAAGCATTGATCTTGCCTTATTTATCGATATAGAAAGCTTTGCTTACCCTACAGACAGTACTGTATCGTGGTTCCTTTTTCTCCCACCTGGCAATTATCTCCTCGATAACATTATAACCGATGATAGGGTTTGCAGCCACACTAGCATCACGTGCCACGAGCATGGGTACTTGCAGAGTCCCTTCTGTGTCTATATCCTCACTCAATCGGAAGCTCACTTCCACCCAGCCATCAAAAGGGATCTCTGTGTGATTGGCAGCCAATCCTGTCAGTGTTCCTGGCCCCAGGAGCTCCTCAATTGGTCTGACGGTGGTGTGTGGTAAATGTCGTTTTCTCCAGTCCGCATTAATAATACTGGCTTGGGCTCCTGTGTCCCATAAAGCTTCAACTGTAACGTCATTGAGCTGGCAGTGAACCAAGCACCTTTTTCCAATGATGTTTAAGAGCCCAGGCGGGGTAAGAGACAGTGACTTGTCAACAGAAGTGGTTTCATCTGTGGGAATAATAGATTGGGTGTTATTTTCTTTACTCCCTTGCTTGCTTCGGACAGTTCTGGATGTCTGTAGAACTTCTGAGCTTGCTTGGGACCCAATGACAGAATGGACTACTGGGGGGTCCAGTTCAGCAGTCCCCTCCCATTTCCCGATGCCGGCCTCTGTTGTCGACAGCCTCGTGACAGATGTCCATCTTGTCCGCAGCGATAACAGTGCCTGCATGTTTCATCTCGTTGAGCCTCCTGGCATGAACGGCAGCCTTTGGGCCTCCTTTCCGTTCGTAGTGGAGTCACGGGTGGCTGAAACTGTGATCTGGTCGCTTCCATTGTCTCTCTGAACACTTTGGTCATTTCCATGACGTTTGCTCTGAGATCTTCAATCGCTTTGGTAGTGTCATTGTCATTCTCTTTGCTTTGTACTGGTTTCTTCTTTTCCTTACCAGCGATGTCTTTCATCAATGTCTCTTTCCTCTGGTCGTGAGTCTCGCTGCTCATTTGGCGCTCAGTGCCATAGACATGTTCTACTGCTTGAACTTCACTTAGTCTAAGAGGCTTTGGAGTCGCAGCTTTCTTTAACTTTGTTTGTCTCTCAATTCCAGATTAGCGGCTTCACCAATTTTCTCAATCAGCACTTCATCTGCCACTTTAAGATCACTGAGGTATGATTTGACTTGGAACTTAACTGCATCATTCAAGAGACCTGTCTCCACAGAGCGAAGGAACTTTCGTTGAATGAGTTCAGGGCTGAACTGTTCTCCATCCTGCTCATCTCCAGATGTCCACAGTAGTTTCTCCCTCAGTTCGATGGCTCGGAACAGAAAACTTTGAGCAGACTCCTTGGGTTCCTGTGAAATGTTCATGAGCCTGTGCAATAGATCTGATGAAGAATCTATTTTATAATGTCCTCTGAGGATGGTCTTTAAAGTGGAAAGTGTGAGGTCTCGCTTTATTTCAAGGAGTTCCCTGAGGGGAAGGCCAGGACTCACAGCTCTGATAACTGCTTCAATGATTTCCGCCTCTGCATATCCCTTTCTCACTCCTGATTCGATCTGGTTGTTGAGGCTAGTGTATGACAGTTTTTCCTTTTGGCCAGCCTCTCCAATCTGTCCAAAGACTCGGAATTCCCTCCTCAGAGTAACTTCAGGAATCAAATCGTGTCGCTCTGCTCGCTCTTTCACCTTTGTTTCATCTTTTCCCCTGACATTTTCCTCCAGTAGTCCGATCTGTTCCTTTAATGCGCTAGCATTGGCATGTGTCTGTTCTAGTTCTGCATACTCTTTTCTTAGCTTCTCTATCTCAGAAAGGGTTACTGGTGATGCCTCGAGCTCAGCTGGTTTCTTAAAGGACTCGATGAAACACAGAAGTTCATTAAGGTACTCTGCATACTGTTCCTCTTTTAAACTTTCCTCAATTTCATCCAACGTTTCCTCCGCCAGCCTTATTAGCGCTCGCCTTGTTTGGCCTGGGAATCCTTCACCTGCCGGTTCGCTGCACTTTAGATGGAAGCAGACTTTTATCAGTTCAGGTTTCTCTAGCGACAGAAACTTGGAGCTAACACAATCTTGAAGTTGTTCCATTTCCTTCCTGGTTTTAATTCAGTCTCTATAATGTCCTTTATTCTCTTTTGATGAATCTTCTTTTATTTCTAGGTTCGTCTCAAGGAGGCGCTGTCTCTCTCACATCCAATCAGCATTCCTCCTGGCTGGCTCGCCATGATTATGTTGCACACACAGAAGAGGCAGGGTTTTCTGGCGGCACATATAGTTTTTTATTTCTGTCACACTGTGTCTGCAGACTCTGCAGAATCAACAAAGACAACAGTTCAGGTTAACAGTATGTTGATATGGCTGGCAGTGTGACTTATTCTTTAGCAAAAGTGAAACTCTGTTCAATAAACTCACATATATACTCATTACTCTGATATACATTACTCAGATATACAGCATGTCCGAAAATAAGAACATTTGTACTTCACTAACTGACTGATATTAATCTTTCAGTAATCATATACTAATTCTCAATTTACACAGACTGTATACAAGCACTTAAAGTAACAATATTTAACTGTATGTTATTGTAAACTCTGTTCTTTAAACAACATTAGGCCATTTAACTCCCAATGACTACAAACTCTCTCACTGGCATCATAATAGTCACCCACAATGACTAAATGTAATGAAACAGACACATTAAAGATCAACTACCACTTAACTATATTTAAAGACGACTTTGAGTGCATTAACTTTATCATCATTATGAAGCGCGGCCGAATAGGCGCGTTCCAGCTGTGGCGATCTCTCGCCTGGCACCCGCGGTCGCGGCAGAGTAGGCCGCATTCTAGCAGCGGTGCGTCAATGCGGTTATATTTTTACTGATAACGACACAATGCATCAAACAAACACATCTAAACATTATAAAACATCAGTTGCGATGTCCCATCACTCATTTTACCTGCAGAATCAACAAAGACAACAGTTCAGGTTAACAGTATGTTGATATGGCTGGCAGTGTGACTTATTCTTTAGCAAAAGTGAAACTCCCTGCGGCTCACCACTGCCCCTAACGTCACCCGCCAGTATAGGCAGATATAAGTGATGTTGAACAACAGACATCAGTATACTACATAAATGGTAACTAATAATGACAATACTTATAACAGTACATAAAACTATTTGAAAATATATATAACAATATAAATATATATGACTTTATATAACCATTTGAATCTATATGACTACACATATCGGGAGAAAAGACTGGCCCGTGTGGTCCGATCAAACACACAAGCTACAGTAGATCCAACTGCTCAAGAAGTTAATGCTGGTTCTGATAGAAAGGTGTCAGAATACACAGTGCATCACAGTTTGTTGCTTATGGTACTGCATAGCCACAGACCAGTCCAGGGTGACCCATGTCCACCGCCAAAAGGGCTGACAAAAGTAGAATGGTAGAAGGTGGCCTGGTCTGATGAATCACGTTTTCTGTTTCATCATGTGGATGGCCAGGTGCTTAAGTCACTAACCTGGGAAACACATGGCACCAGGATGCACTATGGGAAGAAGGCAAGCCGGCGGCGGCAGTGTGATACTTTTGGCAATGTTCTGCTGGGAAACCTTGAGTCATGCAAACCATGAGGATGTTCCTTTGACACATACCACCTACCCAAGCATTGCTGCAGACCGTGTACACCATTTCATGGAAACAGTATTATTTGGTGGCTGTGACCTCTTTCAGCAGGATAATGTGCCCTGCCACAAAGCAAAAATGGTTCAGGAATGGTTTGAGGAGCACAACAACTAGTTTGAGGAGTTGAATTGGCCTCCAAATTCCCCAGAATATCTAATCGTGCATCTGTGGGATGTTGAGCAAATAAGTACGATCCATGGAGGACACACCTCGCAACTTATGGACTGCATTTATATAGCGCTTTTAACAGACCCATGGCCATCCAAAGCACTTTACATATTGCCTCACATTCACCCATTCACTCTCTCATTCACACACCAACGGCGGTGTCAGCCATGCAAGGCGTCATCCAGCTCGTCAGGAGCAGCTGGGGTTGGGTGTCTTGCTCATGGACACCTCGACACTTGGTCAGGTGGAACCAGGGATCGAACCACCAACCTTCCAGTTTGTAGACAATCTACATGGACCACTGAGGTACTGCCGCCCCAACTTACAGGATTTAAAAGATCTACTGCTAACATCTTGGTGCCAGATACCACAGCACACCTTCAAGGGTCTAGTGGAGTCCATGCCACAGGTCAGGGCTGTTTTGGTAGCAAAAGGGGGACCAATACAATATAAGGAAAGAAGGAAATATTATGCCTGATCGGTGTATACCCCCCACCCACACTGATGCTAGTTTATCAGATAGTTTTCTTAAATCATAAACAGCAAGGATGGCTGCTATTGAAGGGAGATTACACACATTTCTCATCAGGTGTTCTGCATATAATAACAGCAGAATCAATAGGGCTTTGATCTTCCTCAGATGGAGCTTTGATTCAACTCCAATGCTCTCATGTTCCCTGAAAAGCAGTCGACATAAAACAAACTATTTTCTTTCATTTTTGTCAGTCTTATAATGTTGAAATTCAAAAGAAATTTAACATTTGAAACCTACAAATAGTCTGCATGTAACAGCAGAGTTTAGCAAACAGAGTGATGCAGAGTTCTACTATCAAACATCTGTGAATAACTTTTTATAACTGCTGAAGTGGCTTTGAATAGTCCAAAACTCAAAGACACAATGAAGTGTTCATTTTTGGTTTGCAGTGGTGCTAAAGGAATAGTTTATCTAAAAATCAAAATCAAATCACCATGTCAAACTTGTATGACTTTCTATTTTCTGTGGGACACAAAAGAAGATATGTGTGTATTTCTGTCCATATATTTTCAATGACAGGTGATGAGGTCCAATGTTGTTTTGGACTAGTGATGTGTCGTTCATGAACGATTAGTTTATTTCGAACAAATCTTTAATATGACTCGAGAACAACGGGTTGTCTCAGAGCAATTCGTTCATTTTGTGTTGACCACGCATGCGCAACATCCCATATGTTGATTGATTAGTTCACCTCTCAAGTCTTCGGGTTTGAGTCATTTGTTCATCAAGTCCCAGACCCAAAGGCCAGGCTATGCAGTCTGTACCGGAAACAGAACAGATTAGTTCATCTCTCAAGTCTTCGGTCCGAGTCTCGTTCTTTTGTCACTTGACGTGACAGCCATGTTTGATACAGAAATTAGTTACTTCACAACCTTCCTCACAAACAAGTGTGTAGTTTGTTTGTTATGTTCAGTTTTTTTAGCTAGTATAATAATTGATTGTCCTATGAATCCTGGACAGATTGGGTTGGTCGGCATGGATAGGCATAATAAATGTTTATTGTCCATATCTTTGTCAATTTTATAATAATAAATATATTACAACATGCAATCAATAATACGACTGTAATGTTGTATATGTTGCGAGACACTAAACTGGGAAGCAGTCACATGAATTAAGAACGAGACTCGAACCCAACACTCGAGAGATGAACTTATCATTTCTATCATTTCATTTCATATCATTTTTTTTTTTTTTCAAAAGTACTAAATGTTTGTACATGTAACATTTTAATTAGATTCTGCTTAAATAAACGAAATGAACAAAAAATAAATCGTTAATTTTGTTGAATGAGATTCAAAGAAAATTATCCGAATTACCCACTACTATTTTGGACCCTTTTGATATTTTGAAAACATTTGAAACATTGTTATTTTGTGAAAAAAAAAAAACTTATTTTGTGTTCTGTATAAGAAAATTATACAGTTATACAGGTTTAGAACATGAGGGTCACAGATATTATTTTTTTATTTATTTATTTTTTTTGGGGGGGGGAACTATGCCTTTATGTTGGCTTTTAATTCAGTGAATTTTAGCTATTCTAAATAGCTATAGCTGTCTTGTTTAACCTTGGACATGTTCACATTAAGAGCATTAGCCCCCTAACATATTACCATTCTTTGGAAACATCAATGTCACGTTCACCTCCCAGCCCAGAGGGGAAAATGCCGCATCCCTCATTTCCTCCATTCAGTTGTGCAAAATGCCTAGCTGACCTTTACATTCACACATGACTCTTAGCATTTTCCATCCACTTCAGTTCACATGGCTGTCAGTCGCTTATCAATGCGGTCGTGTGCGCCTGAAGAGAGAGTGTGTGTGTGTGTGTGTGTGTGTGTGTGTGTGTGTGTGTGTGTGTGTGTGTGTGTGTGTGTGTGTGTGTGTGTGTGTGTGTGTGTGTGTGTGTGTGTGTGTGTGTGTGTGTGTGTGTGTGTGTGTGTGTGTGTGTGTGTGTGTGCTGGTTACTTGATTATGTCTCTACTGCCAGTGTAGTCTAGAAATGGCTAATATATCATGTATGATCTGACGTATGTATACTTTATCAGGTGGCAACAGGCTTCTTCAGGGTGGAGGTCCATTGCTCATCCCAACATACTCCTCCCAGTCAAGAACCCAGCCCAAGACGGATGTCTCCATGACTGTCCATCCTAGACGCTGGGGGCTTTAGGGAACTGCCTGACCCATGAGAGACTCTTTTTCTATTCATCAATATATTTAGGTTTTTGCCCATTTAAACAGGGATGTGACAGCCCTTATAAATATAAGAGACACATTTCCACATTCATCCTAAAGATTCATCCTAATTCTGTCATGACAACTCTCTGATTGTTTGGTATGCATGGGTATGACTATGTTGATGTGTTGTTGTGTTTTTTTTGGCGGAATAGCTACGCTGCTGCTGCTTTTGCTGCTGTTGGCTATTGCCGCTGCAGAGCAAGTACGAGACTTGCTACTGCCAATACATATGTGATGCTCTGCTTTGAGCAAGCAAGACATGTTCTGCTGCTGAACAATATGGCATATATGAATTACCCTTGTCAAGTCTATACAGGTGGAGCTGGGGAAGGTGGAGAGTGTCTGAAAGTGGGCTGCAAAATGCTGACCAAGTATTTGAAGGTTGAGCATGCAAAAAGTGATGTCACTACAATAACAGACCGGCGTGTGTCTATACATGATTCATTCAAGAACGTTGTGCATGTTTACTGTAACAATGGGGTCGCTAAATTAACATACTTTTGAAAATTCAGCATTTAGTTGATCCTGGTAAGCTTTTGTTGACACAGTTGTAAACACGACGGCGTTCTTCTTCCATGAGAAAGTTTGGAGTTGCGGCATTTGTTTCCAGGCAGACTGGAACATTAACTGTGTTAAAGCTACACTGTGTGAAATTTTCCCCCATCTAGCGGTGAAAAGGTATATGACCATCCAGTGAATATTAGTTTCTGTTTCTCTCAATTCCGATTTCGTTTGAACTCCTACGGTTGCTGATTTAGTCCAAGATTAATATGGCTTCCAGTTCGATCAAGTGATGAGGTTACTTTAGAAAACTATTATAATTTGCAGTTATTTCATTTGTCAGTTAACATGTAGGTTATGACATCTATGTAAAATGAATAATAGTTTTACCTTTTCGTTATTTTATACCATTTCATTGCTAACATCAGCGATCAGGTTCCCAGACGAATGCAAGCTAATCTTAGTAAAGTAACTTTTATCAGTGCTATCGTTATTCTGTATATTGTACGACATCACTAGCATAAGGCAAAGTTTACATTGTAGGCTATATCAGTCTCAAGCAATCCCCCTCTTCACATTCGCCACGGTGCCATCGAGTGTTAAAACGCCAAAGGCGAAGCTTGAATTTACGGGTATGTCCCTCTTTGGCTAATGTACTTTCAAGATGGAGGGGCAACATGGCGACGCGCATTCGAACCCCTCACCCGTATGTATTTTCAATGGCATATTATACACTTACGAGAATACTTTATTACTTGAAAAAGTAAATATACATTAATGAGCACATATATTTTTGAAAGAACTAAGTGTTTTTAGCTAAGAATAAACTAAAAAAGTTACACAGTGTAGCTTTAAAGAACGCAACACACTCTTCTCGTGGACATCCTATAGAATTCAACCAATCAGATGACAACTTCAAAACTCCTGAAGTGTTTCCAAATAAGTGTGCCATTTGCATCAGACATTCAGCCAATGGTCTGTGGGTGTGACGTCTGAGGCTGAGACAAGCTGTGATGTGATCTCTGATAATTTATTTTTCATAGCCAGCCATAACCATAAGGATTGTTGATGATCGCTCTGATTTGTTCTATATAGATCTCTAGGGTTCCTGATTCAATTTTGAAATATTGTGTGTCTAATTACCAATTACAAGTGCAAATATGGTACCTTTTTGGCAAGTGCTTTTGCACTATAGATCCGCCTAACAATGCCTGGTTGGGCCAAACAAGATTTAAAAAGGCGAACATATCTCAAGTGGTATTCAGTGTTGTATACAGTAAACCAATAAGGCTCAAACAGATTTGATGCGACTGACCTGGGTTTGTAAATGCATTTTGCAGAGCTTGCTCATCTCCCTTTTCCCATTACAGATCACATCGGAAAAGCATTTACTTTCAATAAAAATGTATAACATTTTCTAAAAGTGAAAATAAATTGCCTAACGAAATGTTTAATAATAATAAAAATATGTATTATAGAGTAAGGGATAGGTGTGTGTAAGGGATATCAATTTAATAATTGTAATAAATATAATCATTTACACAGTTATTATTTCATCCTATTAATGTACAACAATACTGAGGGGCAAATACTACATCTGTCAAAATAATCTAAGTACAATTTACCCATATTTTCAAAGAACTGCTACAGTGGGGCAAAAAGTATTTAGTCAGCCACCAATTGTGTAAGTTATCCAACTTAAAAGATGAGAGGCCTGTAATTTTTTTATCATACACTCCAACTATGAGAGAAAACCACATTGTTAAAGAATTTATTTGCAAATTACGGTGGAAAATAAGTATTTGGCTACCTACAAAAAGCAAGATTTCTGGCTCTCATAGACCTGTAACTTTTTTTAAGAGGCTCCTCTGTCCTGCACTCGTTACCAGTATTAATGGCACCTGTTTGAACTCATTATCAGTATAAAAGTCACCTGTCCACAACCTCAAACAGTCAGCATGTCAAAGAGCTGTCAAAGTACACCAGAAACAAATTTGTAGACCTGCACCAGGCTGGGAAGACTGAATCTGCAATAGCAGTTTGGTGTGAAGAAATCAACTGTGGGAGCAATTATTTGAAAATGGAAGACATACAAGACCACTGATAATCTGCCTCGATCTGGGGCTCCACAAGATCTCACCCGTGGGTCAAAATTATCACAAGAACGGTGAGCAAAAATCCATTGAAAAGTGATTGAAAAAGGGTATATAACAAAGTATTGAGATTAACTTTTGCTATTGACCAAATACCAAATATATATTTTCAACCATAATTAGCCAATTAAATTCTTTAAAAATCAGAAAAAGCGATTTTCTGGATTTTGTTTTCTTTTCTTCTCATTCTGTCTCTCATAGTTGAAGTGGGAGGACTTGCACAATTGGTGGTTGACTAAATACGTTTTTTGCCCCACTGTACGTTTACAAGGTGCAAATAGAATATATCACTATTTTCATTGACATTTCACTGGTATTGACTTAGTAAATAGCATATATATCACTATGTGCACTTACTGTAAATATCATCTATTGTTAAGACAATGCTATTTTCACTTAATGTAAATATAATCTAGTTGCTATTTACAATTGGTGTAAATCGCTATTTTTACTAAGTGCAAATAGCATCTATTGCTATTGCTATAGCAGCTGCCTGTTAAATATCCCTTTATGCCAAAAAGGTTCTACAGAAGAAATGTCTAACATGTATTATGTTAAACATGTATTATGTAATCATTTATAAAATGTTATTCTATTGATAAAATATTTTACAAGCTGTTTAATTTCCAAATATTGTATTAAAACTAAAACAAATCCATAATATGATCCCATGATGTGAACCAGTAAAATGTTATGTATAGCAGAAACACAATAACAAGATTAAAGAAAAATAAATCAAAATAAATCATATTACAATGTTCCCACTGTTAACCGAAACTTATCCATAGAATTAGAAATTGAATAAAACCCAACCAGGCTTTCATTTTGAATTCACTCATCATATAAATCTCAATTTGGTGATAGGTCTCGCTGTGACAGACTGCAAAACCAATTTTAGGAGAGAGTGTGGAGTTGAGGCTAGATATTGATCTGTCTCCTGTTGACTACTGCCAACCTCTTGTAACACAACATAAAGGCATGAATGCAGACTCCTGAGGAGGGACTGAGGGGGAAAGAGACTGATCTGAATGGACGCTGTGTAAAGGTTACAGTGCTATGTATTATTTCCCCTCCTCCCCACCTCTACCCGGGGGCAAAGAAGAGAAAGAGGTGGGTAGGAGGTGCTTTTGTAAGAGGATTCTTAGGGACTATGTTAGGAGCAAAGATGGTTCACCCTCAATATAATAGAAAATGCACTGGGGAAGACATGAGAGTTTCTGGGTGCAAGGGGATGTCAAAGAGAGTGTCTGAGAGGAGAAAAGTGAGAAGGTAAAGTGTGTGTGTGCGTATGCGTGTGTGTGTTGGGGGCATGAAGCACTTTGCCTGGCAGGACTATTTTGAGGTATCTTTTTAATTTCATGCACGGTGGCTCTCACATTTGTTTCCCCTCTTCCACTCATTTCCTTTCCCTTCTTTTTATCCCCACTCCAAACGTGCCATTTGTTGGCTCGTTCGGTCCTTTCCTCGTCGTCTGCATACAAATTTGGACATTTAATATACTGTAAATGTCCATATTCTTGTGTCTTTTGAATAGCATAAATGCACATGAAATGTCAAAGACACACAACCCAGATATAATATAACAACAAATAATGTTGGCTTCTGGTAAGGTTTTACTTAAGAGCTTGCAAGTTGTAAAGTGCTAAAGTGATTTTAGTCTAAGGAATGGATTTAAAAAAAAAGAAAATTACTGATTGGTTTTTAGTGCTTCAGCATCAAAATAAAGAGTACACAGACTGTATATTAGGGCTGTATTTATGCTTTACCTTTTTATATGCACAGTGGGGCCTGTACCATGATGGTAGTTTAACAAACTCAGCATTACAAGATTAGTTTCCAGTTGACAAAACCAAACCAATCTATTCAGGCTTTGCTGGTCCCATGATGCTGATCATCATCGTTCTCTGTCAACTCAGGTTTTGATCCTGAGTTTAGGAGCTTAGCTGTGACATTAGTAGTGAACAGCCAATCACATGCTGTGGATCAGCATATTATGAGACTGATATTCACTTATCGCGAAAGAAGCAGCGAGATTCACTTCGTTCTTCGGTAGAATATTACATGATTGAAAAATATTAAGAATTTTAACAAATTCAGACAGCAAGAAGAAAAGCTGTCTATGAAAGAGGAAAAATCTTACATGTCAATGCAAGTTATGAAGTTAGTTTAGTTGATATATAGAGATAATTGAACATTTAAGCTCACATGTAATTTTTATAGCTTTATTTATTGATTTTAAAGCATATTTGTATGACCTTTATATAGGCTATTTATATTAATTTTAACAAAGTGCCTATTAATGTTTGATTAACTGAAATGATTATTATAAACAAGGATTGTTGAAAGCCAGGAACTTTAGACTTTAAACACAATTTGCTATGTAGAGACCTTTAATTTGTAGTGGAAAAAGGGGGAGTGACTTTACTGGATCAGAGGTTTGCCACTTTGCTCACAGCTGATTGGTCCAATTTCAGTTTCTCTCTTATCAGAATAGAACATAATCTGCCCTGGGGTGCTTCTCAATATCCCTCCTCGTTCCCTCATTCCTCCGTCCTCCATTCCTATGACCCGGAAACCGACCGAGCTCAGCCATCTTGTAGGACATCTCAACTCTCTAATTGCACTGCGAGGAGGCTCCCTGAGGAGTCATGAGTGAGGATACACAGGTGTATCCTTTGAGGAAGCATTTTATCGACTAAACATGAAGCACGTATTAATTCTCCTCCCCTTTCACATCATCTTGCCAGAATTTATTAATTATATTATTATTTTTACATGTATAAGACACAAATGTATGTCAAATAACAACAACTGTAGGACAGTTGCAGAATTATTTCAAAGCACAAGAAAATTTAAGAAAATTTAACAAACTGCAATAACCAACCCTAACCCTAACCCTAACAAATAAAAAGCAGTTAACTGGGAATAATTCATTGTTAATAATAACTGTTAATGTTAGATAAAATATGGTATTTTGTGGAGGTTGAAACTATTACAATATAAATAGTTATTATCTCTAATGTTCAAGAATCCCGACGTGCAAGCTAAATCCAGCGGTGTAGAGTCGTCATTAACTGACAATGCTTTGAAGTGACGCTAAAGGGAACGAGGATATACACTCATCTAAAGGATTATTAGGAACACCTGATCAGTTTCTCATTAATGCAATTATCTAATCAACCAATAACATGGCAGTTGCTTCAATGCATTTAGGGGTGTGGTCCTGGTCAAGACAATCTCCTGAACTCCAAACTGAATGTCAGAATGAGAAAGAAAGGTGATTTAAGCAATTTTGAGCATGGCATGGTTGTTGGTGCCAGACGGGCCGGTCTGAGTATTTCACAACCTGCTGTTTAGTTACTGGGATTTTCACACACAGCCATTTCTAGGGTTTACAATGAATGTATGAAAACATCCAGTATAGGGCAGTCCTGTGGGCGAAAAAGCCTTGTTGATGCTAGAGGTCAGAGGTGAATGGGTCGACTGATTCAAGCTGATAGAAGAGCAACTTTGACTGAAATAACCACTCGTTACAACCGAGGTATGCAGCAAAGCATTTGTGAAGCCACAACACGCACAACCTTGAGGCGGATGGGCTACAACAGCAGAAGACCCCACCGGTTACCACTCATCTCTACAAATAGGAAAAAGAGGCTACAATTTGCACAAACTCACCAAAATTGGACAGTTGAAGACTGGAAAAATGTTGCCTGGTCTGATGAGTCTCGATTTCTGTTGAGACATTCAGATGGTAGAGTCAGAATTTGGCTTAAACAGAATGAGAACATGGATCCATCATGCCTTGTTAGTGGTGGTGTAATGGTCTGGGGGATGTGGAAAAGTTAAAAATGGAAACTTATGAAAATGTGTTTCAAAATGCTAATTGTCTGTGTATAAACTACAAAAACGTGAATTTGTGAAAATGGTGACAACATGAGCATGCATATTAAATGTTGAGTCTATGGGCGTGTAGTTTTACTTTACAAAGTGACATTGCCACCTACTGGCCGGGCATGCATAACAGTATTTTTTTTATTGTTTTCGCTGATCTGTGGGAACAGGGATTGCTTTGGAAACTTTGTCGTCTGTATGGCAAAACCACAAGGTTTTTACCGCAAAGTTAAAAGTATAATCTTTAGTATATCGCTGTCCTGTAAACGTAGCCATAGTCTTCCAGGTTTTGACCTTATCCCTGCTGCACTTTATTAGTAGTATTTTCCGGCTTATGACCAATCTGTTTTATCACTAGTTCTTAGTACTTTTCACCCCTACCTCTTATACACTATACCATTCAACACTTTGTGGTTGGTAAAATTTTTTATGTTTTTAAAATGAGTCTTTTATGCTCATCATTATGGCTGCATCAGCATTTGATCAAAAAACTATTTTTATTTTACAACAATGTATTCCATTGGTGACAGCTGAATTTTCAGCCTCATTACTCTAGTCTTCAGTGTCACATGAGCCTTCAGAAATCATTCTAATATGCTGATTTGGTGTTCAAGAAATGTTAAAAACACTTGTGCTGTTTATAATGTTTTTTATGGAAAATGTGATACACTTTTCAGGATTCTTTTATGAACTGTTTATGATCACTTTGATCGTCCTTGCTGAAAAAAGTAACCATATGAGTAACCAACTTGAAAGCAGAAAAGCAAAATACTTAATGTACTTTCTGTAATCCGCGAGATATGGCATGGGCTGAGACTGTTATGAGAGAACCAATCAGCGGCTCGTTAGGAATCGTTAGTGCTTGTTAGGTTTTAATTAGTACAGCACAGTGCCTCTGATTAAACCTCCTATGGTTTCAGCATTCAGTTAGCCTTCCGTGTTCTTTTATTCCAGCCAAGTCTGATAATAGCTACAGTACAGTTTGGGTACGCCTGTCCGACTAACCCACCACCAGTGTCTCTCCAGATTACCTGTCAAAACAACTTATACAAGGCCCTCAGTATACCTGTCAAATTTACTGCATAATCCTACAAAAATATATCTGTCAGGGTTCACTTCTAAAGCAGCTTCAATGTGATAGTAAAAATTTGTACTTGACCTATGGAGTTTATCTTGTGCGGAAGGCTAGCAAACAAACCAGCTGGCATGTTATTGTATTCTCTTACTTATAATTGTGAAGAATAGAATTACACAGCCAAATGAGCATCCACACGTGCGTGATCGGATGGAGCAGGCTGCGGAAAATCAATGCTGATTAGGCGCATGAAGTTGCTTTTCGTTTTTAAAGATTATTGCTGTAATTTTGGGGATTACAGCTTTTATGTGGGAACCGTAGACATTGGCCTACCAACCCTTTTACTGGGCCGTTAACCCGCTATGATTAAAACATGAGTACACATATACTTAAATGCACTGAGCATATATTTTACAAACATTACAAGCCCTCTGCAAAACTGCTTACTGCCAGGCGAGCACTTCAAATGATATAAAAATTACTGGTGATTTAATCAACAGGGTGTGCAAGAAGTTTGTTGGGGAATTAGCCTTTTTTTTTTTGGACTTATAGTGGAAAATTCAGCCTGAACACAAACTAATGGACTAGCTCAATCGCAATCTGACTCAAAACTGCCTGTGTACAGCAAAGCCCGAGTCATTAAATCATTAGCAGGCATTAAGAGAGCTCTCACATCATATATCACACAGACGGGGAATTACATGCTCTCTGGAATCTAAATTGAAAGCTGGGAACATTACCGTAACTTTGACATAACACAGGCTGTGTAAATAAAACAGTTTGGCCTGTATGTGTGTTGACGCTTGTGAGTATGCACTCCAGTGCATCATGGGGAATGGTTCTGTCATGAGACGTGGAGCTTCCGTATTGACCCTGTGGCTTTTCAAGGTTCAGAACATCTCAGTGAGCTTGTACACACATTGATGTCTTATTGATATATCTACAGGTATAGTATAGATTATCTATTAACAAGCACTATACATTTCACACATAGCCTTGACAAATGCAGCAATGACTTGCCAATGAATTTACTGTCAACAGTGGTGAAGGACGCAAAGACTGTGATGACGCATTTCTGCAATAATTAACTTTGTAAATCAATTTTTTTTTATTTATATAATGTGCATTTAAATCACCATTCTTTGCTTTATATTACCCTATATGACTCTTTATATATCACCCTTTATATAATACCTATTTTACCCCTTTATATTAATTGTAAAAAATAAATACAAAAAAGTTAAAATGGTGTGATAGGGTTTCAAATAATTTCCCTCTTCTGATTGTAATAATCATTTCCTCTCTTTATTATTATTATATATAAATATAAATAAAAAGTAATTTAAAAAAAAAAATAGTGGATCCACTACTGGATATGATTTTGAAAAGTGTTATTATATTTAAAAAAAACATGACAACAAACAAACAGGCTGACACAAAAGATTAGCCTTTTTTATTTCAGTTTTTAAAATTGTATTACATATTAGAGATTTCATGTTATGTTCCTGTCAACATTGGCTATTTAATTGTGAATGCTCAATTCCTCTATTTTTACATTTCACTCACTCAAAATAAATATGCATTGTTCATACTGTACATTAAAATGTTGTGATGCCTTAATTCCCTTGTATGCCTGCTTTCACAAACAAGGTTTAGATTAAGCCAGGCTTAGGCCTTAATTCAATTAGGACATTTAGGTAGCTTTTATAATTGTTCCTTGGAACAAAACATTAGTGTGCATCTTGAGCTGGCACTGACATATTTTAAGATGTCAGTGCAAGTTGCTTTCAGTTAAAACATTTTCTTTTGTACAAGAAACTGTTTTGGTTCTTTGTTGAATTCAAGGCAGAACCATTTGAGAACCGTTGTTCCTAGTCTAAGCCTTTCTAAAAAAAAAATAACCATCCTGTGTGGAAGATAATACTTTGTGAGTTGGCTGACTCTTCTTCTTCTTGAGCCCTGCTGAGTTGATACGTGGGGACTTCCCAAGCCAGACTCTGGGAGGTCAATCTTCTGAGGTAACCATTACCGGAGCTTGTATGTGGATCATCCCTGGCTAATCTTGCCCCTGCAGCTTGTCTCCCTAAAGCTTTTCCCGCACGGAGCCGGGGCAAACTCAGCCACCCGTGCAGCAGGAAGCAGCATGAAGCAGTGTGCTTTGCCACAGACCTACAGAGAGATGCTGGTTAACCAACCAGATCAATATGGTGGGCTCCATGATCTCTCTGACCCCTGCTTGCGTTATTATTTCCCTTACTATCCCCCTTCTCACTTTGTCACTCTAACATATTTGGCTTAATAGTAAATATTACAGCTGAGAGCTTTGCTAATGGACGTCTGTTCCATGTTGCACTTATTAGGTATAAGAGCTCCTGTACCCCATTAGGGCTGATAACTAAATGGTTAATAAAGAAAGGCTGTCTCTTGTCTAACAAGCCTCTTACCATCGCTTCGAAATGTCTAGTATACTCTTTCATAGCTGGTCCTCTGGGTCAGCCAAAGACTGGTATCGCAGACAGACGAGAAGGAGAGAATGAGGAAAGGGGAGGACAGAATTACTCAACCCTTGGAAAAGAATGAAAAAGGGTCAGATTTTAATGGCCTCCAGCTCGGAGGATCCAATTGGTTTATTAGACCAGAGCCTCTTACCAGCCCAAATTACTAAGAGACAGTGAGAGAGTACAGCTGTATATATATATATATATATATATATATATATATATAGCTAGTTCATCTCCATAGTTTGGAGCTTCTGGATTGTTTTGTATCAGGAAATCTCCATGGTTGGTTTTACACTGACCACACCACTCGTCTGCCCCCTGCCACAGGAGAGAAAAATAACAAGGTACAAGGGTTACTGTGATGCAGAAGAGAAAGAGAATGCAATCCAACTGATATATATATATATATATATATATATATATATATATATATAT
Source organism: Gobiocypris rarus (assembly GCA_023029165.1). Lineage (NCBI taxonomy): Eukaryota > Metazoa > Chordata > Actinopteri > Cypriniformes > Gobionidae > Gobiocypris > Gobiocypris rarus. The sequence continues at coordinate 25,769,210 of CM040932.1, forward strand.
ATATATATATATATATATATATATATATATATATATATATATATATATATATATATAATATATATATATATATATATATATGTAAGCAATTGTGTCTCCCATCAATATCCTTCTACTGTTGAGATGATCTCTAAAAAAAGTGTCATTATACCGATCTCACATTGAGTGGTTTTATTTCACCCAAACAATAACAACCATAACCATATAATTTCCAACCTGCCTTTCCCCATTCAAAACAAAATAAGAATTTTATCAGAATGTCAGAGCTGTTTTCATGCTATACCTTACGTACAATAAAAGGGCTGTGAAGCTCCAAAAAGGACTAAAAACATCCTAAATGTAGTCCATGCCTCATATTTCAAGTCTCCTGATCCCATACGAAAGAACACCATTCACTTTAATCGTATGATTCTGATATGTTCCACAAAAGACTTAAGGTCCTATGTGTTTTGAAAGACAAATAAAGATAGAATTACATTTTGGGGTGAAATATCCCTTTAAAGTCACTACATCACTTGCATGTAATGACATCACATGTTCACTGTGTGTTGCCAGGGTAATGTCTTTTAATTGTTCCTTCTTTTAAGTTACATCTTTCTTGCTCATGCATGCCACATAATTAATAATTCAACCAGTATTCCATTTTACAAGAAAGTTTACTTGTAAGCATTTATTGCATTTTATATTTATGTAACTTAAAGTGAAGAAAATTTCAAAAATTTGGGTATGCGTAGGTGCAGGTGTGTCATGTTAAGCAAATATGATGTTTCACTGGAGCTTGGTTAAGTTCTGGTTAAGAGGATTATGATTTTTGAATTGCATTGCAGAGCAACACTGCCACCTAATGGCCACTTTGAAACTGAGACTAGCTGCCACCTGCTTCTATAAGTGTGTGGTTATGCTTTGCATGTGAGTGCATCTGTGTGTGATAAAAGGCAGAAGATGAGAAATGGTTATGGATTATGGGCTGTGCTGCAAATCCAATACATCTGCCATATGAATAGAAAACGTTAAAAGAGGGGGGAAAGGAAGAAATATGAAGGGTTGGAAGAGCAATGGCTCATATGAATCATATGAACGCACATAGCTTCTTTATTTTGTAACTCACAGACGCTCACTAACATGAAGGTTAGCCAAGGACTCCCTATAGTGGCTATAAAATTACTGTAGTGTAGGCTTTTACCAAACGCATGTAAAAACAACCTGTAAAAGTAATGGGCCAGCAATCACAGGAGTCAGCATCTCTGATGTTACGGTACCCTGAACTCTGTCTCATTCTTTCTCTTTCTCTCTCTCCTTCTCTCTTTCACACACACACACACACACACACACACACACACATGCACTCTTGGCTGGGAAATGAGTACATCTCACACATCATAATTCTTCTCTCTCCATCGCTCTCTCTCTCTCTCTCTCTCTCTCTCTCTCTCTCTCTCTCTCTCTCTCTCTCTCTCTCTCTCTCTCTCTCTCTCTCTCTCTCTCTCTCTCTCTCTCTCTCTCGCACACACACGCTGCCCGCTCCAGTAAACCAATACATCATTTCCCTTGTAGAGTATGTCTTCTCTCCTCATCTGTTAGAGAGGGGTTTATGAAGCATCAGCACAGTCCAGGCTGGAGCCCTTTACCAGAGCACAGAGTTCAAATGATGAGTCCTCTATGGATCCTTGACTTTATATATCTCTGTTTTCACTTTATGAATAATACACAGCCACATTTTTAATGTGATCTCTTAAAATAGCTTGAGTTTTGTGGAATTAAGTCAATGTCTTGTAGCTGTAAGGTTATCTCTGTGTTAGAGTACTCTTAACAGTTGCATTTAGAATGTACATGCTTTCTCTTCCAGGAAAAAATAAGTTGCATATGATGAAGAACTGACTGTTTTAGGAATGATCTATATGATCTGTTATTTGAATTTGACATTTTATATCTCTATAACAGGAGCTGAATGTATTGAAGTGCCTGATTGTTATGTGTTTGTCATACAATGTATTATTATGGGCATTACCAAGCATAATGCATTCAATACTTTATAATACATTGTAAAGTCTTTAAGTAAAGTGTTCCCATGTTGTTGTTTTTTAAAAACAACTTAAAAGTATTAAAAGTAAAACTTTTATTGTATGCATAAAATGGCAGTAAATACATTTATAATGTTACAAAATATTTGGTCACACATTATTGTTTTAGGGTCCAATTCTCACTATTAACTAGTTGCTTATTAGCATGCATATTACTGGGATATTGGCTGTTTATTAGTAATTATAAAGCACGTAGTAATCTGCATGACCATATTCTAGATTCCTTAATCCTACCCAATACCTAAACTTAACAACTCTCTTACTAGCTAACTATTAATAAGCAGTTATTGGGAGTTTATGTGAGAGTTAGGCAAAAGGCATAGTTAATAGTTCGTTAATAGTGATAATTGGACCCTAAAACAATAAAGTGTGACCAAATATTTGTATTTGTATAAATAATACTCTTTTGAACTTTCTATTCATCGAAGAATCCTAAGATCATAGTTTCCACAGAAATATTAAGCAGCACAACATTGATAATAACAGAGCAAAAATGGCTGCCCCGTGTGTGTGTGTGTGTGTGTGTGTGTGTGTGTGTGTGTGTGTGTGTGTGTGTGTGTGTGTGTGTGTGTGGACTGGTAATCCTACGGTATGGGGACAAAATGTCCCCACAAAGATGGCAATATCCAAATTTTTGTCCTTGTGGGGACATTTTTTTGGTCCCCATGAGGAAAACATCTTATAAATCACACTATGTGATGTTTTTGAAAAAGTAAAATGCAGCATGTCTCCTGTGATGGGTAGGTTTAGGGCAGGGGCAGAGTAGGGGATAGAAAATACAGTTTGTACAGTATAAAATGCATTACGCCTATGGAATGTCCCCATAAAACATGGAAACACAACGTGTGTGTGTGTGTGTGTGTGTGTGTGTGTGTGTGTGTGTGTGTGTGTGTGTGTGTGTGTGTGTGTGTGTGTGTGTGTGTGTGTGTGTGTGTGTGTGTCTATGGTTTGTTGTGTGCGTGCGAGCATGCGTGCATGTTTGTGTTCACTACTCAATTGGATGAGTTAAATGCAGAGGAAAATTCTGAATATGGGTTATGATACTTGGCCTTCACATGTCACTTAACTTTACTTACACAAACAAACTAGATCATGTTACGAGGTAATGGCTGCTAAGAACTTTGCCATCATAGGAATACGTCAATAGACCAGTTGTCAAGCAATTTCACAGGATCCTTAAATGCAAAAAAAAAAAAAAAAAAAAACTCATAGAGGCTCTGGAAACTCCTTGAGAGCAGGCATTCCGGTACCTAGATGTTCCATTCCACAAGCTTATATATAACAATCACGGGTATTGAGAACAGGCTAAATATTTCAGTCTGATCCATATAAAGACAAATCCATAAGCTGTCTTTTGTTAGCGGCTGTTCTAGATGAGTTCATAAAAAAAGAATTTGAAATTTGTTAATTAACCTTCCGAGACAGAAGTGCGTTCATTGTGCATCTGATTAAAATAAGCGCTCAGCGTTTGAAGCTGGTCATCGCTCTCAACTCTCCTTTCATCTCTCTTTCCCTCTTTTTCATCTATTTTTGGGGCTTAAATGATATTGAAAGGCAGTGTTCCAGTCCTCTGTTCAACCAAGATAAGATTATTGATGTGGGTGCATCTAGCTGAGCCAATGCAAAAAAAAAAAAGAGGCTCTGAAACTCATCGAGAGCAGACGTGTTCCGATTACCTAGATGTTCCATTCCACAAGCTTATATAACAATCACGGGTATTGAGAACAGGCTAAATGTTTCAGTCACAATGATCCATAAAGACAAGTCCGCAAGCTGTCTTTTGTTAGCTGTTCTAGATGGGTTCATAAAAAAAGAGTGAAATTTGTTAATTAACCTTTCGGGCAAGTGCGTTCATTGTGCATCTGATTAAAATAAAGCGCTCAGCGTTTGAAGCTGGGTCATCGCTCTCATCTTCCTCTTCATTTCTTCATTGTCATTTCTGACTTGCTGCCTTTCACCCTTTATGAGAGCAAATTGCGAATCACTGTCAACACAGTGCTCTCTCTCATCCTCCATTCTCTCCTCTGTTTCTTCCTCTTCACTGTTTATCAATGCACCACTCCACTGTGAAACGCCGCACTGTAACTATAGTAACCTCTTAGCAGGTTGCCGTAGTGATACAGTGTATTCCTGAGTAGGAAACAGAGAGAGAATGAACCGTCAGAAGCTTCCCTCTTTTGCACTTAAACTCACTCTTTTAGAAGCCTGACACTGTTCAACTAGCCATCAAAAAAACCCTAATTGCCCAATCATTGATTGATCTGTGGTTTTTGGGGTTTTACTTTAGTTAAAAGCAGCTCGGCTTCATTCGACCCGATATCTGACAGTCCTTTTATATTTCAGCAATAGGAATGGGAAGCAGGGGTCAGAGCGGGCTAAATATGAATGAGCAGTGCCAGTGTGTATCACCATGCTAACCCTCCTAGCTGCGCAGTTCATTATGAAAATATTCCAAGAAATGAGATTCCACTTACGAGTCTATTTCCCCCATCTGAATGATTCAATTTTGGCAAATGTGTCTGCAGTGAAAATAACGTTATGCCTCTTTGTAAATGAAAAAATACCAATTTGCAGCAAAATGGAATTGAGTTTAATTCAAGGATGCACAGTATCTCAACGTTATAGCAAAACTAAAAAACCCTTTTGTCAGGTAAAAACATTTCCGAGCCGTACTTATAAATGGCACAATGGCGGTCTGTGATGTGCAGATGATGTCTGTGGGAAAATTGCTCCGTTATCTATGTTTTTGCTTGGCGGATGTGGGGGACTGCAGCAAATTGAAATGCGCTGTGCTAAGGGGCTGCTTTTCTCTGGTTGGGTCCAATCGCTCATGGTTTATCAGGAGTCAACCTCTGGGCACATTAGCACCAGACTGGAGGTGGAGACGGAGCATCCACCGAGTGTGAATCTAATTCTCTGTGTGCGCTCTCAAATCTTCCCTTCATATCCATGTGTGGGTTATGAGAAGCAATTATGAACTCTTTGAAATCATGGAGTATTTTATGAGATAGCATGAAGTTATCGCTCTTTGTCTTTTCTGGTTTATCTTTCTCTCTCCCTCCCATTCTCAGTACACCGCCGTTTTTGCTTTGGAAATCTCTCTCATATTTTTTCATTTAAAGCCGGTTAGAACTGCAGGCGGATGTGTATGCGCATGTTTTGTGTGTGCGTGTGTGTAATGACACCATCACCTCCCCTAACAGGGTCATTTGTTGCTTTTCCAATATACCATTATGCCCAAACAGCTATTTCTCACTCAAATGGAAAATGTGGATGTGGAAACGATTTCTGCTCAACCTGATTGTTTTCCACACGCTCTTCCAACAAATCTCCAGCTTGTTCTCAGGAAGCCTCTGTCACACATTTGCTTTTATTGTAACAAGTCTGTCAGTGTGTTTTGTGGATTTTGCCTCAGGCTATAACACTGCTATTCACTGTAATTTATGCGGTTAATTTTTCAAGCTAATTCTGTAGTTGGGAGTTTAAACCCTGGTGGGGGAAAAGAAAAGCCACTTCAATAGTGAATTGGCAAATGTTTTAGGAGGGATTTAGGTGGTGCTTTGTAGGATGGAGAGGAAAGGAATCATGGGATTCCTTTCCACCTGAGATGGTGAGATGGTAAGGAGATATCAATGTAGCCAAAAGACAAATGCTTTCCTCTCTCTCCTCCCACGGCTTTCTTCTTCGTCTTGTTCTCCTCCCCTTATCGCATCCCTCAAGGTCTGCAATTAACGTTCTTGGTTCCCTTCCAGAGAATGGAGGGAGTGTGGGATGGGCTGGAGCATGGAAGGTGGAGGTGGCTATAACGCAATTTAGTCTGATTTAGCCCTTTTCCCAGTGATCAGAGCTGTCAGCGTTCAGTAATGATCCTCTCATTGACATAGCAGTCAACAGCTCTTCAGGAAGCTCACTCCCCACTGCGCTCTGCTCCACATGTATTAACACTCTGCTAACCATGGAGAGAGAAAGAGAGAGCAGATGTATCAATGGTCGTTTATACAGCCACTATCTATGGGGCTATTTATTCACGTAATTGTATGTATGCTGGAAAACAAATTTATTCATTGATTTAGTGAGGTTTATGCTTCAAACAAGAGAAACATGTTAGCAATTGAACCAGACAAATCACACTTTAATACAGTAATATTGTTATAATTTAAAATAACTGTTTTCTATTTCAATATATATTAAAAAAAATTTATTCATGTGATCAAAGCTGAATTTCCAGCATCTTTAAGCATTTGTTCAATGTCACATGATTCTTCAGAAGTTATATGCTGATATAAGTATGTAAAAATATATTTTTTTTTTTTCAGGATTACACCCAAAAACTTAATTTAATTGAAATAGAAACACCCTGTTACATTATATATATAATTTTTTCACATTTATGTTCTTAAATAAATAAATACAATTAAATAAATAAAACAAATGTACAATATTGTATACTTAAATTATTTTAGGAATGAATTAACTAATCCCATATTAATTTATTTTATGTATAAAAACTTTATATTTCAGGTTTAGTTTACAAAAATGCTGGGTAAAAACAACCCAATGTTGGGTCAAATATAGACTAACTCAGCAATTGGGTTGTTTTAACCCAGCGATTGGGTGGTCTTAAGCAAACATTTAACCCAACCACAATAATACAATTGTCATACTGACTAAAATACTATCATATTTTAACAATCTCTTTATTATAGAAGATTATTGCTGTAATGACATTTTTTACATTTTGCTTTTCTTTTTTCTTGTGATCTTTTTTGTTTCACTGGAAAAAAGTCAGAAACTGATTAAGGGTAGGGTTTAATTTTATATTTATTTATTATTATTTTTTTTATATTTTTTATATATATGACTGCATATGAATACAAATGGACTATACGAATTCCACGCTCTAAGAAGAGATGAGTAATTTTTAAGAACTGATATTTTAGACCAAACACTGAATTTCAATGCAACCTTTCTTCTTTCTTCCCTCTTCCCAGTTTTCCTTACAATTGTGTTGTTAACGTTCCTGGAAGTGCGCAGTCCAGTTTCCAAGAGAGTGAACGTGGCTTAATGAAAGACTCCCATGAACACACAGTGGTGTGTCTTTGATCTGCAGAAATCAGGCTAAATGCCACGTGCGCCTCTCTGATTAGGCCATAATGAAATGAATTAACCAGAGACTGCATGAGCTCCTCTCTACGGGTGAGCTCGCGGCGCAGACTCAACAATAGAGAGGACAGGACGAGCAATTACCACAACAGGACTATGAGTGTAGCTGGGCTTTAGAATGTACGCAGTAACACACGTACATAAGCACACCACTCACTTTGACTCACGCACGAGATGAGACTCTAAAAATATGTATTCCTGGACGTTCACACATTTGCAGACACAAAAAGAACCCATGCATCACGTGCTCGGAAACACAATCACGAAAGCCCTCTCAGCTACTACACACCACATGCAAACACCACGTAATAAGATGTCAAAGATAATTGCATTGCGTTGCAAATTAAATGTGCATTACAGAAAAGTGCAGACAAGTTCTTGTGTACATTCTGCACACTGAAAATGACACAGGAATGCAGAGGTGTCAACAACACACTAAAGACATTACTGAAAGAATACAACAATGAGCCAAAATACTATGACCAGTCACAGTGATTATTAAGATCTGTGTGGATTAGATGGTAAGCAAGCAATCTCTGAAATGACAAAGCATGTGGGTCAGCAATGGTGAGATTTCTCAACAGTGGTCCGAGGAGTGACAAACCACAAACCTGCCCAAGGCTCATTGTTCTGCAAAAGGGGGCAACGAGAGCTATTCCATATGTTTTGGCTCATCTGATGGCAATATGAAAATCACATGCAAAGTGATTATCGCTGTATTGCATATCTTACAAATATCGCTAGTTACCTTGTCTATTTTTATTCTGTCAACGACAAATGAAACAAAAGCAGATGGACCTGCAGATGGTTACATGTGTCCAAGCAAGTTCATGAAGTATTTTTGAATGAATCTGTTGAATGAATGAATGAATCATGACTCATTCATAAAGACAGTCGTTTGTCGCCATCTACTGGCATAAAGATGAGTCTCTGAAAAATCCTCTAATCTTTCCAATACGGTCCTAATCAGTAAAATCGCAATATTAATAATTATAACTCAAATGTCATTTAGAAAACTAGTACTGTCAGAATAGTGCTTTAAATGCAAGGAAGAAACTGTGGCTTTTGAAGTGAGATGTGAATGCGGAAATGCGTGGCTTCTGAAGAGGCACATTCATATGCCCATTTCAATAAATGTAGGCCTACTTTCCTCTCTGCTCTGTTAAAATGAAGGCAAATGTGACATCTACAGTGTGAAATGAAGATAGTTATTAATTCAACAATAAAACTTTTCATTTATGACTTGAATGCTGTTGAACTCAGCAAATCATTAGTCAGAAGGTTCGAGATTTCGAGATTTCATTGCAAATCCAAAGCTTGAATAGAAAAATGCGTTATCCCTATGCGTTGGGTTTGATTTTAACATCACTGTAGCACTCATGACATTTAGATGTGTGTATGGTAACAAAGTATTCACATTAAAGAACTGTCATATGACTGGCACTCAGCATAATTGCTAAGTGGAGCTCCCCAAACAGCAAGCCATTTCACTGCTATTTAAAGCTTAGCACAGCCGTGGGACAGATGTTTGTGTGTTTATGTACATGATGAGCACATTATGTGCCGTGGCCCTCGAATGGATATCACCAGACCAAGCATACAGTCACACTCATGTCAATCTCATGTCAATCGTGAGTGACTATAGAGTACTATTGCATCCTTCATATCTCCGAAACTTTTGAAAAACCGGACTCTATCAAATGTCCAACTTATTTTTTTTAAACTTTGTCCATGTTTAAGAATATCTTTAACAGCGCAAAAAGCTCAGTATGCATGAAAAAGCATTTCACCCCCCTTTAAGATTGAAAATTGGCCTGGGGAGTCTGCTCTGTGTTTTCTACTGCACAAGAGGCGTGATCAATGGGCATATTTCAAATGCCTCTGTATGGAATTGAATAGTCCTTCAACCAATCAGACCACACGAGGTGTGATCAACGGGTAGTTCAAATGACTCTGTACGCAATTGGATAGTCCTTCAACAAATCAGACCAACAATCCATCGCTTAAACCCGCAAATAGTGCGCCAGCTGGATAAGCCAGTTTGTGATTGATTCCCGCAAATATGTACAGGTTTCCAACCTGAGCTGCAGGGTGAAAATGGAATCGCCGGCAGATCAGACTGGGTTAACCCTTTTAACTATTTGAAAATTCCAATTCTTAGAATGAAATAATCAACTGAATGATATCAGTATTATTATTATCATATTAGTAGGGTTGTTATGTCATAGCTGTGTCTGTTCTCATATAAGAGTAGCTTAGATTTTGGGTAAATCAGAATATGCTTTTTTTCTCATTAACTGTTTAAGCATAAATTTCACAATATTCTGTTAAATGTATGCTTAAAAGAAAAAAAGAAAACCTGGTCTAAGCTGATCTTTTCAACAGGACCTTCACATGCACAAATTCACTATGCTTTTAGCCCTGCTCTGGAGTGGCTCTTCTAAGTCATTTGCTTGGCTGGCTGTGAGAGAAACCCTGAATGTGCGCTGCATATCAACCAGTAAGTGTTACTGAAACACACCCACATGTACACACTCCTTTATAAATCCACATACATCAAATGCCATTCATACACACAACATACACCACATGCTCACTAATTTGCTTTTGTATGTGTATGAGTGTGGATGTACTGTATCTTTGACTCCTGCCCTTTTGATGAGGTCACAGAGGGAGAATTCAAAGCTGATCCACAAACACACAAGCCAATCCCTGATCCCATACGGACTGTCGTTACTGAGCGACAAGCCTGCAGACCTGCTTTTGAACTTCACTCTGCTCCAGCTCTGTCTTACTTTAAATTCCACCTGCCTCACAAACGCCAGTGCCTTTCTCTACCTCCCATTGAAGGAGTACCTTTATTCGTCCATGACTATGTTGGGTTCTGCTTTAGAAGGCATTGTTTTCTGAACTTTTCTTTGTAATATCAGTCACATGTGATGAAGTGTGAAAGGTCAGCTTTAGTTTTCTAGTTTCGGCTGCTGGTTCCATGAATCATCCATTACTGACTCTATAGTGCTCAAAAGATATACTTTTCAGATGAAGAACTGGATTTACCCAGTAGCCACATACTGTACATACACATACAGTATATTAGGTCTTATTCAGTTTAAATGACAATTTGTTTTATTACTATTATTATTATTGTTTATGGAATGGCACTCCATACCATATATTATGGAACAGATCTAACTGAATTATGTCCTAAAATATCACATTTTTGTGTCAGCCCCAGGCTAAAAAAACAACAAAAAAACAACACTTCTTTGTTTAGCCAGTCAGAGACGCTTTCTGCCTGTCAATCATTTTGAACTTTCACACGGCAGCCCATATATGGAAAGCAGAAAACTGTTGAAACGGATCATTCAAGTCATTACAGTCAGCTTCATAAGCAGTTGTCAGTTGTTAGTTTGTCGTGCAAGAATGCTATTTTGTTTCTTTTGCTTTTGACAAGTTTGACAACACTGCATGACGTGCAGCTGCTCTCCTGCCCCATTTCTGAATACAGCGGTATACTTGAAGGACAGGGCTTTATAAATAGGAGGCATCTATAATTCAGTCTAATTGTAATTCAGATTTGATGTGTAGTCACACTAGGCTTTGGGCATGTAAAAAAGGTTCGGACACTGATGCCACGCTACAGGGTTTCTGTTTTTAATGAATAATAATTCAGAAAGAACATATGAAAGGTACACTGTAACTTTTGGCCTTTTATAGCGGTAAAAAAAAACAAAAAACAAAAAACACTGCAAACTTTTTTGTGGAAGAACATTGTTTTGGTTGTGCTACGGCTCTGTGTGACTGTGTGGATGATTATGTCCTGTTGAAAAAGTTTGTCATGAACTGGTTTAAGCTGGTCCTAAACTAGTGCTGGTTTCATAGGAACAGCTTAAACCACCTCATGATCAACATAAGCCAGCTCAAACCAGCTGCCATGCTTTAAAACATACCTAACCAGCATTATGCTGTTTTTTTTCAACAGGGTTCTTCTTTCTTAACTACAAACATTCCCTACTAGGCTTAAGAGATTTAACCAGTTTAGATGAAAAAGGATCTCATGCTGACTAGCCTGCTACTGTATCTATGTCCTTTAATAGACATGATACCTCCTTGAAAAAAATAAATAATAATAATTATAAATATACAGTACAGAGCTACAACAAAACATAATGCAAAGACCTTTCACAATAGATAATGATTTACATCTGTTAGAGAGCTATATATGTTGTACATATTTTACATATTCTACTAAATTGTACATATACAATTGATATAAAATATATGGAGAGGAAAGGAATCATATATATATATATATATATATATATATATATATATATATATATATATATATATATATATATATATATATATATATATATATATATAACGGGAGGTTTAATAGCATGCTCCATGTCAACCTTTCTCGCTTTTTGTGACAACTAACCTATGCCACTCTCACGCCATAGCCAGAACAACTTTTCACACGCACGGGTGAGTGATGTACATAGGCATCTGAACCATTGTGTGTGGGTGGGACAAGACCCACCCACTTTTTACGACCAATGATATTGGACCCACTCACTTTTATTGTCTCTAATTCAGCGCATGTCTGTTTACCTATACCAATAACCGATAAAAACTTAATAGTAAACATGTTAGACGCTTTATTTCCACTTTTCTAAAATTTTCTTCAGTTTTATTGAAAATAAATGCCTTTCCGATCTGATATGTGATGGGAAAAGGGAGTAGAGCGAGTTCGGCAAAAGCCCATAGACAGTAAAAGAAATGGACACAGCGATCCCATTGACTTCAACGGAGAGAATTGAAGTCAATTAGAAGCACTTACTTCCTGATGGCTGAGCGAACTGCACAGACTCAGACTGAGCTTGACGACGTAGATGTGACGTACGCAACCTGTCTGACAGTTGTAAGTCCTCTAGTAGTTGTGGAAAGTGAAATCTGAATCACGTTTTTGAAATATCTTGTCCCGTTGCTTTTGGCTCTCTATGGGCTTCTCCCCATGCTTCTCCCTATCGGAATTTATGCCTCCACATCCCCCCGATTGCCTCATAGACAGTAAAAGATTGCCTGCGATCTTCTCCTTCTGCCTAAATGGTAATTTCTCTACTATGCGACAGAGTCGTGTTGGTTATGACACAATCGTTAGCCTATTTTTTACAAAAACGGCTTCTACAGGACGATAGAGTAAGATACAAGGTAATGGAGCCTATTATACATTGTCGTGTTTCTGTAGAAATAAACAATGGACAAATGGAGTCTTTACACACCTCATATGTTAAGTTATTCACTGTCAAAATGACGCCAAAATGAATGAGATCCAATGGGATGCTAACAGCAGGTGATGGCTTGGTTAGCAATGGCCTCCCCTTGGAAGGTACGCTTTCAGGGGGCTGGATTACCCCCTTGCAAAAGCCAGATTCGAACCTCAGATCGATTTGCATCAAAACTTGATGCCATGCATTTTACCCCTACACAATTGCCGCAGTGAATGATTTGGTGACGTATGTACGCAATTTCGCAACAAAACCATCCCAGAGAGCAACATACTAGTGTCGGCCTAGATTCGGCCCACATCTGGTACGTGTGGATTCCATATAAAATCTAAAAATTTTACTCACTTAGTGAGTCGGGAAACATTTTGGAAGAAGATTGATAATAAATTGATTCATTATTTAAATCATATTAATTTGAAACACTTTTTCACAACACTGCACAGCATTGAAGTTTATAATTATACTGTATTTTGCCAAGAATTCAGTCTTTGACGCTTACATATCCGCTGGTTAAACGTCCTTTGGCTATGACAATTCAAATGTTAGTGTTCAACAAAGAACTTCCTTCATGCAAACCTTTTTTGCATGAGCTAACGTTTTCTTGAGCGCATATGTTTATGAATTGAAGGGAATAAAGCACAAAGTTAAGCTTGATCATAGAGGGATAGTTGATCAAAAAAATAATAATAATAATTTTTCCGTGAATAATTTCTTTAAATCTGGTGAAAAATACATAATGGTTAGGCCAATTTAAGGTTCGGTCACATTTACCATTCTGTATACAATTTCATAATACAGTCATTCCATTAGGAAACTACACAATTGGTGTCCAAGAGTTTTGTGTGAGGGCAAAAAAAAGTTCCCCACACAGATTTCACTCATGTTCAAGTTGAACACGGATTTGCTGCACCAACCAACAGAAAACTGCTTGACTTTTGTGTGAGCTGTGCTTCATGCATCACTACGCTATTGACAGTATAGACAATGGGCCTTTCTTACCCGCAAAATTTCTCTGTTATGACCACACCTTTACTTTGAACTTGTTTTAGTGCTTAATCTAAATTTGAACATTGTATTTAGCGAATTAGTAGTCACCACCACAAAACTCATTTAATTCAGAGTCAGAAACAGATTCATGAGAAGCATTTCAAATAAGATGGATTTTTGAAAACTACTCATTAATTATGCATCAAGCCAAGCAGTTATGTTAAACAAAAAACTACATCTTAAAGACTGTTAATACCCTTTCGTTGTATAAAACAAACAATAAAACACAACAAAACAGAGTCTGAAGACAAAGGAGAGATTTTCATGGACGTAAGGATGCTTTTGAATGCGGCTATTGGTGATTGTTCTGTGATTATCCCATTTACTGTAGTATGTGATGCTTAACTTCATTACTGTATTGTAAAAATAGGAGGAAAGGTGATAATGGTGTTCCTTTATTTGAAGTGTGCTGAGAGAGTAAATAGTCCTTTTAGTCCAGCACAGGAAAGTAATTTCAGCATCATGGTGTGCACGGACAGTATCTTATTTGCCATTTCTGTGTTTCACACAGACTGAGGGGCTGATGCACTGATATTGATGCCATCTTCCTTGTCACTGTCACCCCGTCATCATCATCACCATTGCTGTCACAAATAATCTCAATGCATTTTTTCCTCTCCCGCTCTCTCTTTCTCTATCATTAGACTTCCAAAACACAAACTACAATAGAGCTCAGATGGGATTGAGGGCAGAAGGGGACGGGGTCCGGGTCTTTCATGCTGTCTGACAAAGCAAACAATCACACCTCGTCTGCGGCTGTCCACTGTGTGTTTGAGTGAGATACGGTTCATTTTTGTGAGATGGAGAGCGAGAGAGAGCCAGGGAAAGGAGAGAACAGGAGCGAGTGAGTGAGTGAGTATACTTTCATTTTTGGTTATTGCAGATACCCAATACATTACTTTAAATAATCAGACAAACCAAAAGAATATGAATCAATTTAATTGGCTTAATTTGTTTAGCAAATATATTTCCTTTTTACGCATATGCCTGTTAAAATGTAGGAACTTGTTACTTCTTTTTTTCCCAAAAAATGTTTTCCCAAAAAAGTGTATTATGCTCTAAACAATGTAATGACATAAAAAAAAAAAACTAAACTATATCATTACACGGTCCATCTGATCCAATTAGCCTATGTGTATTAATCATTTTCATTTCACAAAAACACTAAATTCAATTGTAATTCAATTGGCTCTCAGAGGATGAAGACCAACAGTGAATTATCTACAGATTAGGTTTGCTGCGATGGTCAGTGTTACCAATGTTCAGGCACAACACCGTTTACATCACTTTCCCACTGTGGCAAAGCCCCCACCGTCGTTTTTTTATAGTATTAAAATCATTTAGTTCAGTTAGAGAAAAGATATTTAAAAACTGAAAGTGTCTGCTCAATACAGCATGAGCCGCTTGAGAGTCGCAGCACACACCAGCAGCAGGAGTCAGATTTCATTTATCACAAGAGACTGACAAAGATGACAGCGGAAGATTTGATCTCTCAACAGAGGACATGGCCACTACACATCACATTCCCAGTAGTTAATATGATCACCGTAGTAATACTAAAGTTGACTGGATCATTGATTTAGCCAATTCAACTTGTATACATTGTCATCAAACCATTAGTCTTGCCTTTAACATTACTTTAATGACTAATGTATTCCACTGCAGGGGAGAAGACTCCAGCCCAGGAAGAAGTTTTCAGTTCAAGTCTTAAAGTCTTTCTTTAATAATTACCATTTTTATCTGGACGTTTTAATTCAACTTGATCAAAGAGGATTTGTATGTTTAGGAAAGTTGCGTAATTTACTAAATAAAAAAAAATTGTAAAATGTTATGCCGATGTATTTTCAAATTTCAAATGTTGAACCACTAACCTCACTATTACTATAAGCTCAACCTTAATGAATGCAAACCCCACCAACCACTAAACCTGGCCTTAATTATGCTTTAAGCTCCACACCAACACAGGTGTGAGACTCTGACCTGGTGCTGTTGTCCCCAGATTGCTGTGGTGTATGGTTCTGCGGTTCTGCAGTCTATTCACGCTCTGTCCGAGAGGTAGATTTCTGGGTGCGCACTTTGGAATTTGCACACAGAAGACTTCCATCGCTATCTCACAACCAATTTGTATGTATTTTATGAGGTGGCTAATTTGTAAAAAAATTTTGTCTAAACCCCAGTGATGGGTAGGTTTAGGGCTGGGGTTTGAGGTAGGTAATTTGTACAGATTCGTACGATTTTGGCAATTCATAAAATACCTATGATTTAGCAAAAATATTATGAATTTGTACGAGTGAGGTCGTACAAATTCGTTCGAATTAGCCACCTCATAAAATATGTACGAATCGCCTTGAGATCGGGTTGAAAACTTCTTAAAAATGCAACCCAGGCTCATTGGAAATACATGACTTTTTTGCAAACCCTGAAATATGTACATCCAGGTACGTTTCCCTGCTCAATTCAAGAAAAATGTGGTGTAAGCACAAATTTTAATTCATATTGAAATACATTTAATTCTTTGCATTTGTAAAAGTAGACATGATTTTATGAGTTTTTAAAGGCTACTTTTATATTTTGGAGCAACTAACCCCACTCCTACCCTAAACCTACCCACTTCTCAACAATAAAACACATAAAAGACAAATAAAAGTACAGTCACAGGTGTTAATTGCAAAAACTGACCAAAAAAGTGTAAAAGTATTAACTCATGTTGCATTCCAAGTCTTCTGAAGTCATTCGATATCTTCATGAGTTGATCTTAATGTTTTAATCGCTGATGTGATGATCCAATCCGCCGCTCCGTGTGAACACCCTCCACTCGTTCATATTTCATTCAAATAATACTCTTAACTCTTGAGCGTGACGCGGTCGGTCACGAGACACACAAGAGCCAATGGCGTTTAACAATCAAAGCTGACGTAATGACGCAATTGGTCACGACACATACGACAGCCAATGCTGTCAAAGCTGATGTAACGGCGGCAATTTTCAAATATGATCTTCGGCGGGTGGACTCAACTGATCACTTTTGGGGATTTTCTTCACAAAAATCAATCGTTTAGCCTCGAAACACTTGGAATATTTGTACTTTTTAAAGAAATTGTGCCTGCAGTCGTATCTGCCTGTTATATCCAGTTTTTTTATAATACAAAAGTGGTTATGTTTAGGGAAGGGGTTGAGAAAAACTGATACCACTTAGCGCCTTTAGTGGACGTTTCACCCGAAAAGTGCAGAGCCGTACCTGGAGGTACATAGTTCAGGGTTTGCAAAAATGTAGGCAGAGTCACGTATTTCCAATGAGCCTGGGTTGTAAAAATGTCATGTGATACTGTGCCGCTTTCCACTCGTTATACTTAATTCATGTAACATGTTTACTTACACGTGTGCTGAGAGAGTGATCAACAACCAAGAGCTCTCTATACCACCAACGTTAGTAATGTTCCTCGTTTTACTGTCTTCATATTGACATATCCAAAAGAATGACTAACTTTCCAGCGATATCTGTAAAAAAGGAACATGCCCAACAAGCTTGCGCATCTGTGCCGCTGAATGCTCAATCCACTGCTTGTTTAAATATTCTGTTAATTAGATACATTTACTTCATAGACATCCTCTGATATCTCCATTATGCTCTGTTTGCTCTGTTGTCAGTGTGTATTTGTCTGGACAAAATCATTGTACACACGCTGTGTGGTATCAGTTTTTGGTATCGGAGCATTGTGATGAGTACCAGGACACAAACACAATATCGGAGCCTGTGCCCGAAATCAGTGCATCCATAGTTTAAATGAAAGCACAAGCTAGGGGCACACTGTCTGTCTAACAAATCTTTCACTTATGTGTTTAGACCACATGTTTGCTACATCTGCAATGGTGCACATGCACAAAGCTCTCTCTCTCTCTCTCTCTCTCTCTCTCTCTCTCTCTCTCTCTCTCTCTCTCTCTCTCTCTCTCTCTCTCTCTCTCTCTCTCTCTCTCTCTCTCTCTCTCCCTCCTTTATGTTGTTTCCTGTTCGCAGAATTGTAATTCACTTTTCTTTCTACTGCCATTTTAGTGCATCAAAAAACAGCTCTGAAGCTAAAAGGCATTTTGCCCGCATATGCTTCTGGAATTGAGAGATCAATGTGAACAGCAGCCATTAGAGACACTGTTTCACTGTAAACACATATTTATGCAACTCATTGCCGAGGCGCTAATCGAATAGAGATCAGTTCAGGTATCGGGATTTTATTCTAGGATTTCTTTCTTTAGTTATTGATCTGTTCTCCATTTATTGCTCAAAGCACAAAAATAAGCTGAATGAATATTTCTTCTCAAATGAGATCAGTTATGCAAGATTAGAAATGGTTAAGGTTCCCAGCGAGCAATAGCCATCATTTCAATGTCTCGGTTAACTATAGACCCGAAATAGTCCGGCTATGAGTAACCCAGTTCTAGCCAAAATAACCTTGAAATTGGTTACATGTCGTTCTTGCCAAAATAATTTGTGAGATGTATGATATTCCATCATGTAAGCAACGTCAACAGTGATTGTTTGGTTTAAATTCTTTGACTTGTTCATGTTCTATTGGGCTATGGTTAGACGTCTATTTAATTTTCACTGACATCCCAAATTTCGTGTTAGCCTAAACATCAGTGGCCTGTTGCACAAAGCTGGTTTCAGTTGCTGCAGCTAAGTTTGAGATTAGTTTGAGCAAATTCTGTTTTTTCAGGCTCAAGAAGGTGGATTGGTTTTTAGCAGTGTTAATCAACATGGTAACTGACACTACACAGCTAACCTGCTCTGGAGCAGGTTTTATTCTGGTTTAGAGTTCACAAACTCAAACTGGACCAATCAGCTGCAAGTAAAACTCACACCTCCTATATCTCTCGTAACAAATTAAAGTAGTTTATAGTGAAAAAAACTTTAGAGACAATATTGCTCATCTTTTGGTGCAAATTATTTATTATATTTATATTATATCAATTATAATTACTTTTAATTCACATAATATATTCTTATAATTATATTATATTGACAAGTAGCCAAATATTAATATAAATATAATACATGCATTCATAATTCTTTTAATCAACATTTGTGAACCTATAATTATTAGGCATATTTCTTTGATTCACATCATGCATTGATATAGTCAGATATTCTTTCAGCTGCTTTCTTAAACTTACACTGCAGCAGAAGTGTTTATTCCTGCTTTAAACGCATTTAATTTCATGATAATTTTCAGAACGATCTCTCAATCTTCAGAAGAGAAGTGAATCGAACGGACACTTTGATTGGCTGTTTGCCGCACGTGTCACACTCTCAGGTGCACGTGTTTCAGTGTTAATTGCAAACTCTGGATTAAACCTGAGTTGACCGAGAAAGTTTATACCAAGCTTTGAGAAACAATTGAACTTGATCTAAACCAGGTTGGATTTATCTGGATTTGTCAACTCTAAACCTACTCTGAAACTCAGGGTTTGTTCAGCTAGCTTCATGCAACAGGCCTCAGGGCTGTGTTTGGACAGCTATGAGACGTTTTTTCAATGCAGAATTGCTTGCTGGGTTTCTGGATAGTGAAATGGTGAAGTGATATTTACATTTTGCTCGGAAATCTGACTTCCAAATATTTCTTCTAATATCTGCGTTGTTTTATTTTTGTACTATCGATTATTTTCTCATCCAGTTTTACAGAGGAGGCATGCAGAGGAGACACCCCTGCACCTGTAGCATTGCAAGTGCTGAGACACAGGAAGACAGGATGGAGCGAGTGAAAGAATAAGGAGGACTTTATGCCGCAGTGGTGTTTTCCAATATCATGATGACTTGCAGATATGGAATCTATTTTCTGATGTACAGGAAAGCAATTCTTTGCCATCGCTTGATTTTAAAAAAAAAAAAAATATCAGAAGTAAATGCTGCTTGAGGGTTTTCCTAAGGTTTTGTGGACATTGTGAGAGATGAGACTGCAGGGTCGATACGGCGCCACCATCCTGTCGCCAACATTCCACGTCCCCATGTGTGTGTTATCAGAGATGCATCAATTCTTAGGCGAAACCAAATCTGTGCAGATGGAACTTCATACATGCAACTCCACGTGCACAAACATGTACACACACAACAACAGATCGCCTTCTCATAACACTCATCTGGCTGTCAGCCTTTACCTTATAATTCCATTTCGGATCAGAAATGACAGTAGTTTCTTGCTTGCAGTCTGGCTTTGGTGATGAGATATTAAATTGCCTGCGGTCTATGAGCATGGAGCTTTATAATCTCTTACAAATGTTATTTTAAGAAGTTTATTTTCATCATCCCTGAGGTTAGATACAAGTTATCTTGTCCCTAAGCGAAGTTTTTTTGATTTGGCTGATGAGATTCATGTGTTTATGTAATAATCATTATTGATTGTGTAAAGCCTCTTTGTGTAAGGTACTATTCCTATTGCTCAGATTGCTTGAGAGTTTTGGTATATAATGAATGACACAGTTTTCTATGTGTGAACAAATGTATGTATATATTAAGCTACTATATAATTTTGTTTATAATTCTGTTTGATACTTTGCAGTTATGATATTACTTATTCAATAGAATCACTGATTGTTTTGTTTCTTCATATAAGTTTTCTAAAGTTTGTAAAGTTTAATCATGGTGAATACTGTCTGTACCTCTTACTGAAAGCCCTGTTATCAGTATGTTTTTGGAAACTTTCTGGTCAAAACTAGAGCTCAACCAACTCCAATTTTGGATAAACTGTGTATCTGTGTATGTGCGTAGTAATTCTGTGTTACGGATCAGTGTTGAAGGTGTACAATGAGCATCCTAGGGAGAGTGACAGTATGTTGTTCTGGGCAAGCTGGCGCCTGCTCCAGACCTGGAAGGTCACTACGTGCTTAATTCCGGGGTGAACACGTCAACAAGTGATCTATGGAGACGTGAATCTGATTAACTGACAATGTGTGGAAATTTACTATGAATGTCTATTTTCTCTTAGCCAATCAGAATCATTCCACCTGCATTAATGAAGTGGCTAGACCTTGAAAAGAATAGAACTGTTGAGAAATTATATGTACAAAATCTGGTAGAGAGGGTTTGCCCCTAACAATCAGGTTTGCTGTGCTTGCTTGTCAATATGAATATAAAATAACATTTTATTATTGTCGTTGTTATTGAAATATTGAACACAAGAAATCTTACAATTGCAATTTTTTCCATAAAATTGAAAGAAAAGAAAATGCTAACATTTAGGACCGTCTCAATCTCTTTTTTCACTTCACTCTGAAATGCAGCGCATTTATTTATTAAATTAAACAGGGGCCATAATGAGAATTATATTGTATTTCAGTTAATCATGCAGCCCTGTCTGCTCAGAATTAAATGCATTAAAAACAAATCAGATTCTACCACATATGGATATGGTTTCTGTTCTGTTTTTCAACATGATTGCTTCGTAGAAAAGAGCTCTAATCATGTAGACAGAAGGTAACCTACAACTATAGGCCTATTCTCTCTCTCTCTCTCTCTCTCTCTCTCTCTCTCTCTCTCTCTCTCTCTCTCTCTCTCTCTCTCTCTCTCTCTCTCTCTCTCTAGGGTTTTTCAGACATTCAAAATAGTTAACCCTGGGTCATTCTAAACCCAGGGTAAACTATATCCTGGGTTATCTTGATTCATGTTTCACACTACTCATATTTACCCATGGTTACCCATTAATCCTGGGTATTTGTATGCTGCCATTTCACACTGTCCATTCCTAAACCCTGGGTTAGCGATCACTGATTGGACGAACACCGCACACAATATGCTTACATAAGGGCTCTAGTTTTGCGCAACCTCATATTATATATTGGTGAATTTGCCGACTGTACCGTTAAAGGATTAGTCCACTTTTAAATTAACTTTTGCTGATAAATTACTCACCCCCATGTCATCCAAGATGTGTCCATGTCTTACTTTCTTCAGTCGAAAATAATTTTTTGATGAAAACATTTCAATGGGCCCCAAACGGTTTCAGTGCAGCTTCAAAGGGCTTTAAACAATACCAGACAATACCAGACGATGAATAAGGGTCTTATCTAGTGAAATGATTGGTCATAAAAAAAGTTAGTTTTATAAGCACAAATGTTCGCCTTGCTTTGTTTGTTCTGTGATATACTTATGGGACGTCACGTAATACGCAATTACATTGAAAAGGTCTCGCTTGAAGTAGGCGAAGTACCGAGTCAGTGTTTACAAGTTGAACGTGCACATACTAAGTCAAACGCTTACAAAAAAGGGAGTTAAAAGGTATAACAATGATGTCGGATGATTTTGAATCCTCCCTCCGCACATTTGTAACTACTGACTCTGTACTTCCGCCTACGTCAAGCGTGACCTTTTCAACGTAATTGCGTATTACATACGCATATCACAGAACAGAGCAAGGTGAACTTTTTTTTTTTTTTTTTTAATGACCGGTCGTTTTGCTAGATAAAACCCTTATTCATCGTCTGGTATCGTTTAAAGCCCTTTAAAGCTGCACTGAAACTGTCATTTGGACCTTGAACCATTTGGGGTCCATTGAAGTCCATAATATGAAAAATAATAAGAAAATAAGAAAAATCTTGGAATGTTTTTATCAAAAACATTAATTTATTTTTGACTGAAGAAAGAAATACATGGACATCTTGGATGAGATTGGGGTGAGTAAATTATCAGCAAAAGTTTATTTAAAAGTGAAATGAAAGCCTAGCGCAAAGTTCTGCCAGGAAGATTCAATATTACATCACCAATCACATTCAGACCTAACCAATCATGTCCTAATTCACAGAGTCTAAAAGATGGTCACTTACACATGTCTGAGTTTGCAGATGCTGACGCCGACCTTACCTCCAACCTCCCCACCACCACCAGGATGGTCCCCGCTAATACCTCCAGGGGGTCGGCTACGCCCGGCTACGCCCCAGCCTTTATCTTCAGGCAGGAAATGCATAGTCCGGCACCCTCGAAACGAGAGCTTACGCCAAAGAACCTCTAACTAATTTACTGCTGGACTTTCAATAAACTGGTTACTTTTGCACTTCATCTGGCTTCCGAATCTTTCTGGTAGAACTAATCCTTTAAGTTTATCCTGAATAAAGTTTTTGGACTATAAAGGTCCAAAGATTGAAAGATTCCGCTTCTAAATCACAAATGGGAATCGCTCCTTTACCCGGGGTTAAAAGTGGTGTTTAGAACAATGATAACCCAGGGTTAGGCGCAGTGTGAAAAGCCTTTTTTCTCTCTCTGAACATGAACACTTTGCCTTCTGCAATCAGAATAGAGTAAAATAGTCTTGTGAAACCATCCACATGTGTGTCATTATTTTGCTGTTCTCTGTGAAAGAGGGGCTGTAATCACATACTGGCCACATGATTTATCCTTAAGCTGTGGAGAAACACTTCCCTAATGGTTGCAGCGTTACAAACAATGGAGAAAAGCAAACAGAGGGAATGAGAGAAGAGTGGAGATAAGACATTCAGAGCAGGAATTGCCTGGGAGCTGCGCTATGCTTGTTAGAATCCTGGGCTCATTACAACTGCCCGCACTTTTGTAGTCTGTGATTTGAGGAACTACAGAGTCTGCATGCTGATTGAAGTGGGTTGGATTAAAGTTGAAAATAGAAGAACCCTCTCTGATGTTGGAATGCTGGTTTTGTAAAGCCCATGGAGACGTGAGGGTCAGTGTCTATTTAAGGCTCAAGAATCATTAGACTTCCTGTCAGCCTGGTGTGTGATTGATTGACAGGCTATCTGTCCAGTCACGCACTGAGTGAAGTGAAGGAGGAGGGGTTAGGTCAAAGAGAGGAGGCCTGCAGGTAATAAGATCAATGCCCGATCAAGCCCTCACTGCGTGTGTATGTGGAGGTGAGCTGTCAGTCATCAGCTTCTGTAGAGTAATAAGAGATTTCATTCGCTCATATGCAGTGCAGAGTTAGGTAATCTGGTTGTTTAATCAAATCAAATACATCAAATGTTCTAAACTTTTAGTATTAATTATATACTAGAATTGTATGTATTAATATTTTTAATTATAGCTTATAATTTAAGTTTTAGTTATTTTGTTATGAGCTTTTGGCATTTTTTTTATTTTTAATGCTATATGCTAAAGAATAGCTAATAAAAAACTTAAACTATACCACCTAAGGCAGTGGTTTCCAAACTTTTAGAGTCTTTTCTGAGGCAATAAACATCCTTCAACCTTTTTTTCTTTAAAGGGATAGTTCACCCAAAAATGAAAGTGTGATCTGCTTACCTGCTTACCCCAGTGCATCCAACATGTAGGTGTCTTTGTTTCTTCAGTAGAACACAAATTAAGATTTTTAACTCCAACCGTTGCTGTGTGCATAATGCATGTGAATGGGTAACAATTCTATGAGAGCAAAAAAAAAAAAACATGCTTAGACAACATGCACAAAAACCCTGTGGCTCATGAGAGCCCGATCACGAACATGCGTATCAATAGTACGAGTGTGTACTATTGCACGTGAAAAACTGCGTAGCATATGCACGCCAAAACTAATTTTGTAGTATACATTCTACGAGATTGCACACTCGTACTATTGATATGCATTGTCATGAGATCGTGTTGCTCATGACGACACATTGTAATTGTTTACCTCAAATACAACGTTATATCCAACAGCCTGGAACGCACTTCACTTCTGGCAAGGAAGGTCAATATACAGGCTTTTGCGTCGTGGACGTGTAAAGACATCTTGTGTATATTGACCTTCCTTGCAGGAAGGGAAGTGCGTTCCACTTTGTTTTGTGTCTTAAGATATCAGTGTCGTCATGAGCAATAGGGCTCTTTGTGCATGTTGTCTAAGCATGTTCTTTTTTTGCTC
Organism: Gobiocypris rarus; assembly: GCA_023029165.1. Taxonomy (NCBI): domain Eukaryota; kingdom Metazoa; phylum Chordata; class Actinopteri; order Cypriniformes; family Gobionidae; genus Gobiocypris; species Gobiocypris rarus. Next base: position 25,793,636 of record CM040932.1, read on the forward strand.
TCATAGAATTGTTACCCATTCACATGCATTATGCACACAGCAACGGTTGGAGTTAAAAATCTTCATTTGTGTTCTACTGAAGAAACAAAGACACCTACATGTTGGATGCACTGGGGTAAGCAGATAAACATCAAATTTATCCCTTTAAGAGACAATATTTCCCCCCTTAAATTGATTTTCTCCAGCCTTCTCCAGCCATTCGATATTCACCCAGTACCTCAGTACCGTTTCACTGTTCGTATCATTCCGCTTGTGGCAAGTTTAAAAAATACTACTGTTTTTAAGTCATGAAATGTAGTTTTAACAGTTTTTTTTTAGTCGAGAATCTAGTTATTTGGACCTCAAATATGTGACTCATATATAAATGCCTATTTTACAGTTTATTCAGACACTTTCGCAGATGTGAGCTCCAGGCCGTCAGCTCTCGTGTACCCACTGAGAATAGCTTCAGATCGGCCAGTCCTTGGGGATTTGCAACTGGCTCTTATGTAGATAGTTGTTAAACATGAGATATAATTCATTTGGGGTATATCAAACGGGCAATCTTTGTTCTCATTAATCTATAACATGTTCCAGAGCAAATCGATTGTGGTTAAGGGGAAAATTAAGTTTCATAACTGTATATTTAAGCTATGTTTAACTTAAGTCCTGTATGGCCTAGAGCGTTGCTTTTGTATGTTTGACTGAATTGTTTGCTTGTGTTTTATTTCCTATTGTCTTTTATAATGGCTATTGTTCTAAATTTAAATATTATTTTTCAATAAATATTATTTTATATAAATATGTCGTATTTGGTTTTGGTCCGTCAGTGATTGCAACAGTCGATTTCAGTGACAGTTACATTATTAAACCAGCAAAGACCGTCTTTATGAGGGACTGGTTGTAAACAAGGAAGTTGGTTCAGCGCTGTCACTCTTTTAAAAGGACAAAGATATTACTTTCCTTAGCGGACATTCAAACAGATTGTTTAATGGATATACGATTAAGGACATTGACCTGAAGAATTAATACTATATTCAGATGCAGGTAATACACTTGTTTAGTCGATCTCTCTCTCTCTCTCTCTCTCTCTCTCTCTCTCTCTCTCTCTCTCTCTCTCTCTCTCTCTCTCTCTCTCTCTCTCTCTCTCTCTCTCTCTCTCTCTCTCTCTCTCTCTCTCTCATGATACCATAGCTTACTCTTCTCTACATAGTACAATAAGCTTGAATGAAGCGACTCAATGTTCCTTTCTTAGTAGTAAGATACACTTCCAGTAGTTCGCTGGAAGAAGTAGGTCATCCGGGGACATTTAGTGAGGACTGTGAATTTAAACATACTACTCTTGTCACATACTGTTTTTCGCCTACTCTAATGTAGGGAAGTATGCGATTTCAGATGCAGCCACTGTATTTATGAATGGGTTATTGAATCACTGACTCTCTGATTCCCACAAAGCCACAATTTTGTTCATTAAAAAACACTGCTGTGCATAGTCTGGAGATGCAAAACACTGAGTTATGCATATAAATGGTCTGTCCCATATTAAGAGTGTCCATGCCAATTGTAGCAGGGGAAGAGAGCGAGTACTCCATTGCCTGCTTCTATTCTACACCACTGTTATATTTTTAATTCTGACTAACACATGTTTGCCCTGCTGGGCCAGGTGTTTCAGCACCAGGAGAACTACTCCAAATAATTTATGTGATGCTCTTATAGCACCCTCGACCACCAGTCTGCATTTGTCGTCACTACTACACATGCCGTAACCCTGACCAGAGGGATTCCTTCTGTCAAAAGATTTAGGTTTCCCAGGGGATCAGGGCCTGAATGCACAATGGCCTTATCGATACATGTGCTTAAATGTCGCGTGGCATACAGCAAGCTACTGAGTGCTCAGCGCCGGAACCCACGCATAATGACGAGACCCAGCCATACTATCACTTTCAAGGCCATGAGCCCCAGCATTCTCGATACTGTAAGAAAAAAAATGTGCTCACTTCCCCAGTGAAACTGAGCCAGACAGCTGCAAAAATCCTCTGCCCTGAGTCCAACTCCGAATCTCCAGACCAAGATATAACATCCTCGGACTCTGAAGCAGCGAGCTTCTTTATCAAGAATCCCGGAGCTCGTAAATGGGAAACAAGTGCGTGTGTTAGTAACACTGCTTGTTCCCTGATGTCTGTAGCCAGGAGCAGGTTGCCTAAATAGGCGAACAATATTATGCTCTGATGACACAGAGCCAACACTGCCTCTGCACATCTTGCAAATATGCACAGTGCTAGGGACCTAACAGTTTTTGGCAATCCCCTCAAAGGAGATCTCAGAAATGTTTGGTGCCCTGGGTGGATTGTGGAAATATGCATCGGGCAAATCCTCCAATGTAACACAAACGAAACTGCAGCCAATATCCCCATTGGAATCGAAGGACCCACGGTGTTAGTGCAGTACAGCGAGGATTTCCGACATTAACTGGGAAACCAGCGTCTTTTTGCATATCACTGCATTTTTCTCTGTCGGCACACACCCCGATTGTGAGGTTAGTGGTCCTAATGAAATATAGTTATTTTGACAAATAAACACATGAGGCCTTATATACTGAACACACATTTTCCTTTATTGAAAACATACTTAACAATCGGCAGGCAAGTTCTCACCACTGTTTCTACAGGAGTCAAATAGAACCCGTAAGCCTGGAGGAGAGGCAAGTCACTTTGCTGCCACTCTCCGATACAGATCAATGCAAGGGCCCTTCATCACTTCACTTCAAACCACCACTTCACGGTGGGGAGCCAAGATCTACCCTACTTGAAAGTTTCGTCAGAACTTTCCTCGCCTATATGGAAGCCCGTTTCCGCCACAGTTGAGTAAAAAAATATGATTCTTTAAGTCATAATAATGAGAAACTTTCTCAAAATATTGACTTAATATCTCAAAATAATGAGAAACTTTCTCGAAATATTGACTTAATATCTCGAAATAACGAGAAACTTTCTCGAAATAATGACTTAACATCTCGAAATAACAAGAAACTTTCTCGAAATATTGACTTAATATCTTGAAATAATGAGACACTTTCTCGAAATAATGACTTAATATCTCGTATGAGAAACTGTCATTACGACGTATTATGCGCTATCACCCTATAGGGCGCCGGTGTTGCTGATGCTGATTCATGCAAACGAAATTATGATTTACTGTATCGAAATTATGACATGCTGCTCATTAATCTGCCGTGGCCCAACACAGGATGAATTGTGAACGCATTAAGGAGTATTTAACTGTGGTTTTGGCTATAATGATTAAATTATTGCATTATCTTCTTATCTGAATTGCGTTGAATAGCCATAAAGTGCATATCATATCCAAGCGCAAAGCTGCGTACCATTTGCACGCCAAAACTAGTTTTGCGTGTGCATATGATACGCACTTTATGGCTGTGTTCAGACAGAGGTTTGAAGTTGTTTTACATTCCACGACATTGCACACTCGTACTATTTATTCACATTTTCGTGAGAACAGGCCTGTAGGCTATGTTTGCACACACACAATTTGTTTTCAGTACACAGTAAAATAAGTCAATATTTTGAGAAAGTTTCTCATTATTTCGAGATGTTAAGTCAATATTTCGAGAAAGTTTCTCATTATTTCGAGATGTTAAGTCAATATTTCTAGAAAGATTCTCATTATTAGGAGATATTAAGTCATTATTTCGAGAAAGTTTTTCATTATTTTGAGATGTTAAATCGTTGTTTTGAGGAAGTTTCTCGTTATTTCGAGATGTTAAGTCATTATTTCGAGAAAGTTTCTTGTTATTTCAAGATGTTAAATCATTATTTCGAGGAAGTTTCTCGTTATTTCGAGATGTTAAGTCATTATTTCGAGAAAGTTTCTCGTTATTTCGAGATGTTAAGTCATTATTTTGAGAAAGTTTCTCGTTATTTTAAGATATTAAGTCAATATTTCAAGAAAGTTTCTCATTATTATGACGGGCTTCCAGCGAGACAGAATCATCTTCCCTACAGTTAAAGTTCTGCTCAGACTCAGGGGCAGCCTTGTCGTGAACACTACACTGATGCTCCTCTGCCTCCACACGTTCGTCCCAACTCTCTGTTGCCTCCAAGAATGTCAAGCACCACATCTGGACCCGAAGACAGGAGCGGACTGTGTCTGGCCACTGCCCCACTGAGCACATGAGTGCAGAATGATAGAGCTGCCGGCAGTGCGCATTTGCGTCGAGCAGAGATTGACACCGCTGAGTTGTTCGGAGCTATAGAAAGCTCCATGAACCATGTGACCGCATTGCAGTGAGATCAAAGCATGTCACCACTCTTTTTGTGACATGGCTCTGGTTGGAACTATTAGGCCTATTTTGTTGCAAAATAGAGCAAATAATACTGTTTGAAATATACCAACTTAATAATACCTTTTTGCCTGTTGTATAAAACCAGTGTCACGTAGATTGAATTGTGTGGATGAAAATAAATGTTTTGCTCGTATAATAGCAACATTAAAAACAAAACACACAGGACATGTCTTTGCATCTAAGAGTGTTTGAGTCTTAAATTAATCTCTATGCACAGTCTGTGTCTAAAATTGTTCTTCATGTAAGTGCTAAATCCCAACTTTTACAAAGGGACATTGGCATAATGTAGCGCAGTTTGCTAAGGCAGCATACTCTGCACACAGATGCATGTGCCTGTGTGGATGCAGTCAGTTTTGACCCCAGAAGATTATTTAATTTGATTAGATTTAGTGTATTTAATGTTTTACCAAATTACCATTTTCCTGTTTTCACACTAGAAGCTGCATTTTGCATGTTAGAAATACATGTTCTGTTTTAATGTTATTTTTAGGTGGGGTAGAATCAAATGAATGGCAAAATTTTGCATTTTGTTTGCATGTCCCCAGAGGTACGCATAACCCAGATTGGGAACCATTGAACTAAGAGGATATGACTCAGACAGAATTAAATACGAGCTGTATGTACAATATACAATCAGTGTCATTATGCAAAACTAGCAGGGAAGTTCTGATTTAACTCTTTTTGACGAATATTAGTACTACAAATATTATGAGACTGTTTTGACCGTTTTGGCAAAATCCCCTGCTTAGACTAGCATAAAATTAATATTACTTTCAAAGCTAGTTTATGCTGCTGCTCATTAGAGATGCTGTTTAAAAGCAAAAACCCAGCTGGTCATTGACCATCAGTCAATCAGGGTATTCTAGCATTTTTTTGTAGTTTTTTTTTTTTGCATATTCTTTTCAAGTATCCTGGTAGGGACACCAGCATACCAGCATCCAAAACAATATATGACCAACTAGATTTTTAGAGTGTATAATTCAATAAATAACTAATTTTGTTGCTCTGCAACAGTTTGTTGCATTGCAACTCTACCTTATTTCTTTAAATTGCACTGCTCGCATAGCTCTTAGATGCACTTCCATGGCATCTATTACTGTGTTTTATTTGCACTAAGCATTCAGTTAAGTTACTATTTAAATAACCGTCTAATTAGCTCTGTGGTTTCTATTCAGCTCTATGGGCTCTATGTGTGTGACTTTTGCCATCTGCACCAGATTTAACAAGTTGTACCCGCCGCTTCTGTCCAAAGCTACTTACTTTTGCCTGAAGCGAAAAACAACTGAACAAATGTAAGTGTATCTTACAATCGTTCTCTTTATCCCTTGTGTTCTATTTTCAGTCCCAAAATAAAATGGCTTCCATCAATGAAAGTGAAGAACCTATTCTATTAGTGCCCAGACATGTTAGAACATTAAACTCTCATAATGCTTAACTATATCAGGGATTTATTTTCGTCCGCTTCAAATGACTCCCTAGGTGAGCGCTCAAATAATGTGCACAAGCGACAGAGAACTGAAAGAGAGTGAATATAGAAAAGCAATAACACTGCGTTCCTTCAGAAGCGAATTAGATTTGCTGCCTTGCTCTTTCTCAAAAGTATAATGAAGTCTTCCCCTTCCTTTAAGGTGTGCGTGCATATGTGTGTGTGTGTGTGTGTGTGTGTGTGTGTGTGTGTGTGTGTGTGTACCCTGAAGTCTGATAGAGTTATGGATAAATGGGGGATGGCAGGGCGATGTGTTTTGTATAGTATGATCAGAGGCTGAGGTTATAGTCTACTTCCTCTCTCTGTGTTGCTGCTGGAAGCAGCCTTTCTGTGGGCCCTGCTCCAAGATGTTCTGTGGCATTGGTCCAAAAGAACACAGAGTCAAACGATGCACTTCAATCCAGCAGAATCTACACAATACTCTTTCAGAATATGGAACATTAGAGTGCATAACTTAGTCAAAATGACTATAAAATTAACTATCCAAAATGGCTGTCATGAACATTTCAGAAGGGTCACCCAAATAACCACTTCATTTGAACAAGTGCAGCCTGTTTGATGTTTACAATACCATATTTAAAATGCTATATTTATTGTATTTTTGTTTGCTATTTTTTATGTTAATATATATTTAGATAAATATTTGGTAACCCTTTACAATATGGTCTCATTCGATACCATTAGTTAATGCATTAACCAACATAATTTTTTTTTACAGCATTAATTAACCTTTTGTCACATTTTGTCAACAACTATGAGCATCCTACTTTGTCCAATTGACCTGTTGTTCTCCCTCTCCCAAAAGGGCTGTCTAATTGATGAATACGTAAGAGATTTCTTAGAGATTTTATTCCACCATGTATTTGAATAATGCTATCCTAATGGAAATATTTAATGAAGGCCATTGTATTCTATGCCTTGGGATGTGAACAACTGCACAATGGAGCAATACATTAATTTTGCTCTCCTGCTTAGTTGATCGACCCCCTGAAAGACGAGTTATCCTTCCTATAATTCCTGAGCCTATTTCTGAGTCCAAGAGCGAGTTTGTTCCAGTGAGAGAAATTCCTGAGTCTGTTCCAGTGAGAAAAATGCCAGAGTCAGCTCCCGTGTTGGTTCCCCCTCCTGAGTCCACTCCAGCCCCTGAGTCCATTCCAGAATCTGCTCCAGCCCGAGTTTTCTCAACATTGCAACATTTCATATCTAATCATCTCCTGACGAACACATTAATTATTATTGATGAGGCATTTAACTAGACTGGGTAAACCCAGCCTGATCTGCCGGCGATTGGATTTCACTCTGCAACTCAGTCTGGAAACCCATTAATTTCTACTGCTTCAGTTACACTTTTGCGGGAACCAATCACAGACTGGCTTATCCACCTGGCGCGCTATTAGCGGGTTTAACACGATGACAGATAGTAGAGGAACGATGGGTCATTGCCTGTTGATCACGCCTCTTGTGGTCTGATTGGTCGAAGGCCTATCCGATTGCACAGAGTCATTTGAATAATGCTCGTTTATCACACCTCTTGTGCAGTAGAAAATACATAGCAGACACCCCAGACCAATGTTCAATCTTAAATTGAGCTTGGTCTGGTGATAGCCAGACAAGCATTTAACTGTCTCTGGATGGCTTTTGCCTTTCAAACAGATTAAAGTGTTCAAATACATGTCATTTCAAATGTACATGCAATGCAATAATTCCCCAATTTTATTTATTTATATATTTATTGATTTATTATTTTTTATTAAAAAAATTCAACTGAACCTCTTTGCCCTAATGTATTTACTTGAAGTAAGAATGTAAGATTGTAAATTAATAAGTTCACTAGTAATAATAAAGTTCACGGTTCTCTGATGTTGCTTAATGGTCACGACATGCAGGTAAACAAATCTTTTTAAAATCTTTTTTAGTAATTGTTTTATTTTGATTGTTTTTATTTTAAAATGATTTAATTGCTTGATAGCTTTTCTTTAAATTCATGAACTCGCTGCAGTTTCATCACGAGCCCTAGTCTGGGAAACCCTGGTGTAATGTTGTATTTAATTTACTTTGTGCTAAAGAATGAGATATATTTTCTTTCTCTTTGTATTTTTATATCATATGCTACAAGATTATCATATTCAAATCAATGTGATAAGTTCGGTCAAAAGTAATCTAAAAAGATAATGAAAAAGTAGTCAGAATACATTACCTAAAATGAGTATATTACATTACTAACTAAAAATGTTGCATATAATTAGAACATGGGAGGGAACATTTTACAATGTAAGAATACATTAAGAGTTCTGAGATGCATTTATTTGAAGTCTGATGTAACATTTAGTGCAGCATTCATAATCTTGTTTCGTGCCTGTTGCCATTTCCATCAACATTTCTCTGTTTAGTAGCAGATTGAGAAACTGCTTTTATGAGCAACACTGCAGATCTGAAATAGATCTGAGTACACATTTTGCTATTGATAAGTGACATCTCTCCTTCCCCACTAGAGAAATGCCAGCTGCCACTGGTGAGCCTCTATGCTTGATTTCATGAAGGCAAGCTTTAAGAGCAGCCTGCTTTTGATAAACTGGATTAAGAACTCAGTTTTGAGCTTGATATCAATAATGTAACCAGACTGACAGGAGATCCAAGAGCTTCTAGACAGATGGGAGTAGTTTTAATATAGACTACATTGCCCCAAATTCCAAAATATATTTAGTGTTTGAATTGGGCTGCAAAATGCAAATACATTGTAATCCTTAATGTCTTCATTGTGGTGTAAGCAGGGGCTTATTGCACCTCAGATTTTGGACAGTCAATAATTACCATTATTATCCAGGAATAAAACATAGGCATACAGTTCATTTATCACATTCATACATGTGTCCAATCATTATTTATGAAAAAGTCAGTTATTTGAAAGCACACAAATTAACAGCAATCATTTTATTATTTTACCTGTCAGTGTTTTTCCATGTCCTGTTTTTGCAGTCGCTAGACATCACACATGAAGGCTGAAACACAATGTGATGACAGCATCAGTCAATCAACTAATCAAAGAAGCAATAGATTAACCATGTTCTCAGTAATGGGACAGGTTTAAAGCAGGAGTACAGGGGATCGTTTTTTCATAACAAGGCTTTAATGTTAGTCTTCTAAAGAAACCAGTTTATTAATTGCCTCACGCAGATCACACATACACCCCAATACCCCCTTGTCACATGTTCAAACGAGATGGATGCATCTTTAGGCTGCACTGCTCTCACTTAGGGGGAATCAATGGCCTGTTTTCATTTTAATTAAAAAATTGAAACAAATGTTTGCCTCGCCAGCTGTCTTTACCTCCCTCGAGTCTCTGCTCTTCTTCTTCTATCCTGCAGATTTGAGTGCATAATCAAAAGACTCGACAGTCGAAGAAATGCTTTGTGTCCCGTTGCCAGTTTCCTAAAGTGAAACAAAGCACCCGAGAAGGGAGATGAATTAGTTTATTTTATTTATTTTTTTATTTTTTTACAGTCTGATGTGAATCAACCATGCTGCACTCAAGAACAGGCATTCTATTAATGGCATTATAATGAATATAGTTCTGCAATCTCAGGATACAGCAACATTTTTGATGTAAAAACAATACTTATGCCCTATTCGCTTGGGATTAGTATTATCTGGGGACCTTGTGTGATTTAGAAATTACACGCCACATCTGAAAAGTGCGTGGCGCATTCGCACGGGATAAGCAAAGCCTGTGATTTTACTCGAATTTACTGACTTGTCTCCCAAATATGTCAAGACTATGATATATCATAAACAGAAGATTGTTTCTTACCGCATACCGCTATATGTTATCTGGCTTGCTGCGAAAGTCTGTATTACACCGGTAAGTAATACAAATTTAAAGCGTAAATTTCAGTCATTATAGTGTATGAAATAAATACGTGTAGGTAAAAGGGACAATATGTAATATTTGTGCAATAAAGGGGGTAATTTTCCCCCAGGAAAATTTATAAATTATTTATACTTACGTATTTTTTTATTAAGGGGCAATCGTCCATGTAGTTCCAGGGTAAGTATGAATCTGCGTTGTGTAAATTAGTGGTGATTTGTTACAATTATCCATGTAGTTATAGGGTAAGTATGAATCTGCATGGTGTAAATTAAAGATTTTTACACTCTTGTTTCATGTAGTTATAGGGTAAATATGAGGGCAAGTATGAGGGCAGGAGGGAAAGATGACAGCCCACTTACCCTGTAACTCCATGAAACATAAGGGTAACAAACACCACTTTAATTTACAGCTGCATTTTCATACTTACTCTGTACCATGAAACTAGATGGTAACAAACACCACTTTAATGTACAGCACGCAGATTCATACTTGCCCAGTAACATGAAACAAGAGGGTAACAAACACCACTTTAATTTACAGCTGCATTTCCATACTTACCCTGTAACATGAAACAAGGTGGTAACAAACATCTCTTTAGTTTACAGCCCACAGATTCATCCTCACCCTGTAACTACATGAACAAGAGGGTAACAAACACAACTTTAATTTACAGGCCGCCGATTCATACTCACCCTGTAACTTCACGAAACAAGAGAGGAACAAACACCATTTTAATTTGCACCATACAAATTCATAATTACCTTGTAACTACATGGATAATTACCCCTTAATTAAAAATACTTACAGTATAAATCATTTGTAAATTTTCCTGATAGTTACCCCTTTATTCCCCCAATATTTACAAATATAGTTACACTATAATTACAGAAAGTTACTCCGTAAATTCGCTTAATCAGTACTTTCCGGCTGTAATCTAAAGTGTTAAAAGTTGTTGTTTTTTCTTTGTCAACAATGTCTGTTCTTTGTCTGTTGACTAAAATAAAAACTAAAACGTGGATAATGAATAAATAAAGCATAAAGCTTTTAAATTAAAAAAGTTTGAATATTTTGATAAATTTTCACTTTCTCGCCAACTTAAATATTATTTCCGTCCACTTAAACTAGAAGCCATTTTTGTCAAAGTAAAACTGACCAAAATTAATAAGATATTAATTAAATGTTGACTAAATTTATTTATCAAAAAATATTTCTAGCTAAAAAAAGTAGCTGAATATCTTTTAAACAATCATACATTTTTGGTTATTTGGAATCTCACCACACATGTTGCAGATATATTTTACTTTCCCAGTTAAAAAAACAAAAACAAGTGATCACAGTCGGGTGCCCCCGGATTGAAATGACTGGCCTGAACTGAGGCGGTTGTAACACAGTGAGTGTAATTAAATGATGGCTGGCTGCATCGATGGCCAGGAGAGGCTATTAGATGCACTGCTTAATGCGAGTGGGCAAATCCAATTGGTGTATTGATCCGGCACTTACAGATCTCAGCAGCTTCACATCCTGACCTTCCTTTCATTCTCAGACCATTACAGTCGCCAGGAAAAGATTTAGTACTGTTCAGAGAGGGAGAGAGAGAGAGAGAGGGAAGCTGGAGGGCAGGAGGCAAAGATGACAGGTATGGGGGACGGGTGGAGACATTAGTAGCGCAAGATTTAAAAAAACCCAGAGAGAGTGACAAACAAACAAGAATAGAGAAACTGAACGAATGATTCAACCCCCTTCTCACCCCGGTCTGGAAATCAATGTGCAATTCGGATTGGAGAATCACTAAATGTAGCAGTGCCACACTCTCGTAGGTCTTTGAGCTAATGAGCCCCAGGTTTTGAAAATGGAAGGCTGTGCCCTGAAACTAGCAGATAGGTGCCAGAGAAGTGACTTATCAATACTCTGCATTTAGGGACTTTTTGAGGGTGGTCAGGGTCAGGAGAGAAGAAGTGTCCCAAGCAAATGTTCCTCATCGATTTCAGACACACTTACTGGAATAACAGCAGGGCACCAGTCAGGCATAATTATACTAGCTCATTTTCTGCTTCTTTCATGCTGAGCATTTTGTTTGGTCCTCTCTGTTGTTTTCTTTAACCTGTCATCTCTGTTGCGGAGATTGGGTTTCCTGGGGGCAGATGGTTAGACTGAGGTAATCTATATCAGAGCGGAGTGTCTGCTTAGGGGCAGCTGTTATTCCCAAAAGGATGGTGAAAGACACATGCACTTATCAGATTATTATTTATTTTTTTTTAAGTAACTGGTTCATTTTAATAGAAACAGTTTGAAGATATATATATATTTTTTTTTAATGGAATGACAAACTGTTTTTAAAGAATTGTAAAATGTTTGCCTTTCTAAAGAGATGTCCAAACATAAAAAGGAATTGTTTCCAAACAGGTTTCCTAAACACTCTTCCATACCATTGGTCAGATAAATAGGTGGCCCCACCCCCAAACTCACATCATTGGCTAAACCAGTGCTGCTATTTGTTGCTGGGTCAGGATGTTCAAACAAATACACAGTACATTTTACAATATATACACTTTTTTTTTTTACTTTTGAGTGGAACCAGCTGGCTTAACGAAGGAACAAATATTTCAACAATTAAAGGGAAGAATGTATTTAACTGGTTTGTTTAATAATCTCTTGCATTAGCTGACAGAATATTATCAAAGAAGCCAAATTTTATTTGGCAGAGTACAATGCCCACATTTTCCTCAGCTTTCTCTGGGAAATTGAAATTTTGACCTGAACTTCTTGAAGACCAAAAGCCTGAAAGTTTAAAAAGAATGATAGCAGAGACTGCTTTATTCTCGTCTTTCTCAACATCCCCTCAATCATTGTGAAATGTGTAAGGAGGGCAGCAGAAGTCGACAGAGGTCAAAACTACAAGCAAAAGAGGGGGAAAAAATGAAGGGAGGGAGGCAGAGCAGTGCATGACTAAATTAATAAGGAATAAGAGAGAGAGGGAGCTTCTCATCATGCCTTTCTCTTCTCTTGTTTTTACCCAACCACATAAAGTGTTCTTCACAGCAGCTTGACATATACTCCCTTTGATTTTTTCTCACCCTTCCATGTCATGTCAAAGATGAAAAGAGAAAGAGATAAAGGAATAAAAAGGTGATTGGTATGAAGATAAGATAATCTACAGACGAAAGAACACAGATGAGTTCAATAACCATCTCCTCTAGTCTGAATAGGCAGAACTATGGATGTGTGCAAGTGTGTGTGTAAACGTATCTTGCTTTCATCACTAGTGTAAAGAGAAACTCACCATGATCAGCATTTATTCATCAGCAGATGCATCTGCTTTTATTTACAATTGAAAAGTGCAAAAAGGGTAGACAATCAAGGTTTAGATTTTGTTTAGTTCCATGTGTGTGTGTGTGTGTGTGTGTGTGTGTGTGTGTGTGTGTGTGTGTGTGTGTGTGTGTGTGTGTGTGTGTGTGTGTGTGTGTGTGACCGTGTGATCGTGTGACCGTGTGACCATGTGAGTGGTTATTGTTTTTTTTTTGTGTGTTTTTTTTAAGAATTAAAAGTTAAAAGGAAATAAAGAAAAATAAAGAAAAACAGTGAAAGTTTCAGTCTATTTGTAGTAATTTTTTATTTTAATTTTTCACTCTTATCCGTATGTCTAATTTGTCAAAAACGCAAAACAATCTTGTCTTGTCGAATTTAGTCATGGAGTACATGAATCATGTAAATGATTGGATATTTTCAATTCAAAATGGTGAAACTTTACTGTCAGGCGCTGACCATTTCTATCGTAACCAGTTGTCAAATACATGTATCTGCTTACATCTTACAATGCACTCGTTCACTGCTAAAACTAAAGTGCTGTGTCCACATGCACTTGTCTTCTGTGAACAGTAAGCCCCGCCTACTTTGATTTGATTGGCCATTTTGACATTGACGAGTGCTGTAAGACTGCTAAAGCGTTTTTGTCATTTTTGTCAAAACAAAACATTTCGTAAAGGAGTGCAGCAGAGCAACATCAAGAATATCAAAATATGCAACATTGGGTTGGACAACGTGTCTGTTTCTAATTGTTTGGTGGGACTTGTCCCCCTCAGTGGTGGTTAAGGCCCTGCTTAATACTAATGCCAATTTAATATCTCACAATGTGACTTATATCTCACAGATTTGACTTTATCTCTACAATGTGACTTTATATGTGACTTTATTTTACACTTTGTCTCACAAACCTTCATTTTTGTATTTTATTTTTCTCTTAGGTGGAAATAGAGCTGCTGGAAGAGGTGTGTCTTAAGTCATTTTTTGAAGATTGCAAGATTTTTTTTATTTTATTTTTTTGGGGTGAAGGTTGGGTGGGTTAGTTCCACCACAAAGGAATAGTGAGTGTGAAGGTTTCGGAATGTGTCCTTGTACCAGGCTGACATGGTAAGCGTGTGTTTTAAGGGCTTACATAAGTCGTAGTTGAACCATGGGAAAAGACAGTGACCTCACTTTTCCACCTTGTGTTTTTCACAGTGTGTCTTACACATTCAGTCAAATGCAATGTACCACACATTACCTATTACCCCCTGTGTCTACACAACCTCAGAAATCATCTCTCACATTACTGAAAGCATGCAAGATTAATGTGTCATCTCCCGGCCTTCATATAAAACCATATGAATGAACTTTAATATTAAATAGGTTTGCCTTAGGGAGATGAACCTCTCTCTGTTCAGTTTTCCTTATATCATCTCTCTCTTTTTCTCTCTCCCTCTCTCTTTTTTTCTCTCCCTCCCTCCCTCTCTTTCTGATGACTTATAGCTGTTACACTGTGAGAGCCACTTTAATTTGTCCAGTGTTCATGGTGCCATACATTCAGAAATATGGCTTCTCTGAGAGGGGGAAAGCATTGTGGGAACATCATGCACAACACAATGGTGACAGTTCATTTGTAACCCCCTTTGCCTCGTGCTATTAAATGCAGACAGTGTGACTCCTTCCAATAAGGCTTCTAGTTTAATTAGTTCTTCAGGTTATCTGAAATTGTATGAATTTAAGATTAAGAGGATACTCATTTATTAGCTTGCTTCTCAGCACAGAGACCTGCGGGACTTGCAGGTCACTTATTGTGTGGAGGTCACTTGCCACCCTGTCAGATGGCAAGAATGATTTATTGTAGTAGCCATTCATTTAACGACATATGAGAACATTTTATATTATTTGATAGATTAGAGCGTTTTGCACCGTTTGGCACTCTTTTGGTGTTGATGATTTGTATATGAATAAAACATAAATCCAGTGATAGTTCACCCAAAAATGATCATGACACAAAATTCATATCACAAGGAAAGGAAGTCATGTTTGGAATGACACGAGGGACTGAAAAGAAAGAAAAGAAAGAAATTCAATTAAAGGAACACTTCACTTTTTTTTTGAAAATAGGCTCATTTTCCAAGGCCTCTAGAGTTAAATAGTTGAGTTTTACCGTTTTTGAATCCATTCAGCTGATCTTTGTATCTGGCGGTAGCACTTTTAGCATATCTTAGCATACATCATTGATTCTAATCAGTCCATTAGCATCTCATTCAAAAAATGAACAAAGACACTTTCAATATTTTTCTTATTTAAAACTTGACTTTTCTACAGTTACATCGTGTGCTAAGACCAACTGAAAATGAAAAGTTCAGATTTTCTACACCTATATGGCTAGGAACTATTTTCTCATTCCTGCGTAATAGTCTCGGATCTTCACGGCCGTACCATGGCTGCAGAAGCGCAATGATATTACGCAGCGCTGAAAGTAGCTCCCAGCTAGGTAACTTTCAATGTGACTGGCACTAAGTTTGTGTAGTTGCAGAGAAAGTTTCAGGCTTGCAGCTGACAAATTGTGTTGTGAATTTACCTGTGTGATTAGCCATGGTTCTGTGTGTTGTAAAGGGCTGGGATAGTAAGTCGAAGGTGTAAACTACCACCATGTTTCACAGAATACCAACGAAACATTGCGCCGCTGCAGCTATGGTATGGCCTTGAAGATCCGCAACTATTACGCAGGAATGAGAAAGTAGTTCCTAGCCATATAGGTGTAGAAAATCACACACGATGTAACTTTAGAAGAGACAAGTTTTAAATAGGAAAAATATTGAAAGTGTCTTTGGTCATTTTTTAAATGAGATGCTAATGGACTGATTAGAATCAATGATGTATGCTAAGCTATGCTAAAAGTGCTACCACCAGATACAAAGATCAGCTGATGGATTCAAAAACGGTAAAACTCAACTATTTAACTCTAGGGGACTTGGAAAATGAGCCTATTTTTTAAAAAAAGTGGAGTGTTCCTTTAATTGAAACAAAGCTGAAATAAAATAAAATATCAATATTAGATGAAAAACTTAATGAAAAGAAATCTGCTGTCAAAGAGTCTGAGACAAAGTTCTGAAGCAGCCTAATGAGCCTTTGCCATGAGCAAAACAAAATCAAACTAACATATGGGACATTCTGTATTTTGAATTGGATATATGTGAATATGTATTCTATACAATGCATTATGAAACAAAGATGGTCATTGCTTTTGGGAAATACAGATGTAATGCCTCACTTAGTTATCTGGCGACCTTATAGCAATGTAACATGTTTCATGTGTGAAAGCAAGTGTTTAAAAAAACAACAACAACAAAAAAGAATGGATAGGCTATGGATCTCTTACACTTGACTGAACACACAGCTTAGACATTGTTATAGGCCCACATAGTATTTTTTATTGTATTTGTTATGCCAGTCGATACGGCTTTAACTCATACTGAAACAAGGCAAAGATGCAGAATCACATAAAAGCAAACATTTTCAGTTACTGATGCCATTTTCACAATATGAGGTATATTCACTGGTCATGTGATTTTGCAGAGAAATGAGGTAACCAGATCCATATTGAATGCAACTTTATGCCACTTCGATGAATAATTACAGTAAAATATACCATTATATTTTTGCCAGTTGATTAATCACAGTACATTAAGACAATTGTTTTGTATTACACGTATTAGGGTTTAAAATATGCAAATTAGGTATTAACAAATTAAATATGCATACATTTTTCAGAAAGAGATAAAGTCAGGTATATATATATATATATATATATATATATATATATATATATATATATATATATATATATATATATAGTTTTATTTTGCTGACATAAAGTTTTTGCAGAGAATTTTGTATATCTCATTTTTATCACACCATAAATTATATTTAATAGATGTGTATTGTGAATTAAATCTACAGACACATATATAGATAGTATAATTAAATAATCATTATGGAAGCAAAATCTCTACATTTATCTGTGGCCAAAAAAAAAGGTTTTGCCTGTATTTTTTTTTTACGTACAGTAGGCCTATGCCATTTAGATTCCTAAAATCATTTGTCAAAGACTGAAAATTAATATTAATTCCTCTCAAAACACAAACACTTTATTGATGATTAATAATTCGATTTTTACAGGAAATAACAAGTCAAACTCATTGATGGCTCTGTGAGTTTTTGCAGCAAGTGTGTTTGTTTAAGTAACTTTGTTCTTTGTCATTCCTGTGTAGTTGAATATTAGGTGACAGATAAGTCATTCATTTTGACATAACTAGACCACACGCCCCACTGACACATTCAACACTGAAGAGAAAGAAAGAGAACACACAATTCCATAATCCATACATAATTAACATGCCTGTAAAATATATTTGAATATTTGTATTTGAATATAAGTTTGTGCAGCCAAATCAAAGCAATCTGAACAATATTACCTTGCCAAATTGCACTGTGCAATTTTATATTATTATTATTTTTTCATGTAGCATGTCGAGACACTCTCACTAATCCAAATGTCATTTTCATGAATACAGATGAATAAAATTAAACCTTGTACACGTAGATCCCCACAAAAGCCTAATATTCTCCTCAGGGTCTGAATCTGGAGTCCCTCAGTAATTGTTATACCAGGTACAAGATACGAGCAATTCTCTAAGCCCTTCAAGAAAAAGTGATGTAGTCTCTTGAGGAGTTCGATTTATCCTGTGTGCCAAAAACTCTGAATAAATAAATGTGAATGTGCTAAAAATATGCGACCCATGTCCGTGGAGAGAGACATGGCTGTCATATCGGGCAGCTAGCATTAACTGTCTGGTCTGAGAGAAGAGGTAGGCTATAAATCTGAAACAGTTTGGGTTTAACCTAGTTTAAGTGCCCACAAACACCGTAGACTATGTTCTTTCCACTATGCTGTGATTAACGGTTACTACTCCTGGCTCGGGTTAAAAGTGTGTTAAATGTGCCATTCGATTGCTCTGTTGTTATCCGCAGGTTAAAGCACATCTGTGTTCCGACTCTGAAAACCTTGTAGTGTGCCGTAGGCTAACGGCTCCATGGAGACGCTCCCTGAGCAGAATTATCACAGTAAATACAGACGTTGAATTTTTATTGTCTCATTATGATGAGTCACCGCCTCGACTGAATAACTGACGAGCCGCGTAGTGTGAATGGCCAGTTTCAGGACACGCTTTAATAATGCTAGCGTCATAATGAAGCGAATGCTCTGCAGAGCATCAATTTTACTGAAAAGCAAATTAAATTCACCTCACCCGAGGGAATGAAATATCAGTTGCAAAGAGAGTAGTGTTACTCAATCTTTTATTTTTTTGCTCTGTTGATCACACTGTACTTTTCTAGGTCATCAGCGGCGAGGGGTTTAGAAGGGCCTGGCTGGCTCTGGGATGCGTTTACCTCAAAGAAAATCAAAAGGATCGTTAATGGACACACTTGCAAACAGTGCCGTTGCTGTCAACAAATATAAGTGTGCATTTTTGCTTTAGAAAGGGATTCTGGGTACCAAGAGAACGTATAGGGACCTTGAGCTTTCACTTATTCATTTGTTAAGACAGCTGAATCTGTTAGCTTGCTAATGCGATGTGAGGAGAAAAGGTAAACACAAGTGAACAAAGAGAAGGGCCCCGCACAACCTTCATTCGCCTTCCATCAGGACCAATAAAACTTTGCTTTGGTAGTTTGAAGCGAATATTGTATAAAATGGGAAATAGAGAGCTCACAAAGGCACTCATTGTTTGAGTTGTGTGTCATTTCTCAATAAATGTTTACCCGCACCCCACGCAGCATAAATATTGAGTTACCGCTCGCATGTGGGGTATAAATAAATGTATTTATACAAAGTTATTATAAATGGCGGCAGAAGGAGAATGAAGTTATTATATCTAAACAGGCTCCATGTGGTGGTTGTAAATTTGCCTCCATTTTGCCTGTTTGTTTTGTAGCATAAATATTCAACAGACAGTAATTTTAACATACATAGCTCAGTTACTGCAATTAAAAGAAAAAAGGGTTATTTTCACCAAAAAGTTACGTGAAATTTTTAGCTCAAGGTGTTAATTTAAAATCTAGAGAACAATTACAGCAAGGCGTTAAAAAATCGAAATGTATCTAAAATTATGTAAAATATGTAACATTTGCATATACATTTAAGAAAGTGTTATACGTGGTGTGTTTGAGAAAGAGAGAATGTGATAATGGAGATGTTTTGAATTTCAAATCTCTTCCTGTACGTTGTTCTGAGCATTATATTTCAACTTGCGAACTCATATTGCCAGGTCTAATTGTTCCGTATTAAACTGCTTTTGTTCAAAGCTGCCGATAACCAATCACTAGGACTGATGGGAAACATCCTTTTTTTCTGTCATTTCTCATTTGCCCGCCTCCCAGTTATTTGACTGAGGCGATGCATGAAGGTGCACAAATACACACGCGCAGACTTACAAAGCCCACCTCAGCACATTTGAGCTCCCAGTCAGATTACCTCTGATGCGGTTACAATTCTGAGATTTATACATGCTGAATTTCACTTTAGGGATCAATGAACTATGTCTCTCTATATCTTTCTATCTGCCTGTCTATCTATGTACATGAACTCTGCAGTCAGCCATGTGAAGAGCTTTGCTGTACAGGATACGAGTGCTAATTCATTTCCCTCAATGCCTCTGTTTTTGCCAGATCGCACAGGGGCCACTGCCTCGCGGATGGCTGTTGTGGCACATCGATCGCCATTGCTGATAAGGGTCACTGCGGTCAGCAAATTTGTTAATTCTTAGCGAGACTACAACGTGATGTGTGTTAAATTACAATTGAGGAGAACCAAAGTTTGACCCTTTAACTCAACCCAAACTGTGACAAAATAACTCATCTTAATGACTTTAAATAAGGCATTGATTAACAGCGACAAATTTACTAAGCAACGCCTATGAAAGCAGTAGAGGTAAATCTTAATTTTATGCAATTGAAAAGAGATATCGCATCCAACTGAGTTCATTCATTGCCTGAACAAGCACATGTCCTCCCGGTGATTTTACATTCATACTTTGCTGTTATTGGAGAGGATGTGAGTGTGTTTTATTGCTAATTAGTATTAATTATACTGACCTAAGATTTTGCTTTTGGTCTTTGGTCTCTTGTTTGTCAAGGCAACTTTCATCAACAAAGTTATGGCTGGAAATAAGTGGCTGAGAAAAGCCTAAATACTCTCTTATTCTCTCTTTTGCTTATCGTAGCATACTGTAGAGGCACTGTGTACCATTCAGCAGATGGGGTTGGTAAGGTATTGACTATTTATTTTTATTTTTTTAAATACAGTAAAAAATATATAATAATAATATAGTGAAATATTACAGCTGTTTCCTATTTGAATATATTTTAAAATAAAAATGTGTTCCTGTGACGGCAAAGTTAAATACTTTGATGAAAGTTCAAAAGGACAGCATTCATTTGTGTGTGTGTGTGTGTGTGTGTGTGTGTGTGTTGTATGTCTTTGATGTTTGTTTACAATGTTTCTAGGTGTGTTGCTTGCATGCGTATGATATGCACATATCTTTGAGGTTTGTTTACACTGTTACATTACGTTTTTGGACTGTGGGAGACTGAAAAGCATTAGCTTGTCTCTCATTAGGCTAAATAACTTTGTGGAATATAACCTGTCATCCTCCTCCGCATCAAAGATTAATAGCTGTCTGCCTGTAGGCCATGGCTCAGATTAATATAATGTCAATTTTACTGACAGTGAGAGACATAAACCATACCTTTTAATATCGACAGAATTGCTTTTTTATTAATATAGACATATTATATCAATAATGCCTTTCATAGAATGACCTCATTGATTTTGCTATTCAGCTTGCAGGGATCCCATAGATCTCCATGCTGTTGGTCTGCTGGGCAGCTTTATATTTTTTAATGAACTGATAAGTAACCCAGCCAATGGTAATGACTGACTGAATGTGCATATTAATGCAATGTCAGGCATAGGAAAGTGAGGGCATCTGTAGAAATAATGCCATCTAGTGGGGAAAATTATAACCAGTGATACACGACATACACGACATACACACCACACACACCTATGTCAGTCAAACATACTGCTGTCAGCATATATGCCGGCATTTAACGGAACATGCATAATGGACGACGAACAATGTTTTTCTCATGAGGTCTCAGGTCGTACGCTGTGTCCTCCATTAAATGCCGATACATGCATACATACATTATGTGTGTTACTGCTTTCTAAGCACATAATCATTTGGAATAGACTTTCCTCATGGAAGTGATTCTAGGAATTGCTGCATGGTCATAGTGCTCAATTTATTGGCCTTTCACACTGGCTTAAACTATTATACTGGTAGAAAATATTTTGTAAAAATTATTTGTGCGATATCTACCCATGCAAGGTGCAGAGCAGTAATATGTATGCTATGAACCTTTTAGAGGTAAATAAGAGACACGTATGGCCCTACTTATCTAGTGACAAGCTTGTTGTACCCCTAGAGGTTTTTTTTGAGAGAGAGAGAGAGAGAGAGAGAGAGAGAGAGAGAGAGAGAGAGAGAGAGAGAGAGAGAGAGAGAGATTACCTGGCAGTAATCACTACTATTATTGAATATAACTAGCTGCAATTTGACAAAAGATGAATTAAACTCTAATGTCCAATGATAATTCTGATACAAGTTCTCATAATTCTCATTAAATTAATGATTTTTATGTTTAGGAACAGAGGTCGGAAATGAGTATGTAACCAAACAATTCATCAGTCTGTTTATCTTAAAAGATTTTTAAACACACATGACCCCAGAAGCTGGAATGGGAGATGCCGCAACCTTTCTGGCTCAAGAGCTCTATATCAATATGCACACTTATTAGCCAAGAATTAATGAGACAATTTAAAATGCCAAGTCTGCTCTTGTTCATTTGATGGAGAACAAAAATGGCTGTATTTAGAAATAAATGGATCCTTTAATGGAAGAAGACATTTTTAATTAAAGTTATTTAAAAACAACACCTGTTTTTTTTTTAATAGTCCTGCAGTAAATTACATTTTGTTTAAGGTTCTGAAACTTCCATGTTCGAATATATTCAATAAATCAACTATTAAAGGGACAGTTCATCCAAAAATGTTAATTTTTCTTACACTAATGCCATTTTAAACCTACATTACTTTATTTATTTTGTGGAATATAAAAGAATACATTCTAGAGATTATTTCAGCTGTGCTTTTCCATGTAAAAAATGTCATACACTCACTTAAATTTAGACTAATGATTATGTTATCGTTGATTATGTTTTAGTTTAACTGGACACACAAAAAAATGGCTTACCAGTGAAAAGCCCTGGGTTCAGCAATTGTTGGACCAACCTAGAATTAATTGTAAATTGATTTGTAAAAGCAAGTTAACAAGCATACAAGTTGCAAAACTCATCCATGGCTCCCAGAATGCATTGTGGCATGAAACATGACACCATTGTTGAGATTCATAGGCTGATTCTTGACGTCTCTGGGAGTAAATCTCACAAAATACTTAGTGCACAATCTGTTTAAACCTTATTCAGCTTTTCTGATTAAAACAGTGCTGGATCTTTACTAGAATCACAATAAAACAGAGGTAATAGTATATTGCTCATATTAAACTCAGTCATAAAATATATATATATTTCAACACAAAATAAAAATAAAAACCTATAAAATCAGCTGAACAAAAGATCTTAAATTGGGAGACATGTGACCTTACTCAGTTAATTGAGTTAAGTGAACTACTTGGTTAAAAAGTTGAGTACAGTCAAAAAAGCTGTGCAGCAAGTTGCTTTACAATTTTAAGCTATGTCAACTTTTCTTTCTTTTTTTTTACAGTGTATAATCAGTCATTGACTTTCCCTATAAGACATTTTTTATTCTAGATATATTATTTTGTGTTCCGCAGAAGAAAGTCCATTGATAGAGGTCGCCGTGCTTGGATATACACCTTGAAAGAGACACAAGTCAGTCATTGGCACTTCCAGACCATTAAACACACCTGCTCATGTCATTCTTGTAATTTGCTATGCTTTACTGAAAAGCTGGCTGGCTACCAAAAGTGTCATTTATACAGACAAAAAGCACACATACGGTGGCACTCTGGCCAACAGCTGCACTGAAGAGCCACAGATGTTTTGGTGTTTTCATAATGCATCATGGAACGAAGCATTTGGTCATAAAATATGTTCCACCTGAGAGATACGAGGAGAGAACAAGAATGGTAAAATATAGGAGCGAAAACAAAAGGATGTCTTTTCTAGGAAGCAAATAAGGCTAAACCTATTTCAGGCTTTAAAAGACTCACAATCACCCACTGTTATCACTGTTCCTATCACACACACACACACACACACACACACACACACACACACACACACACATACACACACACACACACATTTACACAAAGTGTTAATGATAAGAGACTGTTGGCAGACTTATCCTCAGGACTTAAAAATGATGGAAGAAGGAGACAGGTGTATTTTTAGCGGTGGAGACGTGAGAGATGAAGAGGAAGACATGAATTTATGCACTCAACTCCACTGCAAGCTAATCAGAAACTCACCTCAGTAATTATGTCAATTTACCAACCTACTTGGTGACAAGAACTCTCGAGAGTGACATGACTTTGACTTTGTGATGTGTGTGTTGTAACATGGCACGTTTACTCGGATGCAAAAAAGGCACAGAAAAAGATAGACAGAAAGGAGAAACAGAATGAATTATTCATTTAAAGCAAAAAAAGTTTACTGTTTAGAATTGAATTACAATGCACAAAAGATAGATGCAAAATTACGCAGATTAGGTCTGCAAAGTGGCCTTAGGGCTCCAAAGTGGCCTGGTCTTACTCTCACACGAGTTAAGAAGATACAGGATGTAAGAGTGAACAAAGAGAGTGAGTCTCTCAGAAAGAGGGAGATTGAAAGTAGCATGGTTTTTTACTTCTTGCTTTTTTTTTCATTTTAAGCTGAAAGTCAAGGCCAATATATGTAAAAATTAACTTTCAGAGAAATTCTTTTTTCCGTGAACTACTCAAATAGGAGGGGCAAAACGTTATTTTGTTTGAATTTGGAAATGCTTCGCTTACCAAATAACGCCTCACATTCAGTCATTTCCGCCTTTAAATGTCATCACTATGCATTTAGTTTTGCATAATTTCAACACTTGTTAAGTTAGCAGGAAAGTAAATTTTTTGAGAAATTGGATGAAAAAGGTCAAGCTAAAATATGACTCCAAACTGTTTATCGGCTATTTCTTGGGTAATTGTCACAAAATGATTTTACATCTTTAATTCTCTTTGAAATGTCTGCTATTTAAGAATGGTATTCTACAGAACTGGTTCAAAGTCAGAGTTGGAAAATGTAGTGTAATTTAATTAGATTTGTTGTATTTTGAATCCAATCTTTCATACTGATTTCAAAGTTAAGGTGTAATATACAGTGAACAAAACACTATAATAACATTGATAATTCAATATACTTTATTTTTGACAGAACATCCCATGTTTTGGTTGTGACTGCACATTTTCGGTAGTGCCAGTGATGTTTTGATAGCGACCACATTGCATCACATAATTTTGACTTACATTATAAAACGCTACTTAAACATTATAAAACATTAATGATTTGCATATCTGTGCTAAAATGTTGTTTATTTCCCCCAAATAAAGGATTATGTGTTCCCTTTCATCACTACCAAAAACAATGATGACATGTTGACAAGATGACAAGAAAATTAGAAAATGAGATTATTTGGTTGTCTTACTTCATGCTATTGTGTGTGTGTGTGTGTGTGTGTGTGTGTGTGTGTGTGTGTGTGTGTGTGTGTGTGTGTGTGTGTGTGTGGCGGGATTTAGAATGTAAGTTAAAATTCTGTGATGCCATGTGTGTGTATGTGTGTGTGTGAGAGAGAGAGAGGTTTTCCTATCCTGGTGGGGACTTGGGGCCTGAATGCACTGACTCATGGGGATTCGTGTCACAGTGGGGACCTAAGTTGAGGTACATGCCTATAAATCATACATCATAATTTTTTTGAAAATATAAAAATGCATAAAGTTTTAAAACCATTACGCCTATGGAATGTCCCCACATTTCACAAAAACAAACAAGTGTGTGTGTGTGTGTGTTTGTTTGTGTGTGTGTGTGTGTGTGTGTGTGTGTGTGTGTGTGTGTGTGTGTGTGTGTGTGTGTGTGTGTGTGTGTGTGTGTGTGTGTGTGTGTGTGTGTGTGTGTGTGTGTGTATGCGAAAATGTCCCCACAAAGATGGCAAAATCCGAAATCCTTGTCCTTGTGGGGACATTTTTTGGTCCCCATGAGGAAAACATCTTATAAATGACACTAAGTGATGTTTTAAAAAAAAGTTAAAATACAGCATGTCTCCTGTGATGCTGTGATGGGTTGGTTTAGGGGCAGGGGCAGTGTAGGGGGATAGAAAATACGGTTTGTACAGTATAAAATGCATTACACCAATGGAATGTCCCCATAAAACATGGAAACACAACGTGTGTGTGTGTGTGTGTGTGTGTGTGTGTGTGTGTGTGGACTGGTAATCCCTACGGTATGGGGACAAAATGTCCCCACAAAGATGGCAATATCCAAATTTTTGTCCTTGTGGGGATATTTTTGGGTCCCCCATGAGGAAAACATCTTATAAATCACACTAAGTGATGTTTTTGAAAAAGTAAAATGCAGAATGTCTCCTGTGATGGGTAGGTTTAGGGGCAGGGGCAGTGTAGGGGATAGAAAATATGGTTTGTACAGTATAAAATGCATTACGCCTATGGAATGTCCCCACAAAAATATGGAAACACAACATGTGTGTGTGTGTGTGTGTGTGTGTGTGTGTGTGTGTGTGTGTGTGTGTGTGTGTGTGTGTGTGTGTGTGTGTGTGTGTGTGTGTGTGTGTGTGTGTGTGTGTGTGTGTGTGTGTGTGTCAAATGAGGAAAATAATGTGGTACCAGTAACAGTGACTTAAATATCAATTCAACTGAATAATGACAAATTGTGATAATGTTTGATTCCAACGTTGATGGTATTTGATGTTTTTTTTAAGTAACTCTTAGTGCTAGGTTAATTTTAATTTAAGGTAATACTTTACTTGAGCTATTTGTTCTCAAAAACAAAACAAAAAAGTCAGGGTACTATCAACTGCACCGCATTCGTGGAATTTGCCAGGAACACAGAGAGTGAATGAGATATTGGGAGGCTGCAGTTCTGATATCCTGCCTCTAGGGGGCTCTGGTTAGAACAAAGAATCTAATTTCTCCCTCAGTGATCACTGTGTATGCGAAATACACTTCCTTTGCTTTAGTGGCATACTGTTCACATTAACTTTACATTTTTGTTTCTTAAAAATAGTAAATTGAGTGCAAAAACAAGCATGTTTTCTCTCTCTCTCTCTCTCTCTCTCTCTCTCTCTCTCTCTCTCTCTCTCTCTCTCTCTCTCTCTCTCTCTCTCTCTCTCTCTCTCTCTCTCTCTCTCTCTCTCTCTCTCTCTCTCTCTCTCTCTCTTGTCTACCTCGATTAGCCCTGCGCATTATTCTTACTGCTTGCACCATTTCAATCATTAATGAAATATATGGAGTATTTCAGTCAGTAGGGGGCGCTCATTACGAGTGCAGCGTTGATGAGAGTGACTAAAAATGCCCCTTTTCCCTGCAAGGCTGCTCTCCAGATCTGTCTGTGAAGAGGAGGAACACAACCGCACACTCCCATTTTACTGGATATTTCAAGAACATAAAAACTAAATGGAGTAGCGCATAGGCCTCCTGTAATTTACTGGGAAATCTTTTTATACACACAAATAATCTTCTTTAAACAAAGAATACATCAATAATAAAAGTAAAATGTATATACAAGTGAGTATGTTTGACATATCTTCATTTCTCTTTATTTTGTCATTTGTTTAACGTAAAACAGAAGTTGGCACAAAGTATACACCATTATAAATACCACTCCCACCCCTAAAACATGCTTTCAATACCTGTCCCACCCCACCAAAAAAAAAAAAAACACATACTCAATAATATCCATGTACTTATATTATACTCATATATAACAATACCACTGAATAGAGCAAAAAGAACCTTTTCATAAATAAGAATATTTACATCAAGGCATGTTGATCTTGATTATTTTTTCCAACATGCATATATAAAAATAGAAATCTGATAGCTTTATATACATTTTTAACTTAGGTATATACACATATAAATATAAAGACTACAAACTGTATTTTTAAAATACAAAGATAAATACACTCACATTGTGTACACTGTGGCCGAAAACCAGAAAATACAAACATCATTTGGATAATTAGCATTCACAAAACACATTACATCCAGAAATGCAACTTTAATGACAATTGCAGGTCTCTGTGTTTTCTTATCTTCCTTCGCTTCAGTCTCATATAAAAATGTTTTATTTTATTTTATTTTATTGTAGAGAGAGAGAGAGAGAGAGAGAGAGAGAGAGAGAGAGAGAGTTTAGTCTTTAGCTTTGCCTGACATCTTGAAGGAGTTTGTTGATTTCTGCAACCAGCTCGCTGGCGTCCATAATTTCGCTGCGACTGTCGCAGCGCTTTCCGTGCAAATGGCCGAGCACAGACTCTAACTCATCTTCCTCGTGGTTCTCTGGGATTTCTTCCATTGCAGGGAGCCATTTTGAAGAGGACGCTGATGTTACCATGGGAGCTGGCAGAGGGGCGGGAGCGGAGCCACCAGGGCTGTCAAGTGACTAGCAGGGGCGTGTCCAGGATTTTGGAAGTGTGTATTAGCAGCCCAAACAGCCACATTCTGCTGATAAGTGGCAGGGCTTGGCTTTCCAGGTAAGTGACCCTTCCTTCTTTCCAACGACCCCACCCCTGCAGCACAGGCTGTTGCCTTTTCAGTTTCATTAGTCTCGCTGTAATTATCCAGCGAGGAGGGGAGGAGCCTCTGGAACACGCTGTTCATTTCAGACAGCAGAGAAGTTGTTCCGCACAGGTCTTCTCCATCACCTGCCTCCCCCTCTCCCTCCTCGCTCTCCTTGCCAAACGTGGAGAAACTCTTTTTCCTCAGCGTTGACTCGCCGGATTGTGGCGCTTCAGGGGTGGCTTTCTGCAGGGGATCTTCTCCGGGGATGTAGAGGTTGCTGCGGTAATCAGAGGAGGCTGGGGAAGGCAATGGAGGCATCCAACACTGGTCAGAGTGACCAAGGACACGACACTCTTCGGTGCACAGCTTCATCGCTACAGTGATCAGAAAGAAAACAAAAGCATTGATGGAAGAGGTTAGCTAATGATTTGGTGTTTTCTGGCACAACATTCAAAACTGCACACACCCCTAACTAGTCAAATACATCAATTGGAAGCCAAATGACTAAACAAATCTTTCCAGTTCCATCCGACTCAGCTTTGTTTTCTAGAGACTATGCAAAACAAATCAAATATGCCAACTTATAGCACTCATTGAACATGTTCGGCATTACTCATTCATGTTCTGGGGGCTGTTTATAGCGCCATTAATTTTGAAAGGCCATTTATAATACATCTTAGAGTTAATAAATGCCCAATCTGGTGCATTTGCGAAACAGGCCCTCATTTAGCTAACTCTCTCATGCAGAGAATGAATGATTAAACATGCTGATTTACAGAAATCAATGGCCCATCTCTATGCACAACCCAATTCTGGTTCTAGTCACATTAATGATTGTATTATAGATCAAGTATGCATATTTCTTTTCCTATCAAAAAGCATGTTCTTCTCCAACATATAGTGTGTGTGTGTGTGTATGTGAATGCATAAAGTCAGAGTAAAAGTCTAAAGGACTCCTCATTAGCATCTCATCTCTTGCTTACTTGGATGCAGTCTGTGGTGTCCATCGGGAGTGAAGAGCTCGTTGAAGCCTTCTCCAAGTAGAGGAGACTCCCTTCCCATCTCACAATCACTGTCTCCTGCCTCACTATCCCCTCGTCCACTGTCCTTCAGGCTGAACTTATCCATCTCATTCAAAGCATACCTGGAGACAAAGAACAAACAATTAGCTATTGCAATAGCTTTCACTTAGTTACTGTATATCCATTATCATACTTTTTTTTAAAAACTTTTTTATTTGTTGGTGGTGTAAACAAATGAAATGGGCCTCTTAAGGAGGGAGCAGTTTATGCATAAACAAACAAACAAACAAACAAAAAAGGCTTTATTTAAAGGGCAGTTGACTTGCTACCATGATGAGGCTGCCATGTATTGTCAGCATCTGTTACTTAAGTACTCCAGGGTGTCCAGACTCTCATGGACTAGAACTTTGAACCCCCTGTAGGACGGTTTGTTAAGGTGGCAACAGGCTGAAGTGTGATTGGTTACCTGTAGCTCCGGGTGTATTTGTTGCCACGGAAACTGGGTCTGGGTTGGTACTGGCCCTGATGAAGTATGGACAGAAGCTGTGAGACTTGCTATAGCCCAAAAGAAAAAGAAACAGGGCGGGGAACAAATAAAGAAAGAAAAAAATGGAAATAAAAATGAATAATGGCAGACCAGACAACAAACCAACACAAATACAGACAAACCATGGTAGTGATGGGGGTGGGGGGTTGGTGGGGTGAATGAGGGAATGATATGGATGGATACTTAAGCATGATAAAACGATCTATGGATATACAAATAAACATGCTATAAATAAAACAAACACATTGGATATTGTAACAGGTTTAGGGGGAATTAATAGTCAGGAATAAAGAGTTCACAAATACTAGTTACTGAACACTTTTTTTTTACCTCGACAGGTGGTGTGGCATGAGCAAGCTCTAGGGCGAAGTTCTCTGGCACGTGATTAGAAGAGATGGTGACCAGGCTGTTGAGTGATTGGCGGCTGTGGTGGCTCTGGCGGCTCTCTGGAGCAGGTGAGGCTGACGGGGAGCGAGGATGGGCCCTCACAGGTAGCGTCCCATTAACCGTGGGTACCAATGTGATATCACCCTTGTGGATCTGCCGGGCGGGTTTTTTGGGGTGGTTTTGGTAGGTGGACTCAGCCACTCTGCAGTTATAGGAATGTCTTGGGTCCTTCTGCTCTCTCGAACACCTGGTTGCGAACATCACCATGAC
Organism: Gobiocypris rarus; assembly: GCA_023029165.1. Taxonomy (NCBI): domain Eukaryota; kingdom Metazoa; phylum Chordata; class Actinopteri; order Cypriniformes; family Gobionidae; genus Gobiocypris; species Gobiocypris rarus. The sequence continues at coordinate 25,823,767 of CM040932.1, forward strand.
AATGAGAAGTACGCCACAGATGGCACCGAGGGAGATGATGATGATCATAGACACGTCTAGAGTAGATTGGTTGTTTATGTCTGAAGGGTTCAGGGAGTAGCTTTCTGGATAGTCCCGCAGGCTAATGTGCAGAATGGCCCTTGCTGAGAGTCGACTCGACGCCCCTCTGTCTTGTACTAGGATCGTAAGATCAAATCCCTCATGCCCAGAGGCATCTACACTTCCGTTGGTTCGTAACTCACATCTGCGTGGGTCAATGACAAAGAGTCCTTCATCATTACCACCAACTATGGAGCAAGTCAGCTCGCTGTTGGCCCCTGCATCACGATCTGTGGCCTTGATGATTGTCACCAGATGACCAGACTCGGCATGCCGCCATAATGGCACCTCAGCTGTGTGGTTTATTAATAGTGGAGCAACGATGATGGGTGGGTTGTCATTTTCATCTAGTACAGTGAGAAAAACAGTGGCGTTGCTGCTCAGTGAAGCTGGGCCTCCACCATCCCGCGCCTGCACGGTGAACGAAAGCCGGCCAACTTCTTCCCGATCAAAGCTTCGGAGCGCATACACGGCCCCGTTAGATGGGTCAATGGTCACATAGGTTGAAATAGAGCTACCTTGGACCTGGCTCTCCACAATTGAGTAGGTCACCTGACCGTTAGTACCCAAATCTGGGTCGGTGGCCACTACTGATGTCAGATAAGCACCGGGCGAATTGTTCTCAGACTTGAAGATTTCATACCGGCTCTTTTCGAAGCGAGGAGGGTTGTCATTTTCATCCTGCACCTGCACTGTGAAGTGCTTGATGGTGGATAGGCTTGGCAAGCCGTGGTCTTCAGCGATCACGGTCAGGCTATATTCAGAGCGTTTCTCACGGTCCAGAGACACATTTGTGAGAATCATGTAGTTGTTTTCGTAGGTCTTTTGCAAGCGAAAATGCCCATGGCCATGAAGCCGGCACACAACCTCACCATTTAGACCTGAGTCGCTGTCATCCACGCGTACTAATGCGATGAAGGTATCGACAGGGGAGGCCTCTGAGATGTAGGCCACCTCCTCTTTGCCCTGAGTCATAAGATTGATGTTGATTTTTGGCTTGTTGTCGTTAACATCAACCACTTTGATGATTATCTTACAGTGGCCTGGAATGGAGTTGGGACCCATATCCTGGGCCTGAACATCTATTTCATACGAGGAAGTCGTTTCGTAGTCAACTTTCTTAATTAGAGTGATGTGGCCATTATCTGGATTAATTTTAAAGGTCTCTAGGATTTTGGGTGGCACATGGCTGCTGAAAGAGTACACTATTTTGCCATTATTGCCTTCATCTGGGTCTGTGGCATTCAGGTCCACCAGTAGCGTGCCCAGTGATGAATTTTCCAAGAGGTTGACTACGTAAGCCTGCTCGTCAAAGGCCGGGCTATTATCGTTGGAATCAGATATGCTGATTTTAAGCAGTGTTGAGCCAGATTTCGGCGGCACGCCAGAGTCTGATGCTGTGAGTTGTAGTTGGTAGCTGGACTGTGTTTCCCTGTCAAGTTCCCTCATCACAACAAGGTCTGCATACTTTGCACCATCCGTTCTCGTCCTGATATCGATTTTGAAAAAGTTATTCCGAGTGAGCGAGTAGGTGTGTAGCGCGTTTTCCCCGACATCCGGGTCTAGCGCGCTATCCAAAGGGAAGCGCGTGCCAACAGACGCGCTCTCTGATATCTCTATGGGGATTATGGCGCGCGAGAACTGCGGAGCATTGTCGTTGATGTCCAACACTTCCACTTGAATGTGAAACAATTGGAGGTATTCCGTGGGAAGAGTGATCACATCGAACTCGATAGTGCAGTTTAAGTTTTTCTCGCACAGCTTCTCGCGGTCGATTTTGGTAGCGATGCTGATCTCTCCGTCCTCCTCGCGCACGGAGAGTAGTGGGGTGCTGCCTCGCTGCATCGCGCGGAAACGCGGGGACACGGAGCTCGGGAGTTTGGATAATATACCGGCTACATCCTCTTTCAGTCTGGCAATCACCGTACCAACTCTCTGCTCCTCCAAAACTTTGTATTTTAAAGTCTTCCCCGAAACATTGTGCGCCACGACCGCCAGAAGTATAAGTTTCAGAAGCATCTTGCAAAACAGTACATTCCTGTCGCTGGAGTATTTCGTTGTTCCCATTTTTGAAGCTGTGCGCAAAGTACTTATTCCGCACACAGAGAAAACTGGCTGGTCGATTGTTCGGTGTAAATTAAAGCATGATAAATCCTCAGATGCACATGGAGTCGAGGAACCAGCACTTCCCCTCTCTGTGTTTTTTCAGCGCCTCGGAGAAAGCATCAAGACGCGGTATTGCTGCTGCACACATCCACTTTCCTCTTCGTCTGACTGTGTGTGAGTTGTTGCGCGGGTGTGTGGGAGGCGCAGCTCCTTGTGTGTGTGCGTGCTCTGTCTGTGACTCTGAGAATACTGACTGGCCCCTTGCAGCCCACCTCAGACTGTGGCCCCCACCCTCTCCAAACTCCAGCCTCCCCTCCTCGCCCCACGGCTGTACATCCCTGAAAAGAAAAGAAAAGGCAGAATGAAAGAAAGAAAGAGCAGTGATTGAGGTGAAGCTGGCAAGCAGATCTCGCCATGAGGAGGACAGAGTTTCAGAAGTGTGCCATAACAATAGTAAAAAGGACACATTATTCAAGACCAACGTTTCTCGAGTTTCTCTGGCACACTTTGGGTTACTTCACACTTTAGAAATGTTTTTTATCGTCATAATATATTTATTTCCATCTATTTAACTCATTATTTATGTCATTACTTCTCGGTTTTATGCGTTTTCAGAGTTTCAGTTCATTTTAAGTTGTGGTCGATGCTTGCAAGATGTCACGTTGGCTTCACTTTGATATTATACTTAAAACGGCAGCAACTTTTACAGAGTTCTAATATTTAAAAACGAATGCCTATTGCACCAAGCATATAATATTGAGTAAGAACAAAAAAGGCTGTACGTTATAATTTATAGTGTACTGTGTACCCTACTAGGTATTGCCTGTAGCCCACTAAACACAGATCCCAGCTAACTTTATAATAAAATGTTTAAACCACATATAGAGTTCTGAGGATGAAGGGTAACTGGAGGGTATCAGAGAACACATCAGCGCGCTATTGTGTCTCGCTGGAGGAGTTTGCGCGCGTGGCGAATCGCGCGCTGTGAAAAGGATTCCCCCAACCTCCCTTTAACCCGCAGTCAATGTGATTTCTCACAGAGGTCACACTCGCCCGCGTGCACAATGCCACTTTACGACTCACCATCTCTGATTCTGCCGCATTAGCATCATGCGCGTTCACCCACAAACAAAAAGCAAACATGAGCTTCTGGAAGTTTCACGGCCATCTGGTTCAAACGTCCAGAAAACATCCAAACCAGTAATTATATCAGTCAGTCCTGCCAGAAAAACCTTTTCGCGACACACAGCCAGAATTAGTGAATTTCACTGGATGTTTATAATAATAATAATAATAATTATTATTATTATTATACAAACACATTTGAACTTCATCCATAAGGTAAGTTATCTAATCCTATGCGCATCACGCATTTGTAGTTCACGCATATAGTCAGCGCACTTAAATGTATAAGTAAACATTAGATATACAACAAATTCAGTATGAGTTGAATCGTAATGTTTATCCTAGAAGCGTTCTGACAAACAGAAGAGAGATGCACCGTGAGAATGCATTGAAATTCGGTCCTATGACCTGTGGCTGTCCATCTGTCGTGGGCCAGCTGAAGTCTGAAGACATGCTCTTCAAATCTGCTCAACACAGCAGTGACCCTGACTACAGCCCATCAATCACTGATTTTTGTAAGCAAATGTAACATTTTAGTTAGTGTTTGCAGCATGTCGTCAAGAATGTGTCATCATATACCATTTGTCATACGGTTGCTAGAGCCAAAGCGCAGGTGACAGCTTTCTTCCCATCTAAACCTCAGGCGTTTGTCACACTCATAATTACAGTTGCATGTTTCATCCAAGTTGCTGTTTCTTATCTATTCGGGAACTTTTAGTGTGAAAGTCATCCTCGAAATGTAATTTCATCACTTCTTGCTTATTACATTTCATGCTCAAAGAAGTTCAAGTCAGTGCATTTTAAACACGTGGGTGGTTTTATTCACACGCCGTATAAGGGAAAGACGCAGCATGTGTCCAAGCAGATGCATGAAACTTGTGATGCTAATCACATATGCCATTTACATACTAAAATTAAGTGCATGAATTATCCCAGCTTTCTCTGAAAAAGAGTAGGCTTATATATATATATATATATATATATATATATATATATATATATATATATATATATATATATATATATATATATATATATATATATATATATATATATATATATATATATATATATAGGCCCTATAGGTATGAGAACCAAATTACGCAGCCATATAAACTATTGATCGAGTCTTTGTCTTCACGTTTTTAATTTTAAAAGTTGGCATGTGTTACTTTGTTCGTAAATTGTCCGAACAGTTAGTGTTGTTAAGCTATAATCAAGTAAATAGTTTTACTGCAGCAGCCCAATTAAGCATACACGGACTACAATATAAGCGGGTGTTGAAATCTGGCGGCGTCATATGTTCTTCTCAGATGGCTTCTTTTTTTTTCTTTTTTTTTGGCGGATTTGAGATGCATTTTCAAGCTGTGGTCGTAAAGTCACCCCGGGCTGGAAGAGAGGGAGGGCGTGGGGGGAATTAACTTTGTCATTGAAATGAAAAAGGATCACGCACACAATGGTGCATGGCAGGTGGGACGTCGCAATTCGCAGAGGGGCCGTGGAAACCGTCGGGGAAGCGGAGCGCAGAGGGAGGAGGGAATCACGGCGGAATGCTCCGGCTCCGCGGGTCGAGAGGGCACCGTGGGTGTTTGTAAAGGCACGCGAGCATCTGCCGCCTGTGTGGCAACTAATATCCCCTCCTCCTTATTTCTCATACCGTTCTTTCTTTGCTCTGCAAATCGTCCCTCTCGTATTTTACTTATGGTCTTTCTCTGCTTTCTCTCGGCTCGTGGCAGGTCACAGGCGTTCGGCATGTGCCCTTTATGAAAGTTTTATTAACGCATGTCTTACATTTTGGGGGTTGCGTCCAAAGAAGAGTTTGAGATTTAGTACGCAATAGGACACACATTCTCGAGACATTAGGTACGCACACGTGCGTTTGTTTAGTTTACTGATCATGCACTTTCTGTGTATACTTGAGAACGATTGATTTCTTCCACATGAGTCACGGAGAGAAATTTGCCCTCCAACAATCTCCATGTTCAAACTTAAAAAGGCACAGAAGGCTTTTGCTATTAGATATCATAGAAAAAGAAAAACTATTTACGTTCGAAAGAGAACTTTACATTAGAACTAGTTCTTTGTACTTGTGCATGAAATAATCATTCCCATCCCATGTTGTTCCTAATCTATATGACTTTTTCCTGGTAAACAAAGATGGTATTGTAAAGAATATATTAACTGTCAAAGGGGTTCAAAAGAACAATGAACCACGCTGATTTTAATTATGTGGGTAAAAACACAGACCTTTTTCAAAATATATTCTTTATCATGAAACAGAAGAAATAAAGTTATACAGTTTTGGAGTTTTAATGATTGTGTGAACTATGCTGAACCTATTTTGGTGCTGGATAAAATTCCCATTTAATTTAATTGTTTGCAAGTCAAGCAATTCCAAAGAGTTTTTGCTCTGCTTTCTGCACTATGATATGTGCCATTTCTGGAAATGATTATAGAAGTGTGCTGTCAGCATCTCGTAGTGCAGGGAATCCTAAATTGCGGATGGGTTTATCAGTGCATCAGATATGTCAGCAAGAATCCGCACTTATAATTGATAAGCTTGACACCAAACATCAGATAATGTGCTATATATCGTTGGCTGAGAGTGCAGTATGTAAGTTCACTTGAGTTTCCTCTCTCGTCATGCTTGTATTTTGTGAATTGGTGGCTAATATGAATTCATAAAATCTTATTAGTGCATTTTCGTACAATCTGTTTACACGTCACTGAAGATTAGGTTTGGGGTGGACCTTTATGCTTTCCATACGAATAACAATGAAATGCATCAAGTTATGTTTTCTAATGGGATAGGGTTTTGTTTAAGTTGTATAATTATCATACTTAGGCAGCGTAATATACCAATAATAATGGCAAAACAATCTTCTTTTGTTTTCCACAGGAGGTAGAAAGCCACACAGGAACACGTTGTGGGTAAACGTTTTTGTTTGTCTTAGAATTAATGGGTTAAATTCTGTCATGAATTACTTACCCATGTGTCGTTCGACACCCGTAAGACCTTTGTTCATCTTCGGAACACAAATGAAGATATTTTTGTTGAAATCCGATGGCTCAGAAAGGCCTCCATTGACAGCAATGACATTTCCTCTCTCAAGAGCCATAAAATGTGCTAAAGACGTCGTTACAAAGTCCATCTCACAACAGACGTTCTACAATAATTTTATGAAGCAACGAGAATAGTTTTTGTGCTCAAAAAAATCTAAATAACGACTTTATTCGCTTCCGTCGGCTCTACATCATATTCTCGCGCATGCGTCATAGTGCTTGGTGAGTTCACATCAGGGCCCAGACGGAAAACAAGAATAAAGTTGAATAAAGTTGTTATTTCGATTTTTTTGCCCACGAAAACTTTTCTTGTCGCTTCATAAAATTATTGTAGAACCACTGTAGAGAGATGGACTTTTTAACGACGTCTTTAGCACCTTTTATGGCTCTTGAGAAAGGAAATGACATTGCTGCCAATGAAGGCCTTTCTGAGCCATCAGATTTCAACAAAAACATCTTCATTTGTGTTCCAAAGATGAACGGGGGTCTTACGGGTGTTGAACGACATGAGGGTGAGTAATTAATGGCTGAATTTTAATTTCTGTGTGAACTAACCCTTTTAAGTATAAATCAAGGACCAGATGAGTCCCACATTGGCACTTGCCCAAAAAGACACAGTGATCCAACATTTGGCGTAGCAGCCGTTTGATATTCAGTCTAACTCGGCTCACATTTGCAAGCCACAAAGACATGAATGTTCTGTTTTTTGATTTCTGTCCTAAAAAGACCTGAGAGTGTGCCTGAGCAACAGAGTGTGTGTAAGAGGCCGATTCCCGTCCGTCTGGCAGCTGTTGCTTTGTCACCTGATCACTTGTTTTTGTTGCCGAATGATACCTTGCTTCTGTCTGCATGCCACTAATCTGCGCCTATCTGATGTCACGTTCAGAAAAAGCTTTTCTGTTTTTATTTTAGAGCTCATAACACACCGCACTTCTATTTTTGATCATCATGGCTCGGTTAGCTTGAACTGGTTATCTGATTTCAAGAAGAAACATTTCACCCTCTTTTGCTCCAGCTGATCAGAGAGCTGCATATTGACGAATGGAACCGCCTCGCTTAGAGTTTTTGTTCAACATGGAGGAATAACTTGCCTTTTTAGTTCAAATGCTTTTTCTGAGAACGATTTTACAAAACGTGACAGTGCCGGAGATGGGGGAGAAAACAACCTATTGTTCGTTCTTCTCGACACACTTCTTTTCTTGGAGAGCACAAAGGCACACACACTTCTGGGGGCATTGGTGACTTCGGCGCATGTGGGGGCTCAAAGGTGACATATTTCAGAAGGGGGTTCATTCACAATGCAATAGATTTAAAGCCTCCCTCTTTCCCTCTTCCCTTTGCTCAGTCTGCTTGGATTGGCAGATGTGTGGGGGTCTTTTTTGGGGAGCCTGGGACGGCAGCGTGCCACGTGTTCACAATGTCAGCCTGATTTCTGTGGAAACTCTTATGAGCGAAGGATCACCTTACACAAAGAAACAGAGCCACTTTCTCTCCCCGCTATTTTCCGACTCGCTTTTTCATACTCTCCGGTTTCTTCTTCACACTACCTTCATGTTATTTTTGGATTTTTTTGCATTTTAAGACTCTCGCCGGCAGATCTGCACCCCCAGATTACACTTTGTATCGAATGAATGTTTCCGGTGCTGCGGGTTTAAATACGATTTACAAGGGAAAGAACATATTGTTCCACCCTAAATGGATGTGTGTTTATCAAATATGAATGAGAAATACATACTTTAACGAACTGAGAAATAAGCGAACGTATTCTTAAGTAACACCTGGCAAATTCTAAAAGCGTAGAATTCCCTCTTTACAGCCTGTGACGGTTTCCTGTTTAAAAGTTCTTTATGGAAAGAGCCAGAGAGTGACTGAACCCCCTCTGAGTTTAGCCAAGTAACTCTATCTCTCCCCCTAATGGGTTCAATTAAAACTCCAGACACACACACACACACACACGCATACACACACCTATAAAAACAAAGAGTGTGTTTATCTTTCTGGTTCCAATAGAGAGTAAAGAGGATAATTTTATAGCTAGAGGAAGTGATCGTCTGTCTATTCTGTCTAATCCAAACACTTTTTGGCTTTGGGTCAGCTTAAGAGCGAATATGTGCAGACCTCAGCGCTCCTCCGTCGTCTGTCTGTTCATTCATAACATTCATGCATTATTCCATCAAGCATTCTGTGGATTTAGAAGGAAATCAGTGTCTGTTGCTTTAAGGCTTGAAAATCCAGGAAAATATGTGTCATTGAATACCATATAGATCCTGCTGTTGCTAGAGTATTACAGTGTTCCTTTTAAGGCTGCTGTGAAACTGTATTAGGCCAGAACATACGCTCTTTGTTTGATTTTTGAAACTCTTGTGTTTGTCTTTTCACAGTATCATTGGTGAAGCACATAATATGAGGTATAACTTTTGTACTTTTTTTAGTTAAAGTCAGTGTTATTCATTTGTAATGTAAAAATTATACTTTTTATTTCTGCTTTTCTTAGTGCTAATGTGTGTGTTGCCTTGTTATTTTTTTGTATTATTTATATACTATACTAATATTTATTCATATTTATATTAGCTTTGATATTTTAATTAATTCTTTGATTAATTGTAATTTAATTTCTAAAATTGTTATTAGTTTTTAATGTTTATTCCGGGGTTAGTTCTTCTAGGTATTGTTTTAGGTATTCTCGACGCTTCATAAAATTAAGATTGAACAACTGGAGTCACACGGACTATTTTAACAATGTCTTTGCTATCTTTCTGGACCTTGAAAGTGTTCATTAAATAGCTGTCTATTTCATTAAAAAGATCTTAATTTGTGTTCCGAAGATGAACGAAGCACAGGCAAAGCACTGCCACTTGGGCGCAGAGATATCACGCAACACATGAAATCCCAAAACGTCCGCCAACATACCGCCGTATGTTGTGGATGTGTTGCGTGATATCTCTGCGCCCAAGCAGTGCTTCGCCTGTGCTTCCCCATAATATAGCCCCAAGTCAATATATGCCTAGGAAATTGCCTAGTCTTAATCTGCATCGCTATTTGTACTCGTTGTGAATACACAGGCCACAAGAAATTAGGTGTTTTGTTTTTTGTTTTTTTGGATCACTTTTACTCGAGACATGCTAGCTTGTAACATGGGATTCCATTCATTATGCTAAGCTAAGCTAGCGGCGACCCTGCCAAACTAAAACAATGCATTTGCCCACATTTCTAAATGAAGGAAAGAAGTTAAATAAGCCCTATTTATAAAAACGGTGGAGTGTTCCTTTAAACTTATTTAGTTTAGTTTGTTGCCATGGCAAAATTGTTTTAATTTTTTTATCTAATAGTTATATATCATTTTAGCTTCATTTAAAAGTACAGAAATATTTGTAATAGTTTTATTTTCTTAACAAAAGAATGTGTTTTTTAGGAATGTCCACAGTACTAAAGATGAAGAAAACCAGAAGTGCTTTAGTGTAGTGTGTCAGTGAAACAGCATTCACTTTTTTAAGACTTTTCATTGCTCATTACAGTCTTAAAACCATAAGAGTCTTGACACTATTGCCATATACTTCTCATTCATAAGCCAAAATAATTGCCCAAAAAGAAACTGAACATCCCATTAGTCTACTTTACAATCCTTTTAGTGCTTGTCAATGTTAGCATGATAGCTAATTGTTTTGCTAATGGGCAATTAGATTGAATCAGAGTGTGGGCTTGATAATTAAGAACAGCTCCAGAAAGGCAGCCAGTGATCTCCAGTTTCTGTAGTTGTACGGCTTTGTTGACAGTCGACTCAAACCCAAACAACCCCTGAGTCTCATCACTGTAACTAAAGAAGCAGGGAAACACATGGGAGAACAGAGAAAGAAGTCAAGTTTGAATAGCTTAAGAAGTGAACAGTGGAGCTCATGAGTGGGCCGTGTGGGCTCTGGCTATCAGTCATTAAGCAAGGTCGTTAATTCTGTATGCCAGGTTTAAGATTGATGAGCTGGGATGGCATTGTTTAAGCACTAAATTTGTTAAGAGGCTAAATGGCTTTGGGGTATTCATTCTGTCCCTGGTCAGCACAGAGCCGCTCTCAATACAGTGTGACTTAAGGCCAATGACCAGCCTAGGGAACATAGTTTTCATAGTCCGTGACAGGGTTTTTTTTTTTTTTTTTGAAGCTAGGAGCACAGCTAAGTTGCCTTATTTGTAACTTTGCTGGAAATGTTCCATCGGCTTCCCATCTGAGTGCCAAATTAACTGACTTGCATTCCTTGTGCATTTTGTGTTGTGTTGCCCATACCTCCCCAGTTCTTTTATGTATTTTTAAAAGGAAACAAGAGGCACACTTTGGTTTGTTCTTTGTTGCAGAGCGGCCGTCGCATTTAGCAACCCCCCAGCCCAAAACACACACGATCCCTTATGCCAGCCAGTGATTTAACGCTCATCCCTGCAGCGACAGAGGGCATGCCATGAGAGAGGCCCTCTGTGGGGGGATGGAGCACCAGACCAGAGTGCTGACACTCGTGGCTGTTCACATGCTGATGGTTCTTTGTTAAGGGACCAGGCAGGAGGTCTCCTTCAGGACCCCCTCCCAATCTGACACACTTAGTAACTTTTGTATTGGCCTGGGCCCTTTTTCAGACTTCACATGACCTTTGACTTCCCACTCAGCCGCCAATCAGACACCCCAAGAGTGAGGGGACAGCAGGCTGAAAGAGTGAGGAACAAAAGCTGCTGAATCACTTTATCGCACACACACATGAACTGCAGCTCTGACGAGATTTTTCATCATTGTGGTTGCTATCTCTTTTGTCAAGCTAGCTTTTTGTCGGGGTGAAATTCTAGTTGTTAACATGAAGGATCTTGAAACAGCTTGTTATCCTTTGTTATTCTCTTCAGTGAGTGTAAGGGAGAAAACAAGAGTACAGTTTAATTTGAACGGCAACAGCTAATAGATCTAATTTATTTGGGGTCCAGTGTTCACCACTAATAAGCTTGTACACTTTTAAATACCAAGCTAGAGATGTTACATGTTGGGTGATGGTAATTAGCAGTCTCAATGCTGAAACATCATCTTTGAAAATCAATATAATTCTGCCCTCATCATTAGTCATGTTACTCAAATAGTTTTTATAGTTTTCAATAATTAATGAGTGTATTCTTAGAGGTTGACTTGTTGTAGTGGAATTACAAGGACAAAGCTTCTCTGCATAAATATGAGATGACATTTTGTAATCTCTCCATCCGTATCAGTATCAGTTTTAATGCCCTTTATTGGCATGACTAATAATTGTGCATTTGTATTGCCGGATTTGAGTGGCATACAAAGAAAATATGGGAAAAAACAAAAATAGTTCAGCATAATGTGCTTCATCTCTCGCTTTCTATCCCAGAGGCAAGCTTTATTGGAAAAGCTGTGAAAATGTACAAAATTGCTAAAGCATTCGAAGTACTAACAGCTATTGCACATGAGGCATGATAAATGAGATATAACAGAAAATAGAATATGAATATTTCCAGTTATTGCTCAGCGAAATCAGAGAGTGTTGATTAAAGGAGATGAAAGGAATTCGGAAACAAGAGCAAGAAAGAGAAAAAAACCCAGAGTGGCTCAGTTTTCACTTTTCCTTCCCTGCCTTGAAAACAAGCCGATCAATGGAGCCCTTGTGGCCTACAGAAGTGCAATGATGTATCAGTTTGTCTGGAATTAAACGCTTTTTCTAGATTCTCTATTTTCAAAGCGCGGTAATGATGTGAGAGGGAGCAGTGGGAGGCTCGTTGTAACCTCCCTTGAGGATGAAGAGATGGAAAATTACGGTAGTGTGGGCTGAGATAGAATCCACTTTCATAAACCAATGTAGTGCAAACTCGGACATGTAGTGCAACCAAGACATAAAGTGTGCATCAGTGGGCTATTTAGTAGTTAATTGTGGCACTGTTATTATGAGCATTTAACTTGCGGCATGGAACTCGTTCCGCGCCTTTTGTGCTATGAGTTTTCTTGTCTGTATTTGCATGTTCTGCAGTCTGTGCATTATCAGGGTTTTTTTTTTTTTTTTGATTCAACAACAAAACACGTCACTGAATCTCATCTTCAAATCAGCTTCAAATCAGATTTAATCTTTTGACTTGCACACGCTATATATATAGGCGGATTCGCTATTTACAAGGCGGATGCAAATATTTGTGAGCTGCTGCGTGTCCCTGTGTGTGTAACAAGCAGAGTGTATGTATGTTGTACACCCACCTATATAGGGTCATATTACTAACGCGCCCTTTAAATACTGGGTTATTGACTTTAGACCAGGTTTTTGTTGGTCAATGTAGCAACATGCCAACAATGCACCTGAGCGCACCTCGAGCCTTAATGTTTATCTATTTCGGGTCCGGAGACTTCACAGGCTGGTACACCTGTTTACATTTAGTATTTAGATGCATTTTGGTCGATCGGATTACAAGTGGACGACTCAAAATATAAACAGCCACAAAAGACCATACCTACTCTCTGCCTGCTGACTTAATGTAAACATTATGGGGAGCGCGCTAGCCAGATGGGATTTAAACTTTGATGGCTGGAAACCCAAGTTTGGTTTGAAGACTAAAAAAAAATGTACTCTCACCATTCCTGATTTCTAACACGCACTCACGGTGTTCAGTATAGTCTTGTGACTATCAGAGCAGAAACGAAAGCTGATGCATTCCATGGTTTTCCGCCATCCATTCTTGTTTGAGCACTCTTATTTTGTTTACTTTGATCCTATCGACCAAAAACATCTACATACCAGGAGTAAACAGGGCCACAGGTGATGAGTGAAAAGATCATTTTAGATTGACTCAACAGTCATTTATTATATTCAACAATAACATCAGCTCGTTCCATGTGCCATATGTCATTACGCCATTTTCTACTTCATTGCACATGCAACTTTCCAGTTTCAAGTGTTTACATCCTGAATGGATTATAAAATGTTTATCCCACTCCTCTCAAACTAATTTCAACTGGTTTGGGCATTTGTATTCCGATTGAGGTGTTAACATGGTGTTTTTTCATTTGGGAATTAAAATCTTGGTGCTAGTTGCAGTGGTATCTTTCAGGTGTTTAATGTAAGTTACTCAGTATTAAATTCACCCAGAATTAAAATGTCTGTCATAATTTACTCACGTTCATGATACTCCATACCTTATCTTTTTCTATGGAACACAAAAGAAGACATTTCGAAAAATGTATTTGTGAAAAAAGGGGTGTTTCTATTTATGCAATCAAAAATGAATGGGGTCCAATGTTGTTAGGACCCCTTTAGGTTTAATATACCTTCTTTTGTGTTCCACAGAAAAAAAAGTCAATGGTTTGGAATCTAGGTTAGTGAAATCTAGTTTATTAGTAATCTATAATGCAGGAATAATCTGAATGCATCATTGCATCATTTCAGTAGTGTGAATATCTAAAAGCTTATTTTTCATTTTATCTCTCTCTTTCTCTAGGGTACAGCATAGTAAGTATCCTGTCATTCTGGCACGCCGTAAGTTCAGAAAAGCCCAATCCCTTCACACATTCACACACACACACGCACACACACCTCCTGCTCCAAATGGTGATAAATCAATTGCAGAGCGCCCCTCCTTGTCTCCAGCTCACTCAATCACTCACTCAGGCACACAATCACACACAGACACACACACACACACACACACTGCACAAAGTAAACTCTACCAATCTCTCTCTGTCTCCCTCTTCTTGTCTCATGTGGCCCTTGCAATGCACCAAGTCCCATGCTTGCCATATGGTGGAGAACTGAGAGAGGGTTGCACAGTTCCAGATTTCTGTGCCTAACAAAGTAGGTCTATCATAGATATAGACTGTCTATCAATATGTATATATACAAAGTGTATACACACCCACAGGCTCGTGCAAACCGGCCAACAACTACACAACAGTCTGGATCTCTACGGTCTTGAATGTGTTATTTTATTACTTTTTTGGTTGCATGCTGGGACGCTCAATCAAATTGATTGTGGTTTTGTATGTTTTCTATTTAATTCCTTAAAGGAATATTTAGGCTGAATAAGCAGCATTTGATTACCAAAGCATGTTACCACGAAAAAATAAAAATAAAATATTTGACTCATTTCTATGGTCCTTTTAGACGTTCAGCTAACTATGAGTAACTTTGCAAGTACATGTCAACTAGCAGTCATTAGAGTTAGTAGAATGTCTGCTAAATATCTGCTAACACTTTACTCGATGACCCCCCAACAAGCATTCTACCGACTATAACTTTGCAACTACATGTCAACACCTAACCTTACAGTCAACTAATACTCTGAGTGTTAGTTGACATGTAGTTGCGCTTATACTTACACTTAATGTCTAAAGTGTATCATTGAAAATAAAGTGTAACCAATAATTTTGACTCGTCCCTCATTTTCTAAACTAAACACTAAAACATTGTAACATGCATATTGTTCACAACATATGGCTGTGCTATTGAAACACTTCATTGACTTCACTTACATTGAAAGTTCCCCACTGTAACCCAGACTTTAAAGGGAAAAAATCTGTAAAGAGTGGGACAAGCTGGAATTAATTGAGCTTAAGTTGTATTGAACCCAGAATATTCATCTGTTCCTTAGTTTGTCTTAAATGTCTAATCTTTTTCTGCACTCGATTTATCATGACATTTATTTTTTTTATTTTTTTGTAAAAGGAATTGCACTGTTTGCAGTTATTGTAGTACACACACATATGTCTGTGTCTGAATGTGAGCACACATGCTTATGTGTTAACAGGGTCTCCACAGGATATTAAAGGCCCTTGAATCATCTGTCCAGCTGGCGGACCCACTGGTATACACACTTTCTCACACACACACACACACACACACACACACACACACACACACACACACACACACACACACACACACACACACACACACACACACACACACACACACACACACACACACACACACACACACACACACACACACACACACACACACACACACACACACACAATTGCAGTTCACAGAAGGCACTCTGGCTCGCAGCCTACAAGCTGTTTAGGGGGAGGCATAATTACAACTCTTTACTCTCCTCCATTCCAGTCTCAGGGCATCCATAGCAAGGACTCTGAACACATATAAAGAACACCCAGAGAATCTGCTGTCTGAACTCTCAGCTGGAAACTGCAAACCCAAAAGTCTGCAGACGGCATCTTGCTTCATTTTCCATCTCTCTTACATTTCTCTACCATTCGTTGTTATTCTTTCTCGCTCACATCTGGATGCATAGTGGGGTAGTGATAGGTTAGAGGGGGATATTTTCATAGGAGTGTTTGAAGATGAACGCTGTCTGGAAGCTGTATCTCATCTCCCGGTATTCCCCACCCTCTTTTCCTTAAAGCATGAGCGGACCATTCCTCTCGACTCTAAACAAATGCAAGCTCTCCTCCATGTGATGGAGAACAATGAACTCTTTCACTCCTTTCCTCATTTCTTCCTTCTCATCACTTAAGTTTTTCCTATAAACATTCAGTTCTACCAGGTGTTTTATTGGAAGAGTAAATGAGAAAATAATTGCCAGAACAGAATTAATACAAAGCACAAAATTTGCTATAGGATTTTTTTTTTTTCAAGGGAAGGAGGCAGTGTCTCTTTTGTCTCCTTTACGCTCATTGTGTTCTCATTGAGATAACAAAGTGTGGCATGAAATGGGGGGAGGGGGAATAGATCACTGTGATGGGCTGAATACCCATGTCAATGCAATTGTGTTTTTTTTGTGTATTCATCTGTTTATGTTTTTAGTATTTTTCAAACAGGCTTGATGTGCCTTACTTTTAATAAATAGTATGTTAATATAAATTATGAATTATCATATTATAAATATTATAGTGTGTTGATAGTCTCAAGTGTACAAAGAATGTACTCCATAAGCCTTTAACTTTTTTGAAACTTCAGATAGAACTGGAACATGCATTTATATTGGATTAAGGAAACTCAAATCCAGAGATGCACCACTGATTTCTTGTTGATAAAATTAATAAAATAGAAGTTTATTGTTGAATAATAGTAGCCACTCTTTCGTTAAATTCATGTCCAAATGCTTACTTTCCTACATTCCTTTCTGCATGTGTTTATCTGTTATTTGCTGATGTGGCTGCTGTGACTGCTGTAATGAAACAAAGCTGTGCATTTCTGTGTTTGTCACAATAAAAGAAAGAATAGCTGGTGAATGTTTTTAAAGGGCTCTGTTAGTAATTAGATGGTGATGACACTTTGCTAAAAGCTGAGTTATTGGTGATAACTAAACAGGGTGAAGAAACTCATACTTTATGATGTCTATAAACCAAAACAGAATGATCCATACAGGGGTGTCAGGCACCATTGGTGACCCAGGTCAGGCATGAAAAGAAATAAAAAAGAATACTCAGTAGTTTTTAAAAACATATTTAGTAGTTCTTTATGTGAGTGTAAAACAGTATAGCTTATAGAATGTATAATATATCCCCTATAGAATAATAATAAGAGGATGATTGCTGCAGTGACTAGTATTCTTTATTCGTCTTTTTTTTCCACAACAGCTTTTTCACAACATATTTACATACATGAATAATCATTTGAAGCGTATTGTACACTATATTGTCAAAAATGTTGGGACATCTGCCTTTACATGCACATGAACTTTAATGACACCTATTTATTAATCTTTCTTAAACTCAAGGCTTTTTCCTCAAGGTTTAGGAGTCCGTTTATAGGAATTTTTTACTATTCTTCTAGAAGCGCATTTGTGAGGTCATGCACTGATATTGGATGAGAAGGTCTGGCTTGCAATCTCCGCTTTAATTCATCTCAAAGGTGTTCTTTCGGGTTGAGGTCAGGCCAATCAAGTTCCTCCACAGTGCTGCCGCTCCCACCACGCGCATCACGCACTGCACGTAGGGCACCAAGTGTTCAGGGGAGCACCATAAGAAAATTCTCTCAGCATCCCCTCCCAAAACTTTGCGAACGCTGTTACCGCGGGCATCATCAAGTGATCACGCTCCGGGTATCAAAACGACCAGTGATGGTACTGTTCCTCCACACCAAACTCGCTCATCCATGTCTTTATGGACCTTGATTTGTGCACTGCATGGTGCACAGTCATGTTGGAACAGGAAAGGGCCATCCCCAAACTGTTCCCACAAAGCTGGGAGCATAACATTGTCCAAAATGTCTCATGCTGAAGCATTAAGAGTTTCTTTAACTGGAACTAAGAGGCCAAGCCCAACATCCAGTGGAGGCCAGTGGAGGCATGCTTTACAACAATGCATCTGACGCTTTGCATTGCACTTGATGTAAGGCTTGGTCGCAGCTACTCAGCCATGGAAAACCATTCCATGAAGCGCTCTACGCACTGTTCTTGAGCTAATCTGAAAGCCACATGAAGCTTGGAGGTCTGTAGCTATTGACTCTGCAGAAAGTTGGCGACTTCTGCACACTTTGCGCCTCAGCATGCGCTAACCCCACTCTATGATTTTACATGGCCTGTGATTTTACGAGCTGCTGTTCCCAATTGCTTCCACTTTGCTATAATATCACTAACAGTTGACCGTAGAATACTTAGTAGTGTGGAAATTTCACAAATGTGTTTATTTCACAGGTGGCCACCTATCACGATAACACGCTTGAATTCACAGAGAGACCCATTCTTTCACAAATGTTTGTAGGAGCAGTCTGCATGCCTAGGTGCTGGATTGTATACACATTTGGCCATGGAAGTGTTTGGAACACCTGAATTCAGTGATTTGGAGGGGTGTCCCAATACTTTTGGCAATATAGTGTGACCTATTATATAAAGTGTAAATAGCCTGTATTTGACCAGAAATTCCATAATCATCAGCAAGCTGACTAATAATAGTATTCACGCTGTGAGTGTTTATATGGTTGTTAATGAATGGGGTGCTAAATATAATTTTTGCTTTAATATGTTTTTCCCAATTAATACGCAAGAATAAACCTGGGATTCACATGGTTCCTGTTCTTTCCATCAACAAAACACTTGAATGCAACAAGCTCGAAATCACAACTTCAAAACTTTAACTTCAAGAAACTTCCGATTGCATGTGAAGGCAGCGTTAAATGAAAATTCCTTCCCCATATCAACCAATCATTGTCAGAGGTAAAGATTCAAGCCAGTCAGCTTTCCTTATTATGCTAGTGCATCATCAGACCTGCTTAGGCGCGACAACAAACACGGAGAAACTTCAAAATATTGCCAAATCAATGCAAATTGTTGATGGATTCAAAATAAAGTGACTTACTAATCAGCATGTATGAATCTGCCATAATGAATGAAATGAGGTTGGTAGATGTTAGAATGAGGATCTTCATCAATGTTTATAATGATCATGGTATACGACGCTGCAAGATTTGCCCCATTCAATTGCTATATTGACAAACATTGTGTTGTTGATCAGATACATTATAAAGCGTCATTAATTGTCTGTTTTAGGTAATTGTCATAAGAAGTCAGCAAGCACAAAATCGAACTGGTTGAGACAATGTATATATTGTTTTTTCCAGAAATATTCCCTGCAGGCCGTGACTGAAGACTAGAGTAAAAATTCTACAGAATCTATAATGTAAAACAGACATCTCAACCAGTGTAGTCCCATTACAGAGAAATGGCTCATATGAGCCAGTTCTTTTTAATGAATCAAAATGTATTTGATTAACTATGAATTCAAATTTTACCACAGTATTTAGTGTTGTTTTAAAAATTAAGTAAACACGTTTTGCACAAAATGTCATTTTCTTATTGAAATAGAATTGCATTTCTCATTTATTTATTCGTATTTCCTA
Source organism: Gobiocypris rarus (assembly GCA_023029165.1). NCBI lineage: Eukaryota > Metazoa > Chordata > Actinopteri > Cypriniformes > Gobionidae > Gobiocypris > Gobiocypris rarus. The sequence goes on from CM040932.1 coordinate 25,842,975, forward strand.
AAAGAACAAAGTTTAACGATATCCATCCATAGAAGACTTGAGGTCGAGTATCTTTAGGCCTACCAACAATATTCTTTCTTTCTAAAAAATAATGATGATGATGATGATGATGATTTTGAAGGTGCAATAAAATATTCTACTTGAGAGTGCACATGCAACTTTAACAAGAATGAAGCTTATATGTCCTCGTTTTCTCTCTTCCTGTCTCTGAATTTCAATGGCTCGTGTCAGGAGCCCACAAGAATATTGTGTTTTTTCTGCTGAACTCAACAAAAAAAAAGGTTTACTTTCTGCAGGCCAGTGTGTGTGTGTGTGTGTGTGTGTGTGTGTGTGTGTGTGTGTGTGTGTGTGTGTGTGTGTGTGTGTGTGTGTGTGTGTGTGTGTGAGGTCATGTGCTTGTGCGTGTATGGAAGACAGAAAGAAAGAAATGGTAAACAAAAGAAATTGATGGCACATCTGTGGATTCTGAATGGTGATACCATTCGTCTACCCTTCTGGGAGATATAGCTCTGACAACTAGCTACCAGTTACTACATTCATATTTTTCCAGAGCGACCATCGCTTGCTTTTATAGAGCACCCAAGAGCATATGTCCAAACAAAGCCAGCTGTTGTGCTTTAGTGCGGTTATATTTTTTTTACTGACACAGTACCACTGCTTATCTTCTTTAAATAACGTTTGCAGGGGGTTTTAGGATCATTTTTGTGGTCTCATTGCACCACTTGGTTTCTGTTTTGGTTCAGCAACGGAATGAATTCCTCGGGCGTCAATAAAATTTGATTAGTTCCACTTGAGGACCGAGTAGTTAATTAAGTTTGGGTTGAATCTAACATAAGCATGACTATTTAACGGTATAAGGCCATAACATAAGACTTGCATTGGCATCAAAAATAGCTTAGTGGAAAATTCCTTGTCTTCCTTGTTCCTTAACAAGAACTTTGCTGAATGGTCATGGAATGAATCAAGGAATACAAACAGTTTTCTAATCTTTACACATCTCATTAAAGTTGCGTAGGAGGGCAGAGTAAAAATTTACTGCCAATGAGAAAAATGCAAAGCATGTGAGAGGTGAACAATTGGCCGTATGGTAGAAGGCATGTACGCCCTTAATCTTTTAATTTGTGTTTTTTTCCCCTGCCTCCTCTCTGTCAGGGGCAAGATGGGTCAGGCATCCCGAGCACATGATATTTTGAGGAGGAGGGGGGACTGGCCAAGTGGACGCCAAGAGGGAAAGCATTCCGCTTCGGGAGATCCCAGGATCTGCGGGGCGACTGAGGGATCGCAAATCACTGATCTGGTAGTGGTGGGGAGTCCAGAGAGCATTTATCATAAATCTGAATCTTACTGATTTGTGTTTCGAATCCACCGGAGGCCACTGGCTTTATTTAGTGATTAATGTGGCTGTCTCATGACTAAAATTAAAAGCTGGAATTTTAAAGGGCAAGTGTACATATGAGATAGAGAGATAGTGAAGAATAAAGGACCATTCATATCCAGCACATTGCGAACTTTCGTTGTGAATTATTATAGTGTTTTTTTTTTTTTTTGTACTAACGAAATTTGACAGACTAAAAGATTTTCTGTTTAATGTATGTTTCTTTTGGAAGTCCGCTAATAATATGTATTCATACATTATAAATGTGCGTCACAAGGAGTATTCATGTAATAGTGCTCTTTTACTTTTTTCATGTTAAAAGCCCCCAAAACCTTAAAATGATTTCTCCTTATTCACATGGGAAATTATCTTGATACAAACCTGCTTTAATCGAATAATACAGACACTTTCCTCAGAACTTAATGAGTTAATTGTGTGTAATTGCCAAAGCTATTTTTGCTGCTTGCCTTCATTTATTAAATTGGGTTAAATTGCTTTCATTTAAAAAATGAAACAGTTTTTGCAGTTTCTTCACAAAAGAGTGTTATTGCTGTAATTTTGGTATTATAGGACAGTTTTCAATTATGAGTTTCATAATAGGTTTTTTTTGTATTTGTTATTGCTGGCAAGAGTTTTAAGATTGCACACGATCCCAGTGGTTCTTTGCAGATGGTCAAGGTTTAGCTGTGATATACATGCAAATACTGAGAGAGAAAAAAATATGTTAGCTTACTAATACTGAACTGTGTTAAAAATGTATTTTGTGTTAAGTATTCTGCTCTTCAGGTGAGGAGTGCAGTTGCTGCCTATGTAGAGTTCAGTTTGATACTCTTTACAAGGTAGCTGTCTGTGAAAGCAGTAGACAGCAAGGCAGGTTTTGGCACAGACACGAAATGAGGAACACGAGGGGAGGAGTGTGTGTGTGTGTGTGTGTGTGTGTGTGTGTGTGTGTGTGTGTGTGTGTGTGTGTGTGTGTGTGTGTGTGTGTGTGTGTGTGTGTGTGTGTGTGTGTGTGTGTGTGTGTGTGTGTGTGTGTGTGTGTGGAACATTCTGTACCCATGGCAGTGGAGTGGTCATTTTTACCAGTAGTGGCTATTATCACATGCAATCTAAAAATACCTCTCCGCCATTGCCTTTGCCTGTCTGAGCAGAAATACATTTGCTTCTCTACTGTGAATGCAATAACAATAATACATGAATCTGTGATACTGTGTTTCCTCATCACAGATATTAAATTGTATGTGAAATATGTGGTGATTGGAATATCATGCTCTTAATTGTTTTGACTAAAAAGAGTTCCCTCTTTATATGTTGTTCAGGTAGTCTGCTGGAGCATTAGTCTTTTATTAACATGACTATTAAAACTATGATAATCTGAACAGATCAATCATTTTAAAATTTTTGTGTGATTGTTTTTATTTTTTTTACTCAAATTGCCAAAAAGTGGTTACAGAGGAGACAACAGTGCCATTTTAGAGTCAGAACTGCGTGATATGAAGTCAGAATTGTGAGATATAAACTCGCAATTGCGAGACAAAAAGTCAGAATTGAGTTTTCCATTCTGACTTTATAGCTCACAATTCCGAATTCATACCATGCAATTTTATGACTTTATAACTCGCAATTCTGACTTGTGAGATATGAACTCGCAATTGTGAGTTATAGAGTCCATTGGTCATGTATAGTTTTGGTTTTTGGTTCACGTTTCATGTCTTTTTATTTAGTCACCGGCTGCGTCCAAAACCTGGAAAATGCTGCCTTCGGAGGACACATTTCAAATGTGCAAATGCACGTTTTTGACACATCTGATGTGATTTCTACTGAGAAATTACTAATGTAGTAATTAAATATTTGTTCAGTTCTCGCCAAATCTCTCTATTTTGCCATAGATCATTAAAATGTCACGCTGCCTTAGAAATCTGTCCGAAATCAGTTTCGTGAGGTACCTTCATGCACGGACGCTGCCTTACAATTCATTGTCTGATAAGGGTGCGAGGCAACAAGTCAGCTGCCTAGGTTTTCGCCTTGTTCGCCTTGATTCAGGCTGATCAGCGGCTGACTTGAAGCAGTGCATGCCGGTTAGAAATTTTGTCCGACTTGAGGCAGCGCCGACACCATGCGACTGTGACGTATGTCAACAAAGTGCTGCGAGAGCGATTCAAGAGCCGCCGGCTGGTGCATTTTGTATTGCTTCTCCAGAGTGACTGTGCCATTCACCGTATGCCAGTAAGGATGCGTGTTTCATGTTTATTCTAAAACCTTCTGTTCCACTAATGGATATATTGTCATGTTTATCAAAATAAAACTTATAAAAATAGACCCCAAGTGTAGGACATGTTGAACTTTATTATTGTACAAACAGATGCTGTATGCAGTAGCCTACGTAAAATATTGAATGAAAATGTCTTCTGAAACATCTGTGCATTTTACAAATATTACATTTATTTCACTTCATCTGTGTTAAATGCAAACACAGCATCACTACGGGAAGAAGAAAGTGTCTGATTTCACGTTTCTGTTTGCAGCTCCTGCCTGCACGCGGCTACTCTCATCAGTAGGTTATATCCAGCCGCAGCCCATGTTGAAACACCTGTTGTCATGTGCCTGGTTTTGTCATGTGATCCTGCCACGTAATCCCTTTTCATGTGTTCTGTTGTCATGTTCTGATTGGTTCATTGTTTGATTGTTCGCATGTGTTCCTTGTTAGTCATCAGGCTGTGTATTTGGCCCTCATGTTTGCCTTGTGTCTTTGTCCAGTATTGTCCGTATAACCTCTGTTGGTGAGTTTTGTGGCTGTTTAAGTTTAGGTCATGTAATATCAAGTCAGGTCAAATCTTTTGTTTTTATTGTATCTGTTCACGCTTTCAATAAAACGGCATCTGGGTTCACTACAACTCGTTCCAGTGGATCAATTGATTTCTGAGGGGGAAAAAAGACTGGCTCTTTTCTTCTGACTTTATAACTTACAATTGCAGGTTTATATCTCTCAGAAATGTGAAATGTAAACACAACTCTGAGATAAAAAGTTGCAATTATCTTTTAAAATGTTTTACTCTGGGGAAAACTAGCTTCCATAACCAAGCTTTAGCCAGCCAAAAGGGTTTTTATTCCAAAAATGCTTTAAACGTTATTTCCACTACCAGGTGACTGACATCGTGATGAAACTGTTCATGACTCTAAAAATATAAAACAATTGTATTTTGAGGATAACAAATTTCTTGTGAAATTATAGCCTATATATTCTTGTGGATAAATAATGCTGAAGCACTAAAAGTGTTTAAAATTAGTTTTTCTAAAGGTCCACAAAGATATATATATATTATAGTGTGTGTGTCTATTGTAGAGTCTGTGGTTACAAGTTCCAGTTCTGTCAGTGAGTCATTTCTGTCTCTTTCTGCCTCTCAGCCTGCCTTTTGCTTTGCAGAAAGAGGGAGAAAGACTGGCAAAACCTGCTGCTGTCAAATCTACCTGTGTTCTCCAGTGAGTGGAGTCTTGCGGTGTATCACTGTGTCTCTCACTTTCCCCAACAACATCTCACCTGGTTTTATGAAGCTTTTTCAAAGAGTGTCACACTACAGGACACCTGCAAGACACGTGAAAGGTAGGAACAAAGCAGGAGAAAGAACAAGGTACAAGACAACAAACGCGACAAATAAGAATAAATGACCTGGAAGCCATATGCCTAAAACTATGCATATCGCCACTTACCGCACACTGTGAAGTATTGAAATCCAGGTCTTCTAAAGAGACACGATCGCTGTATATGATGAACAGATTTAATTTAGGCTTTTATTCACATAAAAATGTAAGTAGAGCACTCAGATTTGGTAAAGGGACGCTCAATAATCTTTGCTTGGTGTGCCAGAACCAATGAGCCAATACGGTTGAGCTTCTCAAGGTAGAAACCGAAAAGCAAATTTGGATTCATAACATTTCAAGCAAAGTATAATCATATGCATTTGATCTGAAATACAAGATGAAATACAGACTACAAGGATATATAAAGCAATTATTTATCTTTAAAAGGCTTGGATTAAATCGCTTGATTCATACACATTTATACATTTAGTTTGGGGTTAACAGATTATTAATGGACGGAGCGAAATCATATAAAAAATATAGATATAAAAAATATCTTCATTTGTATTTTGAAGATTTACTAAAATCTTATATTTTCTGGAACAACATAAGAGTATTGATGATAGAATTGACCATCAGAAATCATAAGTGAAACAATATGCATTATGCATAAACATTTCACATTTGATAGTCAAAAAGGTCACATTCCAGAGAGGAAGGTCTAGTACTGTGCAATGCATTATGGGATAGTAAATGCAGTAGAGCTAGGTTTTCTAGATGCTTCAAAACTTCCTTTTCAAGTTTTTTTTTTTTTTAAAGAGAACATTTCTTGAACAGACTCCACAAAATGGAGACAAATAAAAAAAGACTACTAATTCAATTAAGAAACATTAAACTAAGGCACACTGCTATCATCTGTTCTTGAATTTCTGCATGACCTACCTTTTTGTTTGTGTGCAATGATATACAGTGCTCAAATGTCACAGATGGCAATTAAACTTTTGTACAAGATTGTTCCACAGCAACAAGACTCACTAATTAATAATTAAGAATTTTTGCACAGAGCTTGTTTGTTCACACTTGTGATGTCTCAAGTACAATGAGCGAGAACATAGAAAAATAATTTAATGATCTTGGAAAAGATGTGCACAGAAGTTTTGTAATGCCTTTTTTTAAACTAAGTAAGCCATTTTGCTAACTTCAATGGCCCTATCCCAAATGGCACCCTAAACCCTCACTGTCTTCCTCTGACACTGCACTTTCACAACATAATGCCGCTTTGACTGCCGGGTAAAAGTCCTCTGCATAGCTCGCGAACTTGTGGGCTCAGCTGAAGTGCGCATCAAGGGCGCATAGCAACCGCAAAGGGGGCGCTCAAGAGCACCCTCATTTAAGCTTAAATGACGAATGGGACACCCAACGCTCTTGTGGACTTAACAGACACGCGCAAGCTGCAGCCGTTGTAAGTCCACAAGACCGAAAGTGCACATGAAGTGTGCCATTTGGGACAGGGCCAATATCTCACCTTTCTTCAAATCCCTGCTGGTAGATACTGTAACTAATCATCTGGGTCCAAAAAATTGGGTTATGTTATTTGAGTTCATACACTGCCCAAAAGCATTGAGTAAAAAAATGGTTGCACACTTGCATCAGTCTTAACACCACTGTGCTCGCAGGGACACCAGTTCACCAATTTAATTAGTCCGCCTGGCTAACATCATGTTGAAGTAACGCAGCCCAACTGTAATTGGCTTGAGGGTAGCAAACAAACAAGCAAAACACAGCTCAGCATTAGCCATCTGATTCAATTGTTTAATTAGGACATGCGTTCCCACAAACACAAATTTCTCAAAGGAACGGCCATAACTCGTAGCTCATGCTAATCTACCGGCGCAGTCTAACAGGCTACTGCATTCTACTCAACTATGATATCTACATTATATATTATATTAAAGTAAGGTACTTTACTTTAAGCTTAATTATATAACTATACTTAGTTTACAAGTTTAAGTAAGCATAAATTATTTTAAGACTATTGTTTGGACTCATAGTGGTACAGGTTATGTTTGGCAGTTGTGATTGTGTGTGTGTGTGTGAACCTCACAGAATTTTTGGCATTGAATTTGTTTTTTAAATAATTACGTGCATTTCTCTTCTATATCTCAATACTGTTGTACATTTTGAAGTTAGTTTCCTTCTCAATGATTCACCAAAGATTCACCAAAACAATAACCCAAGAGGCGAATTAATAATAAATGTAAATATATGCAAGTGCTTTTATGAATTGAAATGGTTGGTTGGTTGGTTGGTTGGTTGGTTGGTTGGTTGGTTGGTTGGTTGGTTGGTTGGTTGGTTGGTTGGTTGATTGATTGATTGATTGATTGATTGATTGATTGATTGATTGATTGATTGATTGATTGATTGATTGATTGATTGATTGATTGATTGATTGATAATAAGGGTATGTTTACACAACAACTGTGTACTAAAAACAAATGACAACGTTGTCAAAGCAATCCCCGTTCACATGTATCTGATACAACTAAAAACGCTGTATTATGCATGCCATGCCAGGCCAGCAGTTGGCAATGTCACTTTGTAAAGAGAAACCCCAGAATTATAGACTGAGCATGTAAAACACTTGCACATGATACCACTGTTTCCACTAATTCACATTTTTGTTGTTTACATGGAGACGGTAAAGATATTGGTTTAACCTTGCACTTTGACACCAGTTTTTAAGAGCTTGCATTTTCAGGCCCCCAAAATGCCGTTGTCATGTAGATGAATGGCCAAAACGCATAAAATGTTTTCAGTTTTTCATAATTGTGTGCTGTGAACACACCCTCAAAGATAGAATGAAGGAAGGGGTGAATAATTGCTGGCTGATTGATTTATTTACATGCATTAGAGATCCTTAAGGAAAAAATCAGTGTAAATGTGCTGTATCAAATCATTCACTTTTACACAGAGCAATTCAGCTGGGCCTATTTACATGTCTGTTTCTCATTCAACCACCACAGAAAACCAAGGCATAGGAACATGTGTTATTGCTTTCCCTGTGTCTCTCTTACAACAACGCATGCACATTGATTGCCTCTCCATACCTTTGTCTCCTCTTTTTTTTCTCAAGAGATGAACACAAGTAGCTCAACATACAAATAATAGCAAAGTATGTGTATCCAAATGATATAAGATAGTGATAAACTTTGCCATTGAAATGACGAGAATTAGGCCTTGTCTTTTAATTCAACTCAGAGTTTGCGTCAAACAAAACCAGTTGTTAGATCAAAAGCAAAGTTAAACAATGCGTTGCCTTGTGCTGTGTTTTTCTCTTTTGATTAATGAATTCAACTATGTGAGATGCAGCTTTTGCTCAAATGGTCTTGGAAAGAAGAGAAAAACTGCTTCCAGCATGAATGAGAGAGGGAGAGAGATGGAAAGATGGAATATTAATACCACTAGCATAGATAATGTGGCTAATTACCGTGGCAGAGACTTCAGCCAAGTATTATATTAGAAACGGCACTAAACTCAGAGACTACACATACGGAAAGCACTGCCAAGGGGCCGATCATTTCTAAGGGCATGCAATGCGTCCAAGCACATCTGTACAAAGTTACAGCACATTTCCACACCAGTGCGATTAAGAACTGTCAGTCAGTTATATGTGTGCACATTATTACAGCTAAAAAAATGGCTAAGTCAGCTTAAATTCTCCCCAAGTTTTGGACCAGAACATTCTCATGGAAACTAGATTTAGTTTCACCTGGCTGGTAGTTAGTTTTTTTTTTTTTTTTCTCCGTTCTTTCCACATTTTGTCTAGAAGTACTAAGGGGTAAGCATGTGGATTATTTCTCTTCAAGAACCAGTGCCACATTCGCTGTCATGTTGACTCACCATACCCCATCTTCACAAAAATGAGAGAAATAATGAGGTATATTTGCGAGAGAAAAACAGGTTTGCACTTGGAGACTATAAGCCCCTATTTTACCTCCAGAAATCTTAGAAGTTATGTAGCGTTTCCTCACGCTTACAAGAGAAAAGCTTGCATGAGCTCCCACAAAGTTTCCTCACAGAGATACCTTTTTTGAGCTCAAGCTAAAATATAGATATTAAAAACTCCACAGCACTGAAATATTTAAATGCCTTTAGCTAGCCAAAAGAACATCCTGCTAATATGTTTGATATAAGAGGCAAGATCTGAATAATTGATAGCTGCTTTTTAATGACCTGAAGATAATGTGCAACTGGAGTGAAAAGAGGCTGAATGTAGGCGGTAGAGGAATGTAGAGAGGAAAGGTGGTCAGAGAAACTGAGGGGGTTTGTGGGTGGGGGATTTAGGCCTGTGCATCAAAATCTCTTTGTAGATGGAAGACGACCCCCAGAGCACCATGTATCCTCGCCACAACTCAGAACTTGATAAAACCCCAAAAACCATGTGGATTGCAGAAAGTTATGCTTTCATGTGGAGCACTGTAGCAAAGTGCTACAAAAAGACTTAGATCTTAAGATCTGTTTGATGGAATGGAACAACATTATGAAAAATTTGACAAGCCCGATGAGCCCTGAATTTTTATGAGGGTTGGATGACATTTCGGTTTTTGTTAAGAAAATTAACAAAATGCAAGTAAAGAATTCCCTGATGAACTAGCATTGGTAAAATTTCTATATAGGGACCTATCATAGTAAATTTGTATGAATTTGAATTATATGCATTTGTCTTGAGTTGCTCATTCATTAGACTTGCTGTATAAGTGCAAGCCAAAAGTGCGAAGCCTCGCACATGAAAAACAAGTAAATTGTGCGCACAATTTATTAATTTGTTCCCTTGATTTATAAATCATGTGCACGATTTACTAGTTCCCTCAATTTTTTAAATCGTATACAGACAATGTACTATTTAGTTTCCTTGATTTGCTAAATCGTCCACCTGAGTTACTAATCCGTTCCCTCGAATTACAAATCTACTATTATAATTTATAAATTTACTAGTCTAATATTTTTTCCCTGCATGTCATGTACGGGGCTCCGTAGAAAAGTACAAGTTTGGAATTTTGTCCTGGGACTGCTATGCATTTTCTCCTCTGCTGCACAATTACAGATGACCTTCACAATGTTGAATTATTGAGAAATTGCCTTGTATCTGTTTATCTGCCGAACCCATGCACTCTGTGGTTTACCAGGTCTTCCAGACCATTGAGAAAGTCTTCCATTGTGTAAATCACGCTATTGGAGCAACCGAGCTTTATTATTCTGCAGGTTAATAATTGAACACTACACAATAGCTGCTCGATGCATTTGGGGGAGGAAGATTTTTAACAAAAACTGACACTGCATGGCTGACCAGACCTACAGGGAATCTCTGTTGATTTTTTTAATGGAAAGCTGTGGAATTATATGGAATGTAAATTATCCCAAATATTCAATAAACTAACATTCATGTAAAGTATGGATGGCTCTTCCAAATTTGCAGTGCTTTCACAATAGTTTGTCTGATAATAACCTGTTTAACGTGTATACACTGGTAGAAGATTATATTTACAATATTAACAGCAAATACATGCCAATACCCTGAGATAAAATAGAAAAGATGCTTCTTTAATGGTCTGAATCAGGAAAGTAATGAGAAGGTCATTGGGCTAATTCACTTCTGTTTCCACATCCCAGCTGGTGATCTCTACAAACGACTGGAGCACAAGAGCTTCCAGAAAAAGAGATGAAGAGAGGGTTAGATGAATGACAGGACATTTTGTCGGTCACTTGTTTTATTTATTTTTCTTTTTTTGGGGCGTTGCACTGAACCGTTATTCATAACCAGTTCCATTAAATAAGAGCAGAATTGAATGATGGTCAGTTTCACTAACGGTCCTTGCATGTGAATTTGTATGAGATGCACTTATTTTGTACTTTTGACAATTTCCTGGACTATTTATTCGATGTCGCTGAATGTACAGTGCAAAACAGACAAGTATAGTCAGACAATTTACTATTTACTATAGGTGAATTCACACATCAACGACAGATGCAGACCAATGACAACAATCATCAGGTTACAGTACGCCAGTTCTCAGACATTCCATAACCCAACAAACACCAATTAAGCTGTTTGAGTGAGTCAGTTCAATCGGTGAAAAAAAGGAGAGCCAACCAACGCTGACAGATGCCAACATGCGTGTAACACTGATCCAACAAAATCCTAAAAAGGGCCAGATTTGCTAAACAGGGAAAATAAGCAATTCCAAAACAAAAAAAAACTCAGTTGCGAATGGAAAGTTCTGCGAGTGTTCTACTGACAACGCACAAATTAAAGCGCACAGACACAGCCGGATCATTTCCATAAATTTTGCGTCTGAAAGGTAAACTCCTATGCTTATGCAATAAGGTCAGCTGTAAAAATAACTGTGCCCAAGCCTGTTCAGCGCTAATTTGTCACTCCGTATCTTTATTAAATCCTGTTTTTTTTTTTTTTTTTAACACTAAAAGAGGGTTTGCACTGGCGCAAGCTGTTAGTAAATATGGCCCAAAGTGTCTGTTGCCATCTGTCAGTGGCAGTGTTGCCTTAGCCTTATGATCCGGTTCTTTAGTGAATCAAAAACATAGAGCACAACTTGTGCTGTGTTCCACTCCACTTTTAGACATGCACTTGTGAACTTCCTAAGCTCTTCCCCTCGGGGAATCCCTGCCGCCATTTTGAAGTGCGTTCCACTTCGTGAAGTTTATATGGAGAGACCCTCACTCCCTCGATGTGACACAACTATGGCATCACCACATATTGCGTTTAATTTACCCCACCACAAACAACTGATATTTTAATTATTTAAAAAAAAACTTGTACAACGTGTAGCGTTCGTGGCTCGACTCTTTGAGACTGTTTTACAAGATGGCTTCTCTCTGTATATGCGTAATGTACTGTCTTTATAAAGTATCTTCTTATTAAACTGTTTGTACGCTTACAAAGTTCCCAATGCTTCTGTTTGCATGTAGGGACCCTCATTATGCTACCCTGTTAAAGCGAGGCTATTTTGAGGCTTGTTAGTGGTATTAACTAGCGATTTAATTGTACGTATTCTGTGCCCCATAAACTAGTGTTATAAGCTAATCTGTTTTAAGAGATACAACTCTTTACATCCGATTTTCATGAAAACTCTTCCCAGAAAACAACCTGCTCGGTAACCATGTTTTAAATACCCCTATGTTCATTTTTCACCGGAGTTGTCCTTTAAAGTGAATCAAAAACGTAGCGCAACCAAGCTATTGTGCCTCCTGAACGAATTACTCTTATGATCCGGTTGTACGAGGCTTAAATCAGTGTAGTTTTTGATTGGTTGTTAATATAACAATACATACATTGAGTTTTGTTAGTAATATTTCACAAAAATAAATTAATTGATTATTTAATTATTATGTTTAGTTTCCTATTTTTTATATAGATAAGACCTGTTATTGCTTCAAAATATTGGGAAAAAGTCATTGAAATGTCTGTGTAAACAAAATACACAAATTATAAATTTAAAATATTTTTAATTTCTTTATTTTTTTATGTAATTTTTTAAAGAACCAAAATCATTAAGAGTAATTGGAATAGTTAAATGTTTTGAGTCATGTTAGGAGTCAAGTAAACGTTCAAGTTCGGAGTCAGAGCCTTGTGTAGAGAGAGAATATGTGGTTGTTGACATGGAGAATACAGAATTTGAGCGTTATTGTACACCAGTGATTAGATTAGCTGTGAGTGTGAGAGTAAGGGCTGAACATGGCAGAGAGGAGAGCCGGTCAACGCTGTCGGATCAGGGGAAAGAAAATTAATTGAAAGCAGCTGTTAGACTGTGTTTCTAATGCCTGAACTGGACAGAGTCAGCATGGCAGCCACCCAAGAGAGACAGACAAAGAGACAGGTAGAGAGATAAACAAGACAGTCAGTCATACAGGGCCAAGTGTGTTAACAGACTCTGACATGGGCTGCACAGAGACTTGCACGCCAAAAGGAATTTTCTGTTCATCTTCAAAAACGTCAAAAGAATCAATTTAGAGGGAAATATATAATTGTAGAAGGAATGCAGGCAAGGGACATGAAGACAAAAGATTGTGGAAAGGAGGGGAGAGAGAAACGGAGAACATGGAAGAGATAAAGTGCAGAAGCCAGTTCATGAATGTACATCTGCTCTTGTCATGTTTACCCCTAGAAGCAATGTCAGGGACTGACAAGCTTCTGAGAATCCCTTGTCTGTAAAAGCTTCAGTCTGTCAGCTGTGCACACACACACAGAAAAGCAAATGAATCGCATTTGGGAGGATTCATTAAACAGTTGTGGCACTTTTGAGTGCAGTATTTCAGCACAGAAATCAGCATCTTGTTTGCTAACCTCAGCCACTATCCAGGTGCTAAATGCACAGAGAATATTAAATTTTTTGTCTTTGCAATTCTTTTCAGTGAAAAAAAAACACTGCTTGCACCTTTCAGTACTATTATTTTTTCTCTACAGTCTTTCTCAATAGGTTATTTTGATATTACCTTATGATCATGTTCTATATACATAGTATGAACATGTGAGTAACTGTGCATATTGTTCATATACATATGTATACAGGTGCTGGTCATATAATTAGAATATCATCAAAAAGTTGAATTCCATTCAAAAAGTCAAACTTGTATATTATATTCATTCATTACACATCTGATATATTTAAATTGTTTATTTCTTTTAATTTTGATGATTATAAGTGACAACTAAGGAAAATCCCAAATTCAGTATCTCAGAAAATTAGAATATTAATTAAGACCAATACAAAGAAAGGATTTTTAGAAATCTTGGCCAACTGAAAAGTATGAGCATGTACAGCACTCAATACTTAGTTGGGGCTCCTTTTTCCTGAATAACTGCAGCAATGCGGCGTGGCATGGAGTCGATCAGTCTGTGGCACTGCTCAGGTGTTCTGAGACCCCAGGTTGCTCTGATAGTGGCCTTCAGTTCTTCTGCATTGTTGGGTCTGGCATATTACATCTTCCTCTTCACAAGGAAGACGTGATAAGGTTAGGCGAGTTTGCTGGCCAATTAAAAACAGGGATACCATGGTCCTTAAACCAGGTACTGGTTGCTTTGACACCGTGTGCAGGTGCCAAGTCCTTTTGGAAAATGAAATCTGCATTTCCATAAAGTTGGTCAGCAGCAGAAAGTATGAAGTGCTCTAAAACTTCTGGTATACGGCTGCGTTGACCTTGGACCTCAGAAAACACAGCGGACCAACACCAGCAGATGACATGGCACCCCAAACTCCAATCACTGACTGTGGAAACTTTACACTGGACCTCAAGCGACATGGATTGTGTGCCTCTCCTCTCTTCCTCCAGACTCTGGGACCCTGATTTCCAAAGGAAATGCAAAATTTACTTTCATCAGAGAACATAACTTTGGACCACTTTTTATCCTTTTTGTCTTTAGCCCAAGCAAGATGCTTCTGACGCTGTCTGTTGTTCAAGAGTGGCTTGACACAAGGAATGCGACAGCTGAAACCCATGTCTTGCATATGTTTGTGCGTAGTGGTTCCTGAAACACTAACTCCAGCTGCAGTCCACTCTTTGTGAATGGGTTTTGTTTCACAATCCTCTCCAGGGTGCGGTTATCCCTATTGCTTGTACACTTTTTTCTACCACATCTTTTCCTTCCCTTCACCTCTCTATTAATGTGCTTGGACACAGAGCTCTGTGAACAGCCAGCCTCTTTTGCAATGAACTTTTGTGTCTTGCCCTTTTTGTGTCAACTGTCAAGTCAGTAGCATTCCCCATGATTGTGTAGCCTACATAACTAGACTAAGAGACCATTTAAAGGCCTTTGCAGGTGTTTTGAGTTAATTAGCTGATTAGAGTGGGGCACCAGGTGTCTTCAATATTGAACCTTTTCACAATATTAAAATTTTCTGAGATATGAATTTGGGATTTTCCTTATTTGTCGGTTATAATAATCAAAATTAAAAGAAATAAACATTTTAAATAAATCAGTCTGTGTGTAATGAATGAATATAACATACACATTTCACTTTTTGAATGGAATTAGAAATCAACTTTTTGATGATATTCTATATGACCAGCACCTGTATGTGTAGTAGGTTACAAAGGGGCTAAAGGCACACATGGTTGCTACTCCCATAGTGTATGATTGCAGAAATTAATATATATGTTTGTATTGAACATTTATGGTGCATCACATTTTATGTGAAAATATTTTGTTTACAAATGTAGTAGGTGGTAATGTGGACACATGGAGTAAAATGCTCACCAACATGGGGCAAAAGGTACACATTATTTATACAAATGCTAAAATTTTATGTCTTTTAATAATGTTATTAATACTTGTTCAACATAACCACTTTAGCAAAGTTTGTACATTTTGGTAACTTATTGATACATTATTTGTTGTTCAATAAACATACTGTCATTAAAATGTTAATATTAAAATATATTTTAAAAATACATACTCATTTTAAAAAGAAAAGATTCTGAACGCATTGAATGAAAGCCATAATAAGTGTATACAGATTTACAGTAGTAACATTAAATCGTATTTTATTATATATGGCATTATAAATATGGTGGACACCCAACTTATTATATGATATTTACCATCTGAATCTAACCATGTCATGTCAAAAAAATTGAAAAAATCTTTGTAATATGAAACCTGGAACCCACACTAGGGTGAGGAGCCTACTAAAATAATTTAAAGTACAGTTTCCATGGTAACACAATGTCCATGTTTTCCGTTATGAATTTTAAGTTTGTAAGCTTTTGAATGATACCTAATTATGATGATTACTAAAATTTAGAAGTACAAAATACAAATACAAATACAAAATATTTTCAATAATTTTAGCGAATCTCATTTAAATTTAGAACATAAAAAAAACATCAAATATTAGATAAAATTATCTAATAATAGCACAGATTCAACATTGCACTGCTGCCTGCGGTCAAGTATCAGCCAAATTTCCAAGTGCATCTTGAAAAGCACATGTTTTGGAAAGTGCTGAGGCATGTTTTTTTGCCATCTAGTGGTTTAGAGGAAAATAAAATCAGAGGAGCCTTTTACCCTGTGGACCTTTAGCCCCGTTGATGTTGTCATTATCATGTGACCTACCAGTGTAAGTTTTGCTGCATTACTGCCATTTACAAACCCTCTCCTGTGATCAGATCAGATTTACTTTATTTGGCACACAACCAGATACACAAGTGCAACAGTAGGTGCAATGCTTTCTTAGGTGCTATTCCAAGCAACATAGTAACATGACACAAGACATATGACAACAAAAACACAACTGTATACACAAGTGCAACAGTAGGTATTCTTACTCCGTTCCAACAGCAAAGTGACAAGACATGGGACATACGATGACCAAGACAACATAATCAGCTAAGGGGTTCACACCAAGGCAGCCTTCAATTGCGGCGCCAACTTTGAACCAGAATATAGAAAGCAGATTCACAAGCATACATATGCAACAAAACATAACATAGCATGAAACAGTACACGTGGTCACGTGCTGGGATTTTGTGTGGGAGTATGAAGGCAAGGGGAGAGAAGAGAGAGAGATTGTGAGAGGCAGACGGATGGAGGGGGCTGGGATGGGGTTATGTATGGTGTGAAGAGTCAGTGATGTGTGGTGTGAGTGTGAGAATGTCAGCCAAAACTTCAGATGTTTTAGAACTTCCTGTACTCATAGAGGGCAGACGTGTTTTCTCTCTGCTCCCGCTCTTGCTCTTGCGCTTTGTCCTTGCGCTTTGTCCTTTGGTCTTTTTTTCCAAACTCCTGCTTGGCTGGGCTCCTGAGAATACTGAAATGGAATTGATTAACTGGTCCTCAGCGCGATTGACAAGATTTTTCACTAAGAAAATGGACAACACCTGGCAAACCGTGTGTCTAGAAGCTCTGTCCGTGGAGGAAAGATTTATTCATAATTGGAATTGTGATAGTGGGGTCCCTATTCTCGGCCTTGGGATTGCCCTGACCTATCGGAAGATTGGTAAGACAGCTGCCAGTAAATTCACCCAGCCGCTGTCAAATTATGTGTGTGACCGACTGAAGGTATTAGATCAGAGAGTGATAATGATTGATGAACTGAACCGTAACATCTCAGTCAGGACTGCGGATGCGCAGGCAAGAGTGGGCTCCATCGGGGTCAGGCTGGTGAACTTTACGGACTCTGACCGGTCTGACTGCGAAGCTGGATGAAATGTCTAAGTCACTGCATGAACCGGTTCGCCAAGAACGCTGAGGATCAGAATGGTTTGATTAATTATGATCCGGACAAATTATCAAGATCAGAAAAATGGATTAATACAAATTAAAAAGTAACTTCTCCTTCTAGCTCTCTCGGTTGGGAGGTCAGCCTGTCAGACGGTTTCTTGCTATCACTCCTGTGCACTGCCTTATCTCTCTTCAAGGACAAGCCATTGAACTGAACTCTGATAATAAAATGTCTATCAAATGCTTCACTTCAGTATTGCGCCGAAAGTCATCCGAGTACTTTTCTCCTACTGTGAGCTCAGACAAACTACTCTTTCCCCATACTTTTTTTTTGCCTATTATAAAGTATGGAATTTGTGACCAGCAGGACGAGGCAGAGAGCCGTGGGAATGGAGTGAGGCGAGTAGCGCGAGTGACCGCGTCACCTGTGCACCACACCTAATGTGAGTCCTCTACTGTCATCACTCTTCCTTTTATCATTCCGGAGCTCCTCCTTGGGACTTGCAGGTGTGGTGTGCCCATTATCACTCATACCACCGGTCGGCTCCATTCCCACAGGTCTATGCCCCTCCCTGCTTACCACAGAAGTATGCAATTCTGATGCAGCCACTGTCTTTGAGTCAATGAACCATTCACATAAACAATTAATTTAAAACCAGCTTAAATCAGGAATGAAGTGACTGAATTTTTATGTGAGTGACTGATTCATCCATTCAACAGATTAGATCAAAAACATTTATTCATTCAGGAAAGCAACTATAGCGTTACATAATGTTTTATTAATTTTGTTTGTTTGTTTTGTTTTGTTTGTTTGTTTGTTTGTTTTTCTTAATTACTTGAGTTGTATTAGGAAAATTTGAAAAAGTAACTGCCAATATTGTTTGAAAAGTAAGTCTCTAATAACAATTAACTTCTTTCTTAATGTAACTGTTTTATAAAAGCAATTTCATTCTCATAGTGAATTACCAGTACACACACACACACACACACACACAAAGATCAAACCACTGCCAGCACATCTAGACCCAAAGCCAGTCTTTTAAGCCAAAGTGGGTGGATTGGTAAAAGGAAAAAGAAAAACAGAAGGAAAAAATATAAACGATGCCTATCCAAGTTTTCTGAAAAGCATGACTTAAAAGAAAAACACATTCTCTTTAAACCTCTGGCTTTCCTCCATTGCCCCACCTTTTGCTTCCCATGTTTCCATCATTCTTTGGAGGCACACCAAGGCTGTGCATTTGTGTGTATGTGGTTAGCCGAGAGTGTGTGTGGTTTCAAAGCAACAGAATGTGATGAGACAGCTCTTTGTTTGAAGTGAGGATGGAGGTGTGTGTGCGTGTGTTTGTGTGTGTGTGTGCGTGCGTGCGTGCGTGCGTGCGTGTGCGCGTGCGCGTGTGTGTGTGTGGGTGCGCAAGTAAGCGCTTGTGTGTTCGGGTTTGGGGGTGCGGAGTGCTCTGTGTTGAATAAGAAAGACTTGAAGATCCTTCAAATGGCCTCTGGACTAAATTCAAACCAGCCGTCCAAAGAACTGTGAGACAGAACACAGCCAAAGAAACTTGTGTCCAAAAAAGTTTGAGGCAGTAACAGTCATTTGTACATTTCTGCAAGAACGATATAAAAAGGTCTCCAACAAAACAAGGCTGAAAGTATGAGTGCTTAACAAACACAGACTGAGAGTAGTATAAGCTCAGGCTCGGATCTGTGAGTGCTGGCAGCTGTCTGATCAGAGAGGAGGGGGGAACTTTGGTGAGTCGGTCTGAAGGTCAGTAAAACACAAGGGAGAGAAGAAATAATGGCTTGGCATGGGGAAACTGTAGAACGACTTGCTGCAACAGCAGAAGAGAAAGGACCATTTGAAAACAAAGCACGATCATGTTGCTGCATCTTTAACAAACACCCTCACTAGTAGTTTGTGTGCTTGGATGCACGGCATAAGTGCTACAGGATGATTGAGAGAGAAAAAAAGACAGAAAGAGAGGGCTGTTAAAGGAATGGATCATCCAAAAATGAGAATTCTGTCATCATTTGTTCCCCCTGATGTTATTCCAAACCAACAAGACTGACTTTCTTCCACAGAACATAAAAGGAGACGTTTTTGAAGATCTCTAACAGTTGCTATTTTTCCATGCAGTTACAACGTATTAGGGCTGAGGCCTTTAAACCTCAGAATAAGACATAAAAGCACCATGAAGAACCTCTAAAGTATGCATGATAAATCACATTTAAGAAACTGTATGTGTGTATATATATATATATATATATATATATATATATATATATATATATATATATATATATATATATATATATATATATATATATATATATATATATATTAGGAACACTATACTAATACTGTGTTTGACCCCCTTTCACCTTCAGAACTGCCTTAATTCCACGTAGCATTGATTCAACAAGGTGCTGAAAGCATTCTTTAGAAATGTTGGCCCATATTGATGGGATAGCATCTTGCAGTTGATGGAGATTTGTGGGATGAACATCCAGGGCACGAAGCTCCTGTTCCACCACATCCCAAAGATGCTCTATTGGGTTGAGATCTGGTGACTGTGGGGGCCATTTTAGTACAGTGAACTCATTGTCATGTTTAAGAAACCAATTTGAAATGATTCAAGCTTTGTGACATTATCCTGCTGGAAGTAGCCATCATAAGATGGGTACATGGTGGTCATAAAGCGATGGACATGGTCAGAAACAATGCTCAGGTATGGCGTGGCATTTGTAGCATTGTAGCCTCTTTTTCTTATTTTAGTGGAGATGAGTGGTACCCGGAGGGGTCTTCTGCTGCTGTTGCCCATCTGCCTCAAGGTTGTGCGTGTTGTGGCTTCACAAATTCTTTGCTGCATACCTCGGTTGTAACGAGTGGTTATTTCAGTCAAAGTTGCTCTTCTATCAGCTTGAATCAGTCGGCCCATTCTCCTCTGACCTCTAGCATCAACAAGGCATTTTCACCCACAGAACTGCCGCATACTGGATGTTTTTCCCTTTTCACACCACAGTTTGGAATTCAGGAGATTGTCTTGACCATGACCACACCCCTAAATGCATTGAAGCAACTGCCATATTATTGGTTGATTAGATAATTGCATTAATGAGAAATTGAACAGGTGTTCCAACGCTATCTCACGACCAATTCGTACATATTTTACGAGGTGGCTATTTCGCATTTATGCGACCTCACTGCATTTAATGCGTTTGCCTAAACCCCAGTGATGGGTAGGTTTAGGGCGGGTTGAGGTAGGTCATTCGTGCATTTAATTCATACGAATTTGCCAACTCACAAATATGTACGATTTAGTAAAAATCGCAAATGCGACTGAGTGAGGTCGCATAAATTGCATTTAATTAGCCACCTCGTAAAATATGTACGAATTGCCGTGAGATCGGGTTGGGTGTTCCTAATAATCCTTAAGGTGAGTGTATATATATATAAATAATATAATACACACAAATAACTTTTGAATGAAATTAGAAATCAACTTTTGATGATATTCTAATTATATGACCAGCACCTGTGTATGTGTATATATATATATATATATATATATATATATATATCACAGTGACAATCTATGGATATTGTGAAGAGGAAGATGTAATATGCCAGACCCAACAATGCAGAAGAGCTGAAGGCCACTATCAGAGCAACCTGGGGTCTCAGAACACCTGAGCAGTGCCACAGACTGATCGACTCCATGCCACGCCGCATTGCTGCAGTTATTCCAACACGATCTCATGACAATGCGTATAAATACGAGTGTGCAATCTCGTAGAATGTATACGCCAAAACTCATTTTGGCGTGCATATGGTACGCAGTGTTTTTGGCGTGCATATGATACGCACTTTATGGCGTGCATATGACACGCTTTTGTGAGGGTGAGGGTGGGGTGTGGGGTTCGTATATAATACGCCATAAAGTGCGTATCATATGCACGCCAAAAACGGCGTACCATATGCACGCCAAAATGAGTTTTGGCGTATACATTCTACGAGATTGCACACTCTTACTATTTATACGCATTTTCGTGAGATCGGGCTCGTTATTCAGGAAAAAGGAGCCCCAACTAAGTATTGAGTGCTGTACATGCTCATACTTTTCATGCTCATACTTTTCAGTTGGCCAAGATTTCTAAAAATCCTTTCTTTGTATTGGTCTTAATTAATATAATCATCAAAATTAAAAGAAAATAAACATTTGAAATATATCAGTCTGTGTGTGATGAATGCATATAATATACAAGCTTCACTTTTTGAAACGAATTAGTGAAATAAATCAACTTTTTGATGATATTCTAATTATATGACCAGCACTATGTAATATATATATATATATATATATATATATATATATATATATATATATATATATATATATATATATATATATATATATATATATATATATATATATATATATATATATATATATATATATATATATATATATATATATATATATATATATATATATATATATATATATATATATATACAGGAGTGCAGAATTATTAGGCAAGTTGTATTTTTGAGGATTAATTTTATTATTGAACAACAACCATGTTCTCAATGAACACAAAAACTCATTAATATCAAAGCTGAATATTTTTGTAGTTTATTAGGAAGTAGTTTTTAGTTTTAGCTATTTTAGGGGGATATCTGTGTGCAGGTGACTATTACTGTGCATAATTATTAGGCAACTTAACAAAAACAAATTTATACCCATTTCAATTATTTATTTTTACCAGTGAAACCAATATAACATCTCAACATTCACAAATATACATTTCTGACATTCAAAACCAAACAAAAACAAATGAGTGACCAATATAGCCACAAGGACTCTCAAAAGCCTGCCATCCGTGGATTCTGTCAGTGTTTTGATCTGTTCACCATCAACATTGCGTGCAGCAGCAACCACAGCCTCCCAGACACTGTTCAGAGAGGTGTACTGTTTTCCCTCCTTGTACTGTTTTCCCTCCATTTGATGATGGACCACAGGTTCTCAATGGGGTTCAGATCAGGTGAACAAGGAGGCCATATCATTAGATTTTCTTCTTTTATACCCTTTCTTGCCAGCCACGCTGTGGAGTACTTGGACGCGTGTGATGGAGCATTGTCCTGCATGAAAATCATGTTTTTCTTGAAGGATGCAGACTTCTTCCTGTACCACTGCTTGAAGAAGGTGTCTTCCAGAAACTGGCAGTAGGACTGGGAGTTGAGCTTGACTCCATCCTCAACCCGAAAAGGCCCCACAAGCTCATCTTTGATGATACCAGCCCAAACCAGTACTCCACCTCCACCTTGCTGGCGTCTGAGTCGGACTGGAGCTCTCTGCCCTTTACCAATCCAGCCACGGGCCCATCCATCTGGCCCATCAAGACTCACTCTCATTTCATCACTCCTTAAAACCTTAGAAAAATCAGTCTTGAGATATTTCTTGGCCCAGTCTTGACGTTTCAGCTTGTGTGTCTTGTTCAGTGGTGGTCGACTTTCTGCCTTTCTTACCTTGGCCATGTCTCTGAGTATTGCACACCTTGTGCTTTGGGCACTCCAGTGATGTTGCAGCTCTGAAATATGGCCAAACTGGTGGCAAGTGGCATCTTGGCAGCTGCACGCTTGACTTTCTCAGTTCACGGGCAGTTATTTTGCCTTGGTTTTTCCACACGCTTCTTGCGACCCTGTTGACTATTTTGAATGAAACGCTTGATTGTTCGATGATCACGCTTCAGAAGCTTGGCTCTTTTAAGACTGCTGCATCCCTCTGCAATATATCTCACTATTTTTGACTTTTCTGAGCCTGTCAAGTCTTTCTTTTGACCCATTTTGCCAAAGGAAAGGAAGTTGCCTAATAATTATGCACACCTGATGTAGGGTGTTGATGTCATTAGACCACACCCTTCTCATTACAGAGATGCACATCACCTAATATGCTTAATTGGTAGTAGGCTTTCCAGCCTATTCAGCTTGGAGTAAGACAACATGCATAACAAGTATATAGTGTACAAGTATATATATATATATATATATATATATATATATATATATATATATATATATGTATGTATGTATGTATGTATGTATGTATGTATGTATGTATGTATGTATGTATGTATGTATGTATGTATGTGTGTATGTGTGTATGTATGTGTGTATGTGTGTATGTGTGTATGTGTGTATGTGTGTATGTATGTATGTACGTACGTACATGGGCACAAGGATCAGGTCATTCATAACTTTTCTATGAATGACCTGATCCTGTTTACAAAAAAAAAAAAAATGTATGATAAAAATGAAAGTTGTGTAATAACTTATGTATAATGTGGGATTTTGTGGTGCATTGTCATCTTTTTTAAACTTGAAATCCCAATATATGCCTGCATGGAAAAGACACTGCACATTATCAAAAATGTCTTCTTTTGTATTTTTCAAAAACTGAAATTTCTATTTCCAGGTCAACTATTCCTATTTAAATGCCCTCACTAGCTTGTGTGTTTCTTGCTGTACATGCTTGTGAGTGTGAGAGATAAAGGACTGTTAACAGCCAGAGACCTGCAGGCTATCAACAACTCTGCATAGCCCCTGGGGAGTCCCTTTGATAATGTAGTGCTTTGGGAAATACACTCACACAATTTATTTGGGCTCAATAAAGGCTGTGAGAAATTTGCCCAGTTTACATCACATACTCGCTTCCATCTCTTCCCTGGTAAAGCAGAGGAAATGAAAGCGTCAAATAAATATCCATAGAATTCGACTCAAGCCAATTTGGTGATTTGTGAATCTGGTGAATCTGCAATACCCAAAAGACTGAGAGGGAAAACAGAAAAAGTGTGTGTGAAGGAGAGAGGGAGAGAGGGAGGTCCTTCCTGGATATTTATACACCACTGACTCACGCTAGAGGAATCACATTAGCTATGGCTGCCATGTTTTTATTGGAGCTCCAGCCGGGCCATTCTAACCAGCGAGGGCCCCCTCTCCCCATCTTGGTCACCCTCTCTATATCTTTCTTTCTCTCTCTCCTTCTCCATTTCTTACAACCCTCAGCTCAGGCACTCCGTTAATGATGTGTCATTTCCTGTCATTTCTTGTGCTGTGTGTTAGAGTCTTGTTAAACTCAAATATATGTGCAATTCAGCTGAACATACTATGTGCCTCAGAAAATACTGTGAAGGTTATCATGAAGTTTTATGGCACTGTAGAAAGTTTCTAATTTAGTCTGAATTGTTTTTTTTTGTTTTGTTTTTTTAAGAGGTAAAAAAAAAAAATCCCTTTTTGTTTGAATCAATCAGCTTGTCTGTGTTTGTGTGATGCCGACACAATGGACCCGATCATATACCCTGCGCAGTGCAACGCAATGCTAGTTTTATCCCGACACAGTTATTATTTTCACGGCCAGCACCACGCTGTTTAAATAGCAAATGCACTCGTGCCCATCTGTTCGCTCATGGGCGTGCTGGTCTGTATATGAGGTGTGTTCAGGCGCATTGTTGGCGCATTGCTATTTTGAGGTAACTAAAAATGACTGCGCAGTATTTTTTTGTGTTATTTAAAGGGCATGTTAGCAATATGCGCAATGAGTGTACACTCTGCTTATTACACACACATGGATGCGCTGCAGCTCACAAACATTTTTAAATAATAAAATAATGAAAAAACTGAAGGATTACTCTCTGGAGAAGCATTCAGTCTTTCCACTCACAAATCCTGCCATGTAAATAGGGAATCCGTCATGGCTGCGCAAGTGCAACTGGCTTATAAAGGGAATAGGAGATGAGACACTGATTGGTTTATTGCATGTTATGTCCAAAACACACCCATGACTCATTAAGAGAGTACGTACAACCCTTTTAGACCATGCACCTGGTGAACTGACAGATTTTATTTGTTTGTTTGTTTTATCGTTAAACTAGCAAAAGGGGATTGAGACATGCCCTAAGTGCACCGGCTCCATGACGTTCAGACCATGTGCTCAGATCGTTAAAATAGGGCCTAATTTATTTGTGTATTAGTGGAGTCTTTCCACAGGTTACATTATTACGCCAGTAGGTGGCGACAAGTGACTTCATGTGTGAGTCATTAAATCATTTATTCTTTCACTCAACTGATTTGTTCAAAAACAGATTTATTCAGGAACAAATCAAGTTAACTTTCTATTAAGGGTGCACTATGTAGTATTTTTGCAGTAAAATATCCAAAAACCACTAGGCCAGTGTTATATATTTTGTTCAGTTGAGTACTTATATCCCAAATGTTTCCAACTATTTGTAAATTATGAGATTTTAACCAAGGAGCCGGGACGACTGAGCATAGCGTCTGAGGGAGTCGTCTGTCAATTGCGTCATATCTACGTTACCCTCGGTTTCCGGTTTTATTTGGCAGAAACTCTTTACTCTTACTACAGTGTGCAACAAGTGTCACAGCAGCCGCCGACCGAACGCACAGAGTAATGTCATAACATCATTTTCAACACACTCACTCATGTATCTATGATAAGCAGAGCTACGTTACCTCATACTCATGGCGCCCAGCGACTGTGTCCCGTCATAATAAAAGTCCCGCCGCCCGCAAGACTCGTGTTGTTCATCTCATTAACAATCACTCCAGCAGCCTAACTCAGTTCCGCAACACTCGATCCTGCTCTACTTCATACTACAGTAATGTCAATAACCGCATCCATCAACATGATTTCTGCCAGAGTCCTATCCCGATTCTTTTCCACCGGCTGTGAGGTTAAGACCGCATGTTCCAAGATGCTACGCTCAAACTTGCCGTCATCAAACTATGCCTTTGTTTTGAACAGGTGCCCTCTTGCGGAAGGAAAAGTTGCATAGTGCACCTTTAATGAGTCATTGAATCATTTACTCAACCGATTTCTTCAAAAACACCTGAATCAGTTACGAACACCATTACTGTGTATTGCTCAGATAAGCAACGGTTCTGCTTTGGTGTCATTAGGAACTATTTGTGTTGGTGGAGCAAGAACAGGCAACGTAACTTGCAATATTGTCAGAATATTGTGTCTAAAATGTGAGTTACTCAGTAACTTATGTTTATTCAACAGTTGCACAAAAGCTACATCATTCAATTGTGCTTCGATTTTTTGTTTTGTTTTGTTGTATTCAATCTAGCAACAGCAGATCATGAATCTGTTGCATTTAAGACTGGAATACACAACTTAAAATCTGAAAATAATTTAAAACACCAGGGATCATACAGAAACATGCTAGATACAAACAACATTTGTTTGAAAATTGGCTCAATATCTAACAGTTTTATATCCGACTGGATGGAAACATAATCTGGAGCTAAATTTTTTTTTAATAAACAGATTAATCTTTTTGACCCATATGACTTGCCCTCCATTCTTGGATGACATAGACAGCTGGTTGGGCTGTTTTAGGGTGAACAAGTGTGTGTCCGTATGTGTGTGTTCTCTCAGCCCTTTTAACAAGTTTTTCTCCCTAATTATCTGCCTTTTGGATTACTGTAAAGGAAGCAACGCCCCAGGCAAGGGTCACAATTCTCTCTATATGTTCCCATTCCTCCAACCAATTCTTTATTGCCTACTTATATTGCTCACTTTCACTCTCCCCCTATTGTTAATAGACCACAATGACATTATAGACACCATGCATCCAGACCCCCAGTTTGAATGCAACAGCACTGCCTCATGCATATGTATGATCTGAATAATTATGTATATCTTAATCCAAGAAGTGTGTGGGCTGATTAAACATGCCTACAGTCTTTGAACATAGGCAATTCCTCAACAGAGCTAAATAAACAAACAGAATTTTATCATGCACTCCGAAAAAAGGGAAAAGGAGAGAGAAGCAAAATAAAGCAAGTGAGAATATGAATGTCACTTATATAAATGCGTTATTTGGGTCTGTGAGTACAATAAACTATAATAAAAAGTATTTTAAATGTTTCAGTCCATGAATAATAAATGTCCGTTTTAAACTGTTTCAAGGGGAATTCTGCCTAACGACCACAGGCTAATGTCCCATCATCCTTCTCACCCCTGCCGTGCTTGCTGATTGGTCAGACATTGCACACAAGGGATGAGAGGGGAAAAAAAGAAGACGCTTTCTTGTAATTGCATCAGCGTTCCTTACATTAAGGAAATTAAGAAATCGAACAAAAGCTCCGGGCAAGCAGAGAATGTTGGAATCACTGGCTCACCGAAAATAAACTTCAGGCGTTTTTTGGCCTTGTTTCTTTGGACTACAGCACAAAAATGGCAAGAGACACTAGTCAAGCAAACAAGGCTGTTCTAAGGACCATTTTTTTTAGCTCAGAGGATGCCCTATCATCGCTCAGGAGACTTAATGGGGTTCTCAGTTAGGATTTATTCAACTTTTGTCTCATATGTTTCTCCTACAGATTCTTGGGTCCATGACATTGGTGTCTCCTAAGCACAGTTTGTGACTTTTCTTTTAAAACTGTACAGGACACGTGAGATTCCTTACATTTTTTTTGTCAAGAGAAAAGAAGAAATCTGGGAAGCATTACTGTCTAGAAACATTTGAGACATTGAAGAGATCTGATTCAAGTTTTTTCTTTACTGTGAGTGTGATTGAGTGTTTTTAATTTTCTGTTGTCTATGGCATTAAAACACATGCTCTGATTGTTATTCTCTGAAACCGACATCACTGCAAATCTATTATTCATAATCTGTATTTTTGTCTTTTAACGTTGACTGTTTTGACCCTCCATATGAGCATGAACTTGTAAATATGTTCTTATATCTTATACCAAAATGTTTTACATGTTGATGCACACTGTGAGACAGCTTGTTTATTGGAATATTTTCACTCATTTTAAACCATAAACTTATGACAATAAACTTCCAAGTAATACATTTCAGGTCCCAGATTTGAGCCCAGGAGTCCTTTCTGTGTGGAGTTTGCATGTTCTGCCCGTGTCTGTGGGTTTCCCCCACAGTCCAAAGACTTGCAGGTCAGGTGGATTGGATATGCCAAATTGTCATAAGAGTGTGAGTGTGAAATTGAGATAATGAAATGAGAGGGTAAACTTGTGAAGGACTATAAATGATTAGGCAATGACATATTGTGTATTTAATGCAATTTTTTCTTTTTCTTATTTTACTGCAGAATGGTAAAGAGCTACTTTAGACTTCATGATATGGCTGTTATGTTGACCTGCACCACTTCAGGTATCTTTCCTAGCAAGACCAGTACATGGCAAATATAACATTTTCTCAGTTACC